>CM073769.1:35605061-36034937 GCA_037158775.1 Hetaerina titia | reverse complement strand
AACGAACCCCCTGCCGCTTCTCCCCAACACATGCACACACACACACTTCCACCACACCCCCAAAGCAATCACGAGATTGCGAGAAAAAGAGCGTCTGCCTTGGTCCCTTTCTCGCTCGCCCCATAAGTCCTCCTCATCCCTCTCTCACTCTCTCTTGCCTCATTCCCTTCATCTGCCATCCCCCTTTCCCCACCCTCACTAATCTAAACACCTTTCCCCCAACCCCAACAGTCTCTTCCTACCCTTCCGACTGGTCAACCCACTCATCCCGCCCTATTTCGGACCACCTTTCCATTCCTCTCTGCCCTCCTGCACAAGCACCTCTTCTCCACCTTTCGTTTATTTTTCCTTCTCTCTTTCTCTTCTATCCTCTCGCTTTATATTACTAGTTTATTTTTCCCCTTCCCAACTCGATCTCTTCCTGCCCCCCTCCCTCTCAAGTTTACCACTTCTGCTTCCGCCCTCCTTTAATTCCCACTCTTACCACTACCCGCCTCCACCATCCCTCTTCCTTCCCTTCGCTCTTGCTTTATTTCCTTCCAAATCACTTCACCGATCTTCTTCTGATCGTTACTTCCTTCTCCTGTGCAATAATATCCTCAAAACCATACGCCTTCCTTTTCGTTTTCTCTGACGAAATTTACCTCACTGATACCAGTTGTCACTATTCTTTCCCGATGAAATTCTCCTTACTTTCAATCCAAATGTTTGTTCTCTATCCACCTCACGGTAGAGGTTTGTGATAATAAACTTATTGGATATATTTTTTCCCTCTTAAATATTTCTCTGAAACTATTTTCGGAAAACTCCATTGGGTAATGAGAAATTTATAAAGAAATAACCTATCCACAAAATAAAAAGCATATAAGGGACTGGTTAGCCCTATCCAAGAATACTCGTCCGTAGTATGGGACCCTTGTGAGGTAGGACATGTTAAAAAGACAGAAAAAGTTCAAAGAAAGGCAGTAAGATATGTACTCCGAAGTTACAAAAGAACAGACAGTGTCACAGAAATGTTGGATATACTGAAATGGAAGAGTTTGAAAGAGAGGAGAAAAAAACAGTAGGTTAGTTGTGATGTATAATTGTTAAAAATGACGAAACGTGAGAAGATTTATGGAAAGAGATAGACAAGCTAAACTTTTCGGGCAAAAACGACCACAGTTTTGAAATAAAAATAACAACGCAAAAAAACAAATAAGAAAAAGTACTCATTTTTAAACAGAACTATTTTTGAATGGAAGCAGCTGCCTGGAGGTTTGTTTGAGCCCTTTCCATCCAATTTTAGGAGTTTTAAAAATAAATGTAAATCATCCACTGGGTGATAAACTTATTATAACCCCAAAGTAAAATTCCACGAATGCTTAGGTTGTGTGTACCTCGTACGCTTACGATACATTCCATTTCTATTTCTCCATTACTACTTGCAGGTATCGGAATAGGTTCTCACCACCAACTCATCCTTTCCCTTCCACGTCTGTTTTGTTCCATCAACCTACGCACTGCTTCTTTGAAAAACTAACCTTTTCCGTCACTATTTCCACCTTCTCATTCCTTTGTAGCCAAAGGTTGGTCCATCCCTTCTATCTTCAACTCCAAATCCCTCCGTTCTCATGCCATTCCTCTCGAGTATTCCATCAACTATTCTTGCCTGTTCCACTCTCTATTTCATCTCACCGCCGTAGTTTTCTCATACTTTTGACGCCGCGCCTCACGAGAGAAGGAAATGTTTTTTAGATACTCCGTTTTATGTGCTATTCCACCTACCTGCTAAAATTGTACTACCCCGCAGTCTTCCATCTGTATGTATGGTGTTATCTCATTCAGAGAACGATACGATGGCTTTAAAAACCTTTTCACTTAATTAGGAGACTTTTCTACCATTTTTCTCTTAACTTGGAACTACTTGAACTTAAATGTTGATCAATTATTTAGCTCACTTTGAACCGATTAATGTTTTTGTTAAAAACATGAGATTAAGTAAAAATTAATATTTTGTATTTCATGGATAATTATCTAATATAACCCAAATAGCTTACCTTTAAATTTATTTTACTGACGTCAGGAATAAGAGAAATACTATTTTTTAAATATTTCATTCGTAATTAATCTAACATATTTTTCCCGAGAGAATTTATCTTTCTCACACAAACAATAAAAGAAATTTTACTGAGATTTAAATAACGAAAAGCCATCAAAGTCAGAATTCGGCTGACCTTGCTTCTTCAAATGCACATTAAGTCCTCATGAGATTAATTTTTTTAAGTTTCTTAGGGTATTGTAAATATATTTCGTTTTGGTTTTTATATTTTTGATCTTATTATCTCAGAGTCTTGAGAACAGACTGGCTTTCCGATCAAAAGCTCTTTGCTTTGCGAATTCTTGGAGCCCATTTTGGGAACTCCTTTCATTCCTTGAAGAAATTCCACGTTTAATTCGCAGGTCTGCCCGCTTGCTACACGAGTGTCTCTTTCCCACCACGATAGAATTCCCCCGGAACGTGAACACCGGCCATGTCCCCCGATGGCTCCCTCATTCTCCTCATTCCACTGCTACTTAATCTCCTGTTCCCTCTCTCCCCCAAACCAACCTCCCTCTCTCGTTCTCCTCCACCCCTATCTATTTGGCCTTCTTTCTGCTACTCTCCATAAACCTCTCTCGAAACTGCATTCCCGCAACACCGAAGCACCGAACACACCCGACCAGTGACTAACGTGGGAGTAACGAGGGCTCCAAATTAGAGCGCTGAATCATTAGGGAGTCTTAAATTAGACAAAAATGCCGAAGGAAGACAGATGCTTGTGTGAGCTGAGCCGAAGGATAAAAGGAAAAGTCTAAACATCAAAGAGGGTGCGCCAAAAGGGAAGAAAATACCGAAAGTGAGAAAGACGTTTCCACGGATCGGTTTCTCTCTTGCTTCAATTGCTTCGCATGTGTGATACCTGGGAAAAAGAGTTACATTCTGTAACTCGTAAGAACACCCTTTGAAGGAGTTTATTCTCTCGAATTTTCCAAAATTACTTGTTTTTTCCAGGATAAATGCTTACTTGTTTAGAAATTACACATATGATCCTGTGAAGATCATACTTCAGAGGATCACTTCTGTAATATGTATCTGTGCACTATTGAAGTATACAGAATTATATGTATATAAACACATATGCATATGTATATACTATACACATATATTTTTATATATATAATCACCACCAGTATTTCAATTCAAGGATTGGTTTACTGCAGTCCTCCATTCTACTCTATTCAATGACAATTCCCTCAATCCCTGACACCTTGTCTGTTACACGTCCTTCTTAATTTCTCATTTTGTCCTATGCACATTTTATTACACAGGTTATTCGTCGCTTGATGTCGGTGGAACTTCTTCCATCCTATGTTATGCTGCTGCCCAGGTAGATGAAGGATTCCACTTGCTCTAGTTTCGCCACTAAAATTATGATATCTGCATTCCACTTCTCTCTACCACACAAGGATTTTAGTTTACTTCTCGTAGATGTTCATATTATATTCCCCCAGTACTTGGTCCATACCACTTAGAGTCGCTTGCAGGTCCTCTCGCGTTTCCGCCACTACTGCAATGTCAGCTGCAAACCGGAGCATGTTGATGTCTTCTCTATTTACCTTGACTCCTTTGGTACCAAATTCTTTTGTATCTTTTATTGCCTTTTCCTGGTAAACGTTGAATATTGTTTTCAAGAAATTTTCTCGGGTTTCCCACCGGGTCAGGTTGATGAAGTGCACCGAAGTTTCGAAGGCTGACTCTGCCATCGTCTTCAGGGTGAAGTTCAATATTGTTGGCGAGAGGTTGCATTCTTAGCTTACTCCTTTGCTTATTCAGGCTTCCATTTTTCGTTCGGATTGTTGTAACTTGATTCTTGCAGAGGTCATGGATAATTCTCCTGTCGTTGTAGTCCAATCCAAGTACTTCTAGTATCCTGAAACTCTTGCTCCATTCGACGTTGTTGAATGAAGCAAGATGTTCTCCAAGTCCACGAATGCCAAGTATAATGGCTTATTTACGTGTCTAATTTTTTCAACCAGAACTCTCAAGCTGAGAATTGCCTCTCTTGCTCCTCGGTTCTTCCTGAATCCGAATTGATATCCTTCTATCCTTCCTTCTATTCTTCGTCTCGTTATCCGAGTAAGGATTTTCGATGCTTGAGACACCAGGCTCAATGTTCTATGTTCTTCGCATTTATCTGTTTTCGGTTTCTTCGGTATTGCAATCATCATACTTTTCTCGAAGTTTTCTGGCATCTTCCTGATGTCGTAGTTATCTTTGATTATTCTATTGAGGGAATCCTTCACTTTGACTCCGAGTGCCTTGATTATTTCACCGTTTATTTTGTCAACTCCAGGTGCCATGTTGTCTCTCAGGTCTGCCATGACTTTGTCGAATTCGCTTTTTCGTATCTGCTGACCCCGATCGTCTTTACCTTTCATGCTTTCATCTTTAATTTAGCCATATTCTAGTGGTTTGGGAGCTAGATACAGTACTTTAAGGTATTCCTTCAATCTATTCCCACTGTCGTCATCACCTATTAGTATTTTTACATTAGTGGCTGGGATGTTTTGCGATTTGGATTTTCTTTCTCCGAATTGCCTCTTCACTAGTTTATAAGCCATCTCGCTTTTCCCTATTTCATATTGTCATTGAATTCCTCGCTTCAGCTTTCTATCCATTCTTCCTTTGCCTTCTTGCACTCTCCTATGACCTGATTCCACAACAGTTTATAGAGTTCGTCTTACTTTTCATTTCTTGGATTCATGTATATTCTTCTTTCCCCTATGAGACCTCTTATTTGAGCTGTCATCCATGGATTCTTAGATGATTCCGCCTTACTCACAAGGAGTTCATCTGCAGCTTTGGAAATTATATTCTTCATTTCTTTCCATCGACCGTCAGTGGTGGTATTTTCCTTATTGCCTTCCATTTCCCTTCCGATGGCCGTAGTAAACATTTTTCTTGCTCTCTTTTCTTCCAGTATCTTTGTGTTCCATCTGGGTTGTTGTGTCTCTTTTTTCATCTTCTTTTATCTCCGTCTGCTGTCCATGATCACCAGGGTGTGATCCCCATTTATATCTGCGCCGGGGTAGCTCTTACACTTCTTAACTTGGTTCCAATATCTCTTCTTGACAAAGATGTAGTCAATTTAGTATCGTAATTTGTCTCCAGGCATCTTTCATGTGCATCTTCTTCTCGGATGTTGATCGGAGATGGTATATGCCACTACCATATTTTTCTCGTTGTAGAATTGTATCACTCTCTCTCCCGGGGTGTTTCGTTTTTCCAATCCGAAGTCTCCCACGCTACTTTCCTCTCACCCCTCGCCGACCACAGTGTTCAAATCTTCCATCACTGAGTTTTCCTTCCCTTTTACTGTTCCTAGAACCTCTTCCACTTGTTCGTATACTTCCCCTATTTCCTCATCTGAATAGCTGGACGTCGGCATTTACACCTGTACTATCACTTTATCCGTATGATCTGCCTCTAACTTTATCATCAGTATAATATAATAATATTGCCAGCATGATATTATTTTTCTAGCCCATTTCTTCGTGAGTATAATGCCTACACCTGCAATTTTCTGGTCGTCTCCCGAGTATATCAACTTAGTATGTCCATCGCTCCAGAAGTCGTTCGCCCCCGTCCATTTAATTTTGCCAGCTCCCAGGATCTCTATTCCCAGCCTATTCATCTGCACCTTTGAATTTCCTAATTTCCCGTACACCCCTAATGGCCCAGCCTTCTATATCCCTATTCCGCATTTATCCACCTTGACTGGTACTCCCCCCAGTAGTCTTCACCCGGAGGTCCGATTTGGGGACTAGGTTACCTCAGAAATAATTTACCAGGGGGAAAGCCATCATGTCATATTTGAATTCAAGGCTGCATATTCTAGGGAGAATAATGTGGTGGTTTCCCGTTGCCTTCCACCTCGCAGTACTGCGCCCGATACCGTGACCTTCACTCTCGCCCACAGCTGTGGCAGCTGATGCCGAGCCGACCCACTCAGTCTGCGCCACCAGAGGCTGATGGTGAAACTGCTGCCTTTCACCATGACTATCCAGAATATAGTATGTAACGTATTTAAGGGGACCGTCGAGTTTGTTACTGGGGTTTTCTCCCCACGCTTTTGGTCGCCTCTTACGGCAAGTAGGGAAGTAGGGGTACTGCGGGAGTACTCTTGGCCCCCTAACCCGTGATGGTAATATATATATATATACATATATAATATGTGTAAGCGAAGCGATATCTTATACTTCGACGACACTAGTAAAAAAACAAGTATACGAAAACACGCAAAGCGAAAATCACACGTGGATCAAATGCAATTTCCTGTGGCACATGCATTTTCCACCGAGATAGAGGCGGAAACGTATAAAAAAAATACATTTGCTGACTATGGCTTAAAATTACTCAATTCCATACCATAAAAAAGCCTACCGGTAGGTGATGGTAGAGTTCACTCAGTACTAACCGTGTGAAATTAACACATCAGGGTAGGGGGGCCAGTTCCTTTCGCTCTGCCAGTTATGGTTTTCCAGGAAGATCTGGTACCCGAAAAATCACACAGCTTGGGTGCAGCTGCCTAGAGTGCCTCTACAGGAATCGAACCCGAGACCCTCCGATCAGAAGTCCAACGCTTTACTCCCTGGACTACCGCGACCCACCAATTCTCTACAGAACCAGTATTTCCAATGAATGAAGGATTTGATATTGAAAGAAGCACCGTTCGTTCGTACAAGAAGGTTGTTCTGTGATAAGAACTTTACCAATTTAAATAATGCCGTAATAAATTTTAGGTAATTCTAATGCTTTTGTAAATGAATATAACAAATCACAGACTACTTCATGAGATTTAGACTACACCATTTTTAAAACTAATAATATAGAAACATATTAACATAGAAAACTAATATAAACCTTACTTAAATGGGTTATTGCCGATAAGTACTCGTAAAGACTATCAAATGTATCGGAAAAGAAAATGTATGCTTCTTGAGGCACTGTTCAGCAAACTTACGACTAGATGGCAGTTCAGTGTTGTAAAATTTCTGTACGGTGGCAAATTCTCCTCCTCGTGTCACAGTTGAGGATGCAGAGCGTTTGGCAGCCAGAGTGTGCAGTGGGGTATGTATTTAGTATAGCCGCTGAGTGAATTGGAGCGTTTGAAGATAGAGTGTTGCAAATCATGAACAAAAATATTTTCCTTGATTCACGTGCGATTTTGAAATTTCAGGATACATAATTTATATTCCATAAATTTCACGGACCCGTGGATGTGAAGCCTGGCGCCGTTCCACGGACCAGTTATCGTAAGTCCCGACTCTAAAGATTCAATGAATCATAAGGCAAGCCTCATTTCTTGTGTATTTTCGTCAAGTAAACGAAGCGGAAAAAAGAGAAGGAAATATCCAAGGGACAATAAATTATAAAGCATGCTGAATCCAGCAAGCACGTTCCGCAAGGTAATCAGCGAGAAAGCTGAGTGAGAGATGATGTTACTTATTCATTAAAAATCCTCGTATAAAGCTCGTGTAAACAATACTCCCCGTCACTTAACGTTTGCAACTAATGTAGAATTTCGTTCATTACGCAAAAAAGCAGCCTGACAGCGACCACCAGCGCGCAGCAGGTAAACGGAGAGAGGGTTACACTGAAATATAAATTTGAATAGCCGCTTACTGTGAACGAATATTCGATGTACCGCTTTAACGAAGTAATCCTCAGGCCAGATATCATACTTTTAGATAAGAGCGGTATTGATATAGTCAGGAATGTATTTAAATGCACCAATATATTTTTTATGCAAATAACCTCTATCATTAATTTATTTAATTGACGTGAAGAATTAACGAGGTTTTTTAATTACCTCAGGGATCCAATTATTATAGATACCTACTATTGCTGTTGTTAAAGTGGCTAAGAATTCCACGCTGATGCCAATAAATCAATTACGAATAATTGAATTATTTTCTCGTAATCTGAGTAAGGATTATTATCAAGTATTTTCACCGATCATGTTCACGTAACACAACGAGAATACAAAGGAAGGTGCTGATGAATATAGGATTCAAAGGTTAATATAATTGATTGCTTTTGGCATATGGGAAGGATTAAAAGTGGACTGCACTGGATAATTCCGAATTCCCAATTTGTTCCGTGATGCAAAATCAATGAAAACTCTATCCTTACTATTCCATGGGCAATTATGAGTAATCCCATCATACTTTGCAAGCAAAGAATGACGTCTGTGATGATCCATCTATCACATATAATTCATTCCGGGAGCGATTATTTATACGCATTGGAGTTGTATTTCATTCATATTAATCTCTTTGGTTTTAGTGTTGCATTTCCTTCAGATTAATCTCTTTTTTGTGCTACATCTTGCGCTACGACAGTTTTTGCGTGTTGTTATTTAATACATAAATTTTTGCTAAGGAAACACTTTTTCCGATTTGGCTATGATTATAAAAGTACATTTTTTTCTAATCCATGATCTTTTATTATAATTTTACTACACACATGTCATTATTAATTAAATTCAAGCAAATTTCTCATTTCACTATCGTTTTACCACATTTTCTCCAGAATTTTTCTGTGACAATACAAAATTATTCACACCAAAAAATACAGATGCTTGAGTACGTTCATTAAGATGTTCATTAAGACGTTCATTAAGATGTGGCATTTTACGCATCATTCCTGAATTAATAGAATATAATCAGGATACAGTCAACTGAATTGAGAGTCCTACTTGAGTTTAGCATGTGTAGATGGATCAAAATACATAAATAATGAATTTTTCTTAAGTTATCAGTAAATAAGAAGACACACGACGAGATCATACGCTACCATAATATATTTGATTTATATACAAAGCAGAATTTTTGCATGAATCACGTTATAATTCAAATCCGAATTATATTAATATAAATATATATATATATAAATATATATATATATATATATATATATATATATATATATATTTGCATTACATTTTACGAAATATAAAATCAGATCAATTTATAACAATATGTGAAATGTGATTAAAGCAGGTGCCAGATTTTCTCATCTGTCATCTGGCTGCTATTAATCGCACTAATTACTTTACTCTCGAACCAATAATAGAATCCCCGTACTAATGCAGAGTTAATTAGGCATTGAACCACAAAATAAAGAACGAAATAAATGTCAGGAAATTAAAATCAAACCCAAGTGTACATTCGGAAATCTCAATTGATCATACTCAAAAGTACCACTTCTAACACGGACATGGTCCATGTAGTACAGTGACTACCCTCATCATCTCTGACGGAGTGAGCAAAGGACTGGGGAGTGAGCAAGGGCAAGGCTCTGACGGAGTTTTCCGCTTTGAGTGAGAGGCTCCGGAAGAATCGCCAGGGAGCACGGGGACTAACTCCCTGGCGGGAGGCAATCTCGATCTCGCGAGACCCCAACCTCCACCTCCCATAAAGGGATGGTAAAGGATGACCCTCGGAACGAGTTTCTGTATAGTTCTACGTGCTTTTTTTCGAGATTTATGTTTCCCTCGCAACTTTAACCTCCCAATGAAAGTGATAAATTCAAGATTATTAGTGACTAGCCGAATGCCATGCGACACAACCACTTTTATTTTTCATTTACTGCGATTCCATGGTGGCCAATGCAAGATAACACTACAGAAAAAAACTTCGTACGTATTAATAATATATTAAAATTTTACACAATTTACAAATTGACTGCAAAAAATGCAGCCCGAATGAGAATGCGTAGAGGATATTACTAGAGTATGGCACGTAAAACGTGCGGACACGACGGTGCTAAAAATACGCTAAATGCAATGAAATATCGCGTATGAGACAATTTTTCATTCTACAAGTTATAAAATGTTCAAATCCAGTGAATAGCTCTCGATACATAACAAAAAATATTGCTTGTACCCTTATAGGTAATATTCCTCCAGCCCTCTATGGCCAGCATCTTTCACTATTTTTGCCAAGGAAAGCAAAACGAATTCCCCCGTTACCACTTTCTCAACATAATGCGGGAATAAGGGAGAAGGATGGCCGTTTAGAAATTTGATGAGGATAAGGATTTATATAAATTTTATATTACGACGTCATGGGCGTTTTTCGGGAGGGAACGGGCCAAGAAAAAAGAGGAGAGATTTAACTCCCATATATTTTTCATGTCGTGGATCACTATTATGAGAGCAACCGCCACCAACCACACATTTTGAATTCGGAATTGAAAATTCCAGCGTCTTGCGAGGATAAAAAGATGAGGAGATTAATGGAGTTGGAGGGGGCAAGGAGGCGGTGGGGAAGGGGGAGGGTAGGCCGAGGGAGAGAGGGATGGGTAGACTGTTAAGCCTTCAGAGCGGGTGAGGAGAAGAATAGGGAGAGGAGTAGGGGTGCGGGACGAGGCAATCATAAAAGGCCGCGGATTGGCTGAATAATGGAAACTGTTCGTGCGTTTTGAGGTAAGGCAGCGGGATTGCAAGGGAGGAAGGAAGGGATGGGTCATCACTTCCGGAAGAGGTACTAATTATGCAT
This sequence comes from Hetaerina titia, assembly GCA_037158775.1. Lineage (NCBI taxonomy): Eukaryota > Metazoa > Arthropoda > Insecta > Odonata > Calopterygidae > Hetaerina > Hetaerina titia. Next base: position 36,024,350 of record CM073769.1, on the reverse strand, counting down.
TAGAAGGCTTTGACGTCAGAAGACGCCAACTACGTGCAAACGGCAAGAAACGATGACAGGTAAAGCAATGGGGAAAACCAGCATTATGCCCCTGGCTTGGCTGCAGTCATGGATGAAGAATGAATCCGCTTCTCATTCATGAAACGTCCTCGTTTCAGCCAACGGATGACAAACGCAAGGCGCCTCGCTGGGTGGTTGAGGTGGGAATCGAACACGTGAGCCCGAGGGGCAGTCGGTGCGCTGTCACCAGCCGAACCAAAGACCAAATAGTGTGTACGCCAATGACGGAGCGAGCCGAGGCGAAAAAGAGTACATGGAAGTGAGAAAGGGAGATTGGGAGGGTATAGTGAGAGAGAGAGGAAGAGAGAAGAACTAGGGGAGAACAAAGACGTGGAGTGTGGGGCATTCTCGTAAGTGGGCGTGAGTTACCTCGAGGAATAATCACCCAATTACAAGGATTCCCGCCCTCCCACTTCGCATCTCGCCAGAGCGCCTCGCCTTTTTCCCCGCGCGGTAAGGACGCGTTAGTGATAAATATAGGTAGGCAAGAGGAAGATAGAGAAAAAGAATGAACACAATCTGAGCAAGACAGGTCAGAGGGACGATGAGATAGGAGTTCGAATGAAACAGAGGGCACCGGAGAGGAGGGATAAAACACAGAAGGAATGCCAAAAAAGGAATACCAAAGGAACGAAGTTTTCCCAGGACAAGGGAGGAGTACTTAAGAAAGCTGTTTATTGTACCCTCAAAGCGGCGAGTGTGACTCATAATTGGGCAGTCCTCAAGCTAGAGAGCCGGTAATTCTATCAACGGAATATTTATTTCTGTAAGCATTGTGTACTGTATTGAGGGCATAAATACTTCATTAAAAAAATTATTTTCATTTAAATATAGCTTCTTTTTCGTGGTATTTTCACCATGACTGGATGGATGTATAAACTTGCTAGAGAGGGCGATAGTGGCCATTTAGACTTATAAGAGCGTATTGCAATGATCGCCATTCATATTTATTAAAAATAGTTATCTTTCTCAGTTTATTTAATAACAATAATAGGAAAACTTAGGATAGCATAAAAAATTCGGTATTAGCTACTCCTCCGCCCCCAACGGTCCTCTCACTGACCTCCGCTGACCTAATCCGAATAGTATCCACCCGGAGGTATGGTGGATGTCTTGCTCCATCTCCAACGCTAAATAATATTACATTTAATTCCGAAGGCGAATCTGACATCACAACGAAAACCCCAGCAGGGCATAAATTGACCTTTGCATAAATATGGGAAATAAATCTCGCTTGGGTCCGTATTATAATAAATTTAATGGCAAATCTCAGAATTATATATGAATTTAGTTACTCATCAAATTAACAGATCACGTTTGTACCACTAAAGATAAATGAAAACCCTGAAGAGGTTTGAAGCATGATTATAAATCTGGAAGTTCCTAAGAAAGAAAAACGATAATTTCTAATCCCAAGTGAAGAGACAAAGATACTGAATAGAAAATAGTACATACCTACTTAAACGAGGAATTGCATGGTAGGTCGGAAGAAAAGGAAGAATGAGTAGAGAGGTTATTATGGAAGGGAAAGAACGCAGAAAGAAATAGAATACTTCGAATGAAAGGATGAAAACACCAGTAGCAATCCCGTGAAGGGGGCTAGATGTTGTAGTAGGAAGAGAAAACGGAATGAATAAAAGGCAATAAAAGAAGGTAAGAATAAAAGCAGAAACACCTTCAGACTCGACGAGATGTGTGATAGGAATGAGAATACAAAGAAAACAAACTGCCTTTATCAAGGGGCGACGGAAGGTAAACTGGGCGAAGCATTTGTAAGCCTGCGCAAGACCTTTTACAAACAATTGAGCAATAAATTTCGTCGAATCTTGTGGGAGGAGAGAATGGGGATGAATAAAAATGGGCTTCGCCAAGTACGGCATGGGCAAAGACAGTTAACAAGCTATCTAGTCTTGGTAAGAGGAACCTTGCTTAGCTTTATGTAGGCATTCGCCGTTTAAAATCACACCAACATGAACATCAGCTTGTAATAGTTCGGTATATTTTACCCAGTGTCAGGAAGCTTTTATTTGAAAAGGTTGAGAATTAATATAAAGAGAAATTAGACACATTTCGTTCATTCCCTCAAAACAACGTAAAAATATAGCCTAGTCATTACCGTAGAAATGAGATACGTTTTAACATCAAATTTATATTTCGCTAAGATTATCACTATGCAGAAGTTAAAATTCATCCATTTTCTGTTAAATTTCCTAGTTAGTTTCTTCCATATTAATTTAGACAATTTAATTTTCTGAACCAAGCTAATATGCTGCTTATAAGCAAGTGAGTGGAACAGTTAACATATAGTATCTCGCAAGAGTTTTGGGCTGAGATGTTCAAATTAGTAGGGATATCAGAGAGATTACTGCAAATTTAAATATTTTTTGCAATGAGAGGTTTATGTCATGGATATTGAGTAAGGATTGAAAGTACTACTGAATACTTCGGCACGGAGCGTGGATTTTTTATGGCAGAGAAATGTTGTTATAGAAGCAAGTTGATAGGCACAAATTGGAGATTTGTATGTACCCTTGTGGAGTAAGAAAAAGGTAAAATGGACAGAGAGAAAAATATACGAGGTGCTAGGTATTGTGGGAGTGGGGGAGAGAGAGGGAATTATTAGCAGAAATTCCAAGCTGGCACGAAAGATGGATACAGAGAGTTTTGATTTGCAATGAGATGTTGAAGACTGTAATGGAGGGAAGAACGTTAGGCAAACGAAGAAGGGGTAGGAATAGGATAGGCATATTGGACTGACCGAAAGGAGGAAGAATGTATACGACATTTGAGAGGAGCTTAATTTAATACCCGAGGTGAGGTTGTGCTTTGTTAGGATATAGGTCGTTGTACAACTGTATAGGCTGCGTCGGCACAATATCTACCCTAATCGACAGAATACCAGTAATAACAGTACCAAAACATCATAGTGTACGCAGTCATTTTTGCAGTATTAAATATGAACACGGGAATTTTAAAATGTTTTTAAAAGTAATCAACATTTGAACTCTTTCCTATTACGTGCCAGTTGGTTGAAGTACGATTTTTCACCAATGACAACCGAAAAAATAGAAACATTCTCCATTTCTAAAAAGTGGCTCTATTCATGTAGATTGCGTATTGCATTGAAATCTACTAATACATACATTAATTTTAATTTTTTATTTGTTTTCCTGCAGCACCTCTTAATTGATGTATCACCATGATATATTATGAGATATATTACCCATGTCATGAGATATTGATACATTGAATGAGATATTGCCTTCGTTTGGTCTCATTATCAATCACATGAATAAGTACTACCCTACGTATCCTAAGGTAATACCGTCTCCAGTCTTTTTTTTCTTTCCTAATTTCAGTGATTCCAAGCCCAAGTTACAAATATGTACAAAACTAAAAAGGTTCAAATATTCCTTGGTTTGTGTATCTCTAAACTCTATGGTACCTTTAATAATTCTAAACATATTTATCATAAATTTCTTAATAAATTTCATAAATAACAACCAGCATTATTTTTCCTAGGGAAAAAAATATAGACCCATTCAGATTAAGTTCCTTTAAAAAGCAGCTATTCCTACAATATCAATTATTAAGGTTTCAAACTTCTGAATTTCTGAAATAAATTAAAGAGATCACGGAGTGTGGTTATGTTTTTCAATTTCAACAGTTCTCAATTTTCGTAAAGATGTAATGAATGCAAATAATTAAGAGTGGAGGGGTGAAGAAGTTGAGCAATGTACGAACAGCCCATTATTAAAGGATACGTGTGTTACTTTTAAATCAATTTCTTTCACCTCCGCCATTCTTCCATCCATTCTCAGACCTCCCACACCACTCACATCATTCTGAAATAATTATTTTTCCACGGGTCCCCTTTTCTCATCTTTTTTTCAATTCCTCCTAGAAGATAATTACTCTCCATTAGCGCTGCTTTGTAGCGGCAAGGTCAAGGAGGGAATGAGACGGTCGGGGGAGACAGGGGGAGGAACGGTGTGGGGAGACCACTGCAACGCGTGGCGGATGGGTGTCAGAAATCCCCTTTTACCGGACAGGTGGGTGGGGTGGGCGGCCGAGAAGAGAACGAGGGTGGGGATGGGCGCGGTGGAAACAGAATAAGAGGGTGGCAGCGGAGGGGAAGATGGAAGAAAAGGGGAAAAAAAGAAAGAAAACAAGAGGGATTCCTCGCGGAAGTTTCCTCAGCAGCCGTACGTAATCCTTTCTACCTCCCTTCCCTCGAAATATCCTCTCCTCCTTTCTCCAGCACGAGGCAAGGTAAGCTCTGTATCTTTCCAGTAAGAAGTAAGAGAAAAGGGGGGGAGGTGGAGATAGAGGGAGAAAGATTCACCACTACCGCTTGCGAAGAGAAAGAGTCTGAGACTTATCCTCCGGGGCCTCTCCTCCAACCTCCACCTCATGTCCCTCCCCATTCACCCGAAAAAAAGATGGAACGGAAGAAAATAAGGAAAAATTCAATTCCTTCCCCAAAAACACTTTTCTTTGCCCGGCAATCTAGTTGTCGGCCTCTTCAAACGGAAAGAGCGGACGAGGAGAAGAGGAATGAATGTGTTGGAACCACAGTGCCCCCTTCCCTCCCACGCCCTCATCTTCTCCTTCCCGTATCATCCCCGCAGGCTATTGGCCCCCATATTCCTTATTAGCCACACGAGTGCACTCTAATTCATCTAGAGGAAGGGGACTATTCCCTTTGTGACTTTGGGCTCCTTGGGGCGAAAGGCGGTAGAACAATGCCACTGGAGATGATAGGAAGAGAATGGGGTGGAGGTTTTGCTTTGGAAGAGAGAGAGGGAGATGCTCGGGCGAGATTTCGGAGGGGTCGGTGGTGGCGAGTACGGTGAACGCGGGGCGAAGATGGTAAGGAATCAGGGAGCAACCGCCCACTAAAGACGTCAATATTAGCGATGCAATGCATTGTGCTTTCGAGGAGATCCTTGCGTTAATAAATTAAACGGAGGACTTGTAGAGCGTGAGCGAGCCTGGGTGCCTTCCACACTGCGTCATAATAGGGAAGCAAGTTTTTCCTGCTGAGATTCCCATGTGAAGGAAATTAATGTAGAGTTAGGTACAATCTTAAACGAATAATTCGCAAAATGATTACTTTATAACAATATATTTATACGCATGTAACCAGGCAGTCACTCAAACATTATTTGCCTATTGTTTAAGAGTAAATTTTTGCTTCAATAAAAATAAACTCTTATTATATCAGAACACTAACTCGTAAAAAGTTGTATCGCATTATCTAATATGATTATAAAATCTCCAATGTAATATTAACACCCAAATTTATAGATTTAAATCAGTTTTTCAATGCCACTAAACTTCTGATACTTGCCGAGTGTAAATTTATGAAAAGTAGCGGCATATCATAATGTGAGTGAGCAGAAATGTACACTATAGAATTTTTATTATGGTCATGTTCTAACATTCTAGTGTCTAAATATGCTTTGAACAGTTTTTTTATTTCCATTACAGAACAGCTTTCTCTTCATTTCATTGTAAATATATAAATTTTAAACTTCAAGAAAATGAAATTGATATATGCAAATGTGTATAAATAATTTAAAGGTGACTATGCACCCGTTTTCCGTCTTCTCCAAAAGACCTTTTCCTGACACGCACTTCACAAATGAAAAACCTTGCGCTTCTCCCCTCCCAAACCACTGACGACAAGTCCAAAGAAGATATCACAAACTCTTCATAGCAAAGGCCTTTCTTTTTCACCCACCCCATGAAAATCGCTATGCCACCGATACTTTGAAGATCTTCCGTAGCATTAGATAAATGGTATCTCGGGTGTTAATAATGTCCTGCACTCCAGCAATAGCCCCATGCCCCTCCAAATAACATTTAAATCCCAATTGTGACATGAACTCTCTTTCCCCCGATCAACCGACCGAGATAAATCATGCATTTACAGTACACTCAGTGATTCCTTATGCAATTCCTTAAACCTGAAACAATACAGAAATGATCTAAACCGAATATTTCACAAATAATTTCCCTTTTAAAGCAAAAACGTCCCTTGAAGATTTATTTCAACATATACACGTATATTTCTACTCTGCCTCATCTCAAATTTACGCTCTCCCCAAAATTCATGAACCAATTAATCCCGGTCATTCCATTGTTTCTACTCGCAACTGGGCAACAGAAGGCTTTTTGCTCTTTTTGACCACTACCTTCATCCTCTTGCCCACAGACTGCCTTCACAAATTAAAGAACCATTCAAATCGGTTCCAGGCACATGTCACACTTCTTTCATTTCTCAGGATTCCCACACCATAATGGGTTCTGGTTATTGTTGATGCGGCATCCATCCCACACAAATAAGACCTCTCCTCCCTCCGACAATACCTTTTCAAATGCCCTAACCACGCACATCACCAGCACAGATCTCCTTTTGAAGAATACCCAATTTATCCTTACTATTAATTCGTTTCCCTTCAAGAATAGCCACTATCTTCAGATAAAAGGTTCACCACGAAAAGTAGTTTCTTTCCCTCATAGAACGGTCTTTACATTGTCTTTTGAACAAACCTCTCTTCAAAACAACACCGTTGAAACCCTTGTTTTGGTACTCATGCCTAGTTGACATTTTCTTTGTTGGGCTAAGCTGTCTCCAACTCGTCGCTTCAGTATCTTATCGTATCGTATCTTTCCACCATATCTTCCTCTCCTATCATTTTTCCGATGTAAATATATTTGTCTCCAACAACAAATCTAACACTTTGGCTCATATAAGATTAGAAAAACAATATTTTCATGTCAACAGATGCCATCCTCTTCACATTCAGAAAACTGTATCCTATTCTCCATTCATCCTTCACAACTGCATCTGTAACAATCCAGATTATATCAACGAAGTTTTTTATTCACTCGTCTCCTATTACTCCACCGTGAATATACAAACTCCCTTGTGAACAAGTTATTATATGCCAAGCTATTATAACTGCCCCAACAACACTTTGTAAAAGTGACACTCCCTCCATTTTAGTTACTACCTAAGTATTCCACTAAAATTTAGTTTCGAAACACTAAACTTATAATTTTTTTCTTGCTTTCCAAAAAATTAAACCTCCGGCAAGCAAGTATGTTACAGTTTTATAACTTCTCTCAAAAATGTTGACACTAGTTTATTGTAGCAGGAAAGAAGTTGCAGAAACTTGCTGACTAATACCATACGTTACATCGTGGATAATAATTTTTTTTTCTACAACGCTAAGAGAAATGTTTCTGTCAGTTTGATAAATACAACGATCTCAACGACTATTTCATTATAGTATGTATACCACACATATTGTATTGCACAGCGGGAAATCCGAACTAAACAATATAATTGTGTTATAAAATGACCCTTGGTGTGTGCTCAGAGGACTAATTCTCTGAAATGGACTCACTATTTTCATTATAATTATTAATTAACACCAATATTAGGGCTATTTTCAGCCCTTCTCCTTCCATCTCTTTTTCCCTTTAAATATTTTGGCCTCCTAATTATTGGTATTCTCATATTTCTAGGGTTTTACATGTAAGATGAAACTTTATTTTAGAGCTCTTCTTGGCTTTCTCTCGACTAATACACACTATACAGTTCAACGTCTAAATTACGTCCTCTCAAAGACAGATCCAAGAGGGCGGCCATGTCTTCCACTTCAGCTTTAACAAAATTCAAAATAAATAATAATTATAAGCTTAACCCTGCGTTTGAAAGTCTCCTATCGCAAAAAAATAAACCTGTTTACTGCAGCGTGCGTTGCAGTCCCTTAATAAGTACAAATCATTGATATAAAATGTCAACATAAAATACTTTTCAGGATAATGTCAATTTTTTTCATCAATGAGAATTGTTCAAAAGAGATTTTCTAGACAGCCTACTGCCTTTTTCTTTTCCGCATGAGTCCAAGTTCTTAGCAGACTTCTATCCTTAGGAACAAGTTCGATTACATTTCGATGCATTCATCTATTCCTTCCTATCGGCCTTTACACCCACTCTAATCCATCAAAAGTAATGGAATTGACCTGTTGAGGCTATTTGAACATGTTAATTAAAGTATGGATGCTTAATTTCAGTACGCCTATTTAAATACTATGGACCTTGTTGGATAAATTTAGCTCGTTAACACCCAACCCTCACCGACCTATCTCTCTCTTCCAATCTAGCTTTTAATTCTCCAAAACTTTCTTAATCCTCCTCTTCCCTGAATAAACAACCCCGCGATCGTCCTTCCCTTCGTCCTCCCATGGCACAAACCTCTTCACCCTCCGCCTCTTATATATCACACTCATTATCCTTAAGATGAAACACATTACCCTGGGAGAACCTAAGATTTCAAAAAGCAATTGTTCGTTAAATGCTACTCAGGGCGATTTGACAGCTAAGTAAGTGAGCGTTCGGTTATAGATCGAAGGATGTACGTGTTTGTGTGTGTGTATAAATATATACTCGTATATACACCCTAATGCATATTAAATTTATCCGTGCTGATATGTAGTAAATCTCATAGCATTTTTGTAAAAGACTCTTAGATTTTAACAAGCGCAAGGAGAAAACTCATGGGTTAAAAGTATTGCCATTATAAACCCTTAATCCGTCCTGGTTTAACCTCGTCGTGCGGATGATAAACTGACTTTTACAAACAGCTGTACTAATTTTGTCTACTCTTTAAAATGCATTAAAACTGAACTTAAGAAAATATAAGTTTCAATTGGATTCGAGTGGGTAGAATGACAACAACAAACTCTGTAGTATGACAAAATATTCCTTAAAACTCGGTCATAAACATATATCATTGAAGTATCTAAATGATATATTTTTCGTCTATAAGACGATTCGATATCGTCAAGGAGCTGTTTCACCCACCATAGGAGATATAAACGAAATACAAGTGGAGAGGACAGTAGGTAAGCAATCATACAACATCATAAAGGATAGGAACAGTGCGTTTCGTAGTACCCAGAGCCAGAAGAAAGAGGCAAGCCACAATGGCCAAATACACGGCATAAGAGCATCGCCCAATGCACAGTAAGAGCATCGGCCCGGCAAGTCGAAATATCCGGTGTTCAAGTCCCGGTCAAGAGAATATTTTTGCGCGTGTGATCTGCTTGATTGCACCTTCCCCATCTATCCTGTGTTCGTCTTTTAAATGTGTTTCGATCCCTTTTACTTATATCTATTTCCATGTTAATGAATATTTGTTCGCCATATGGAGGGATTTCGGGTGTGTCTGAAACATCTATTTTTAATATTTCAGAATTCGTAATGTTATGCATTCTTAACATTATGAAAAATGACCTTTCAACGGGCAACGGACCTTTCAAAGGATTTGCAATATTTATATATCCTTAATCTTATCAATCGATGCGTAAATGTTAGCAGGTTTGGTTTTGAATACACTGGTAGCACCTTACAATTTGCCAGAAATATTAATTAGGAAAGTGAAAAATACGCCTTAAGAAACATAATACTGAAGTTTATTTCCGAATTCACTTTTCTAATAATGATTTATTTTTACGGTTGGCATCTAAACTTACTTAATTATTTTTAGAATTCAATTTTGAATCCAAATTATGATACAATTTACAATGATATGTATTTCAAACTTGTTGCCAGAAGAGTATTTATTTAAGATGTTTTGCGCTGTTAAATATACAAACAGATGAATTTCTACGACGTCGAATAATGACGTAGTAATAAGATTTGTCAAGACTTGGCTTTCCTAGGCGATACATTAGAAACACAGAATAAAAGTTAAAATTCGTGAATAATATGTGAAATAATATTTCAAATAATTGAGTGATTAATTATTCCCCCCAATACACAACAGTGTCACTCAATATAATAATTTCTATTCTTCTTCCAAGAAATATGTACCCAATTTTTCTCAAGAATCTAAGGACAATATTTTTTTTTTTATAGTTTACTTCGTCAAGTCATCCGGCAATAAATATAAATTGAAAAGATAAAATAAACATTAGGAAGACAATCTAATCTGAAAAAAGACGTGGAAAAGTCCGTAAAGTGTAGCATCCATAAAGCTAATCCATAATCCCCAAAGTAATCAAACATTTATATCCCATCTGCTTCACGTACAAGGGTAGTGCTAGTGGTATGAAATTCCGTCAGACACTACGTATGTTCAAACTGTCGCCCATAACAGTCAAGTAGTCCTTATATCGCCCTTGGTTAATTATTCACGACTCCTTTTAGGAAATTAATAATCCTCAGGAAGTTCTTCCGTATTGACACTCCTCCAGGCTCTTCCTTCCCACGGGTATTTCCATCTTTAACTAGAATACTACTGAATTTTTCAGTCTCGAGTACACTCCGCAATGATGTACTCCTCCTCATCCTCGGAGAATCAGTCGTCATCTTTCAAATACTCTCTTAATATCGCAGCACCATATGGGGATTTATGTTCAAATATGATCAATATACAAGTTTATTCATAATTTAACAATTAGTCAGTCGAAACATTTTTTCCTGTGTCATGTTTACCGATTCAAAGTAATCTTACGAGAAGAAAATTGCTATTTACGAGACCTGTACAGTACACGCGTAATATAGAAAACATGCTGTAAAATATCTCTGATGCGTCCTCCAAAATAGCCTATGCAGCCATCACAACTGCTTCTAATGATGAAAAAGGTTTTCCATTAAGGCATTACTTTACAATGGGAATCAGGAATATGTGACATGGGGCTGGGTCTGTACCACACGGAGAATGATGGACGCAGTGATTTTCGGGAGATATTCATCAACAATATTTGCGATGCTCGGCCGGGATTATCGTGTTGCAGCATCCAGCCTGTTGCTACTAAATGTGGCCTATTGAGATTGATGTGATTTATGCTGAATTTTTTGTTCATTCATAAAATACAGATAAGTACGACATAGTGTTACAACATTCTGAGTGTCGAAAAATAATATATGACCATAGCTTTCCCAACACTTTGGCTTTTCTTTGGCATTGGAGATAGAAGATATTTTAATACAAAGCTTTTCTGTTTGCTCTCAGCACTAAAATTATGTAGCCAAGTTCATCATTTTCTTCTGATACTGCATGTCTCTCCTTGCTAAATATTTGAATCATCTCCTCTCTTTGCTATAGAGAAGAACAGACCTCCCATTTGCCTCCTCTCGTATTACATACGTGGGCCTCTCCTGACAATACTTGCAGGATATTCCTCGTTACGTGTTACCTTCATCATTGCCGTAGGTGAACTTATAAATGTCTAATTGCTACGGTTGCCGCTGATGCAATACTGGAGTCAAATCAACGATACTTGCAGCAATTACGCATAACATATTAAAAAAAATAGATGACATAAGATTAAATTTTTGCACAGGTAAGTAGGTGAATAAAAAATTTATGAACTCTCTTCATTGAACAGTCACCGTGTTGAACGATAAACCTACAGGGAGAAGCAAATATTAATCAACCACATTCTCAAGGGAAGATCCTTCTAGACTTTCTCGAAATAATGTCTCAACAGTTTTAGAAATTAGTGAGGGATCCGGGAAAGAGTCCTACGCCAATATCTAAAACTACTGAGTTGAGGAGTATATGCCCTTCAAAAAATAGGATACTCGAACTCCATTACAATTTGTCAATGTGGTGTCTATTGTCGGCACAATGGTAAAAGAAATTATTTAGGGAGGTAATGACTTTTAAAATGTAAAATATATAAATAAAAGTCTCGTAAAAATACTAATATCTGATAAACATGTATTCGTCCCCACCCGTTCGTCCCAATTGAAATCTACGCCCACGAAGATTAAGATTTTATAGACAAAGCTACATTTTGTGTCGCTTCAGAACGTTTTTCAGCGATCCCAAAATTTAAGGGGGGATAACGTGAGATTAGAAGTAACTTGACAGATTATAATAAATGAAGAATTCAGAAAAAACGTGAACGACTGTTATGATCGGTATTTCTTGGAATAACTATTTCAAAATGCTACATCATGGAACAAAGAGCGTGAAAGATTAGACGCAGATGAAATGTATCTAGATAACAAATATTGCAGCAAATACCCTTAGGACTATTAGTAATGCACAACTCAGACAAAAAGGATGCCTTCAAATTCCATTGGTAAATAATTGCTCCATCGATGACTTCTTAGTAAAGTTGGATGGGCCGACTTAAGAGATACGCGAGTACATATCTAAGCTCAAACAACTGACCTAACCAAATATGCCCTATGATGATGCGATTGCATTAACGGGAAACGTTAATGTGCTCTGGTATTGTGAAGAATGTTTATTTTAAATCATTGCTCGAATATGATGCGAGTCACCTATATGTCTCGGTAAGGTAAAAAAGAGCATTCATTACACTGTCATTCGGAAGTCTCAATTATTTCATTGGTCACTTATGCTGAAATCTAGAGTATTAACTAAAGCAAATCAGAGTTATCAAACCTAAGGTTGGTTTTATAGGTGAGGAGAGAGTTCACCTGGTACTCAGTCCAACGGCGTGAGAAATTCTCACATCAAGGTGGAGGGGGCAGTTTCCACTCCTTTGCTGCTTGTGGTCTCCCAGCAAGATCTGGTACCCGAAAAATCATACATCTTTGGTGAAATACTGATTCTTAGATAACCAAACAAGTACTGTTATGGAGCTAATAATGATGAGATAACAACAAACAGTATAAATTATCTTCAATAGAATATTTGAGCCAAAATAATCGAAAATATAAACTCTTAGTTCCAAACTTGCCGTGGATATAGGTGTGTTTTCACAGCACTCCGCGCTGAGAAGAGACCAGCAAGAAAATACAATGATAGCATATCTGCATAGCCTCGACCCTTGGGAAAATTCTGTGATTATCCAACTCGTCAACAAACACTTGATCAAGAACTTGTGTAATCTGATTTAATTGGGTAGCAAGAATATTTAAGATCACTTGATCTTCACTTTCTCATCCTAAATCCTCTTTCAACTCACCCACCCTCCCGGCCGCTCACTCCTCCGAACATCCAGGATCTTATCAAAAGGTCGGCTGCGTCTTGTAGCCGCACACAATAAACGAACGCATCCATACCCGTATCCATACGAACTCGAAACTTTGCTTCTTTGTTTCGTTTGTTTGCCTGGGAGATAGCAGTCTGGCAGATAGGGCGAGGAGCCGGAAGAGGCGGGAGGTGGCTGAGGCAAACAAGAATGGTCTGAAAGCTTCTGGAACTCCAGCGGCACCTCTCTCCAGATTCGCGCTCCCTCTACGTTTCTTTTCCTCTCCGTTCGTCCACAATCCACTTCTTCCTCCAATTCTCTCCAATACTATTCCCTATATTTCCCTTCCTCCTCTTCCTGCTTTTCGCCAGTGTTAAGAGCTCCTAGAACACGGTACTCTCATAGGATAATGAATCGTGTACGCGAGGGAGTGAAGTAAACTCCCCCAAAACAGAATTAGAGAGAAGGGATGAATGGTGAAAGGGTTTGAAGAGAGAGGGAGGAGAGGGTCACAACCTCGGGCTACAAAAAGGCCCAGTCATCCCTCGACCCCCTGCCTTCCTTCTATCTTCGCCATCTCCCAAGTGAGCATGTATCTCCCTCTCTCTCTCCATCTTATATATATATATATATATATATATATATATATATATATATATGGCCACCCCCTCTCCGTCTCCACCTCCACTAATCATCTCTCTCTCTCTCTATTGTGCCTAACATCCATCCCTTACCGTCACGGGATGAAGAGGGAGGGAGGGAGATGAGGAAGGAGTGAGGGGTGAGGCTAAAGTTCACATTCGGAAATCCAGCTGGCCGGCCCAATCGGCACGAATTAAACCGCAGTTCCTCCTCCGCTCCCTCTTCTCTCCCATTTTCGCCACCACCCTGCATCTCTCTCTCTCTCGCTTTTCCTTGTCCACCTCCCTTCTCGCCCCCTCCCCATTAACATTACAGGATATTAGCACAGCCCCTTATCTCGGGAGTTTGAGAGGAGTGGGGATTAAAGGGATGAGAAAATGGAGGATGAGGAGGCAGACGGAAAGTGGGAGTGGCTCAATATCAATTAGCGTATTTGACGAGGGTCTGCCGCGGTTTTCTGTCTTTCCTTCTATCTTCCGGAGATCGAAAAGGGTAGGAAGGGCGAGGGATGGCAGAGAGGAAGGGCAAAGTGAAAACGGTGGGTTTGCATGGCTAGGGTGGGCAAAGGGGGCGGTCCGGCGTAGAAGGGTGGATGCAAGGAGAAAGGCCTAGGGCTCCATTAGAAAACCAGCAACCACTCCCACCTCGCACGCCCTCACATCATGGGCCTCATCCCCTTGTCTTCGCAATCTCTTTCTCGTCCTAATACGACTCTGTACGCATCAGTTATTTCCCTCTTTCCCTAGAGGCCATCTCTTCACTTCACAGTCCTCTTCCTTCCTTTTTACCCAAATAAAAAGAAAATGTCCCCCGTCCTATGTTTCTTATGCCATGCGGGCAGCCTGGACCTGCTTATTTTCGTCCTTTGCTAAGGCGTGAATCAAAACATTAAATTTATTCACTTCACATTGGTCTTCATTTTCCCACTTACCAATTACCCACTCAAGTAGTGACGTATTTAACTCCCAGCTCTTCATGTATCTCTACTCTATTGGTGCGCAAAGGGGATCAGAAGTTTGTAAAAATTTCATGCATGCATAATTGTGGGAAATAATATTAAGAGTGATAAAAAAAGACAATTTCTGCCAAATGTCATGCAGTGACACGATTTCCACCTCTGCTTGAAAAGGTTTTTTTTATAAGAATAAACATTGCCCTCTTACTTTGCAGATGCGTTTAGATGGCGTATCAAGTAACATAAAATGCCGGAGAAGACGATAGCGATGCTTTCCTCATGAGAATTAAAGGCGAGGGTTATGAAACAGTAATTATATTCATTATTTTCTGGCTCTGCCATATTTCATAGATATTTCAGTTACGCTTTACCTTCTTTCTTTATTCCTCAGATAAAATAATTTAATGTAGTGTCAACATAAACAGCTTCGAAATTTGAATAAAAATGCTCATTTAGCAGCCTTGGAGACGCTTTCACCATTTTCCCAATGGGTCGCATCTGCATATGTAGCAGTATAGTAGTCGTAGTAGTCGCATCTGCATATGTTGGTTGGCGCATCTGTGTATGTAGCAGTGATATTATGACTTCGTCTTCCAAAAAATTATGGCGCGTCAGTCATAAATTGTTAAACTGATCACCAAAAAATACTGAAAATAACTTAATAATAATTTTATCGAGGGCAAAAGAGATTTTTAGATATTATAATTAATATAACGGAGGAGACAGTTTCCTGATATCATTTTTATATTTTACCCTAGGTTTCAAGACCATCATCAAAATTCTCAATACGTTTTACAGCATTTACGTATTTCGTGTATCTTTATAAAACATTCTTCAGAAAATATGTAAAGTAATTCATTTGAATTCATATTAATTACCTCCTTAGTTCACTAGTTAAGGACGCTCATGGATAGCAGTGTTGGCAGTAGATAAAATACAATATGGATAACGCTACAGAATTTGCTAAGGAATCCGAATGGTAAAACCCATTATTCCAAGTGATATTAACACTATAAATAACTAAAATGGAGACGAATTTTCCCAATTTCCCCCATTTGGACACGATATTATGATCATGATGCCTCCACGGTTGAATTTTTGTCTGGTATACTTGTACCTTAGAGTCAAATTGGCTTTCTTAGATTTATTAACAGTTTACCACTTATTAGAAAAATATTTGAACTATGGCAAGTGACCACACATTTATGAAATACGAGTGATCCATATTTTTAAATGACGGACCAAAAAGAGAGGAATTCTTTCCGTGTTCATGCGAATCAGTTCTCTTGTTTCATTGCAGGACCCAACCAGCAGAACCGATGTTCATGAGTGGCATAACGTTAGAATTCTCGCATTATCTTGAGAAACAGCGGCCATGTGACATCGCGAAATAACAAAATATAACACGTTACATAGTAATAATATGGTATGTTGTCAATTAGAAAAACAATTCTACAAGACGTAAAGTGTACTCCTTCAAATAATGTAGAATCGTCCGTATAATACTCGTACATATATTTTACCATAACAGGGCTATCAATTAGAAGGTCAGTTTGATTTGTGAGGACAGAGCTCAACTAGTATTAAGCCCAACGGCGTGTGAAATTCACACATCACAGTATAAGAGGGAGTTCCTTTCCCTCTGCTACCCGCGGTTTCCTGGGAACATCTGGATCGCAAAAAATTACACAGCTTGGATACAGCTGAGTGTACCCAGACCTATCCATTTTTCCTTATATCTAATTCCATGTGAATGAATATATACGTATGTATATTAAGTCGTTTAAATTATAAGTAAATAAAAAACTATATGTGTGTTTTAAGCCCATTTATTTACTTATAATTAAAACTAATAAAATTAACCTATTGTGTCGTAGTTCAATTTTTTCTGGCAGACGTTTTTTTTTATTTCAGAATTACGTGCACTCGTTATGAACAAGGAGAAATAGTCATTGCGAAAAGCTTGCAAAAGAGAAAGAAACTCTAAGAAAACCTGAAGAATGATAAATCGATTACTTCATATTAAATAAATTACAAAACCTAGTTCTGCTTCTTTAAGATGAATCATATTCTCTATTTTTTCACTCACAATAAAAGGGGGGGAAATATTGTTTTCGGTGAATGATGGCATATCTTATTGCTTTATTGAATAAATATCAGTCATTATAAAAGCATTTAGTTCGCCAAAATTCCCATCAGATGATTTCTTTTTCACGTCAAAAGATCCCTCGTTCACGCATAGGTGTCCAAAGGGCAAATGTGTATTTCTTTTCTCACAGCACAATTCCCGTCAAATAATAAATAACATTACGACTTTTTTCATTTTAACTACGTAAAAATAACACTCTCAAATCCTCGTTTAAATAATATTATTTTGGATTACGCTATGAAATTATTCATGTTTTTTAAATATGTCAAAATATTTTTACTTTTTCCGTTGTAGCATCAAAAGATTCTCCTGAGGGATAAACGTGGCTAAAAGCCACGGTAATGGGAGTGACACACATCCCCTTATACCTTTTCGCGAGACCTCTGTCATTGTCTTTATCCCTGGCGTCCCATCTGCCTTAACCCCCTGGTCCTCTGTTTCCCGTCCTTATTTCCCTTTTTCCATGCCCTTTACCCTCATTTTCCCTTGCTGCCTCTTTGATCATGTCCACCGCCATTATTTCTTTTTGCAACCGAAACATCTTGGTCATTACATCCACCTTATCCTTTTACTTTCCGCCTTCCCATTCAACGCCTCTCTCCCAAAATACCCTGGAACTCGTTTTGCCTCTCTATTAACGGGGACCTGAAAATTTTCTAAATGTGTCCATACTACGTGGTTATTAAGACTACTTATCCTTTTACAACTCCTCCCCTCGTTGAAGATTCCAATGAGGGCGTCATCTTTCCCATTACTTCCGTCCGCCACGGGTTTTGTCAACGACCTCGAGTTTTCACTACGCTTGACTATGTTTTTACTATCACCCTCAACATTTCAGTCAATAGAAACAAAATTAGAAAAACTTTTTATTAGGAAAATACATTTTTTGTGATTCCCTCTAGTGCCTGCTTTGTTTCATTAACGTAAAGAAGAAAATAGTGTGTCTAATTGGAAGACGTGAACAATTTCCAAAACATTATTGTTTCAAATGCAGGGAGCTACTCACTTCACAATTTCCTTTGTCAAACAATTCCTTAGCTCATTATTTGTAAATAAATTTCTAATAAGCCGGGTCCCACTTCAGACCGTCTTGAAACTTATTTTATAGCTTTACGACTTACGCACGATGAAAAATTAAACTGTTTTTTATCGATTGTTCTATTGATAAACAGAGAAAAATTGAAAAAAAACTGGTCACATAATGAAACAATCTTTTTCAAAAATAGGAGAAAAGCCTCTTTATCGCCACATGACCCTGTCATACCTGTATATTGGCGCAAAGAGTATCAACGAGCGTCATCAACTGAGGCATATCTTCCGGCCTCATACGCATACGGTCGTTTCGTCGTCGAGTAAAACTCGTAAACTCGCTATGGTCCGAAGTCAAATGTTTATTGGACCTAAACAGCTAAGAGCCCATTCAAACACAGACTAAGAGTACTTTGCGTCGCTATCTGGAGCATAAGAATCTTTGTTTGAAATCAACGTTGCTTTAGCTTTAAGATCTCTCAGCCACTCAATTCCTTTCCAGAATTAGAGATCTCGGGCCTTCAAGAATAGAATTTTTTCTTAAATTTTCAAATCCAGCTTTAAAAACAGCTATTTTGAAATAAAAATCCTACGAGTAATTACGCTTTGCAACAGAAAATATGCTATCAGACTGTCTTATCGCAAATTCGGTACACACTTTGCATATGTATGGCTGGATTTCACAGTGCATATTTAGATAAGAAATGACACCAATAAAATATTGCTCATTTACAGAAATTATCGCCTACTCCTTTTCGGGAGGAACGAAATTTTACCAGTCTACCTTATCTTTACCCTAACAAACCCCCTTGTCAACCTAACCAACACACCGAACCAATTCTCCTGGATTTCCGTGTAGTTCTTGTCCCATTAAACTTTTGGGGGAAGATTTCGACCTTCGTCAGTATTTCAATCATTCAATTCCATCTGTATTTGGAAACTTATGAATGGATAAGGTAATGCGGGAAATTCCCGTCCAGTGTATTTCCCTATCTTAATAATAGGAGAATTGTCTATTTACTCGAAATTTTCAACGAGTCCTCTTCGATGACATCTCAAGTCCTTAAAATTATGAAAAAGCATATCTATGGTCATGACCAACTCTGTCGTAACATGTTCACGCGATTAAACAAATTACTCAAAGCAGAAAATTCTTTCTTGATCACCAAACAATACTTATTAACGAAAGCAAAAAAATGCCGATTATAAAAAAAATAAATATCTGAAAGTTTACACAATTACATTTATGTTTGAGCGGATTTTAAAAATGCTTCAGGAGAGCCAGGGATTTTCTCTTGCCATTTGGATTAACTAGAATAAAAGCACGGGATGTTGTGATTATTAACTCCGAATATATATAGTAAACGTTTACGTAAAAGTTATTCTGGTAACACAGTAAGAATCAATGGTTTGGTTACGGTTTATTTAAGTCAAGAATGAATGAGAATACATAATAAGAAAATAGATGCCGTTCTTAGCTTTGCTACCTTCGAAATGCGACTAAAGATACAGCGGATAGTTAACAAAATGTCACAGCTCATATTTCGCATGCTAGTCGGAAGTTAATCACATTTTACTCAGAGAACACAAATTTCGATGGAGACATACAATGATGTAAAGGAAGGGTAATTTCATATCCTAGTGGATAGGGTGTTCGGTTATTGAGGGGAAATTAGTGAGCTTAAATTCGCGTGGTGCATTTGTGCACCACCGACTAAACCCAGTTACGTAATTTACTGGATACCAAACCTGTCTGGGGGACCTCAGGTGGCCAGGGAAAAGAACTGGCCACTGGAACGTATCCATTTCACATGCCATAGAATTAAATACCAGATTAATACTTTCCGTATTTGGGAATACCTCGCACCCGTCAATTTTTCCTTCTAAATCTGAATCTATAATCAGGAGACCACCCATTGATATACGGCATATATTACTTCCATTTCTACACACAACCCCTTACGCATACCGTTTTTTGGGTATATTGCAGAGTGCGCACGTGGATATAGACTAATATACCTTTTTACACGGAAATATTTTAGACAAGGAGGCATTTGTTAATACACACGCACACAGCACTTTCATTTTTACACACTTCACTGCGCCTGTTATTTTGAATTGGTTATTAAAGCATTTCAGACAAAATAATAGATAATCCTGTTAGTCGGTACAATTGAGAACACATATTCAATAGTTCTTACCGAATGACAACTGCAGATATATATTTTAAATTGGTGATCCCCGGCCTCTCCGCTTTATATAGCTATCCAAATTAGTCTGTTGTGTATTCACACCCTGTCACACACTCTAGCTGTGGGTTTTAGGGTACTAAAAATAATAATACTAAATCTTCCCACCAATCGAGTTAGACTCCAAATTTCGTCTCTTCATTAAAATTTTCATTTAGTCAATTATAACATGATTATTTATCTAATTAATATGAATTAATATTATAAAATTGTCTAGCACAATCGACCTAGAGTAATAAACCAGTTCGAATTTCGAGTACTAACAAATGATTTCAACTTTCAGACTTTCCATTAATTTTTTCTTTTATAAATCGTTCTTAGTCTAAATGATTATTAATAAGCATGTAATAACCGTAATGTAAAGTTTTTCCTAAAAGTGCTTAAAGGTAGAATTATTTTCATTAATAAATAATCCACGTTATCTTTGAAAGCCCTATTAAAGTATAAATAATCTATAAACAAGTTAATTCGATAACACCGCGCGTAGTTCACCAGAGAAACATTTAAAAATAAATTTAAAACTATGATCTTTTGATTGTAGTGTCTGATACTATTAATCACTTAAATTCATGATACATTTATCCGCCCTGCTCTTGAGGAAACCTCGTAACATTTGGGTAAACTTGACTGAGACTTAAACAATAGCAAGGAGAAAATTCAGGGGTCAAAATTACTGTCATTATGAACTTCTAATCCGTCCTGGTTTTACCTCGCCATACGGATGTTAAACGCTGACTTTTACAGACAGCTGTACTTATTTTGTCGGCTCTTTAAAACGCATTAAAACTGTGCAGACGAAAATAAAAGTACTAAGTCGATTCGAGTGGATAGAATCACAGAAACAAACTCTGTAGAATAACAAAATATTACTTAATTTTTAAAAATATTGCTCATAAACATATATCGTTAAAAATATCTGAATAATAACTTATATTTATTTATGGAATATTTAATTGGCGAGATTTTACGGTCGCAATAAAACTAGCCAAAAAACTCAATCTGTAAAATAAAATTGATATGCTGAACAGAGAGCACAAGCATTCCGCAGCAATAAAACTAAAATTTCAATATTGGTATAAGTAAATTATTCCTCCGTTGATTTCCATGAATATCAACGATTTCTCTAAATCGGCCGAAATTATAAACTGAACGTTTTTTTGAAACTCTTTTCCAAATAACCATAAAGACCAGTATTCAAGCAATACTTTAAAAAATAGAATAAATAAGCCGGTATACTAGTTAATCAGCTTTGTGAAATAAAGTGTCTTTAAGCCATTTTATGTTATCAAATTTTCCGTAAGCCGAACTAAATTATTCTTTCAGTCCAGCGGAGCGGAAGGTGAGGGAAAATTTTACTTGTTTGCCTTTTTCCTCTAGATATAACACTTCATTTTCCTGAGATTCACTATTATTTGATTCCAACATTAATTAATTTTACTAACAGCTTTCGATCCTGACATCAGAAAATCACATTGCATAAGCTTTTAACGCTTTTGCGATAACCTTCTGGGACGACGAGGGTCGCAATGTCTTTTTATTTTAATTTTTACTTGCTCCTCTTCCTCGGTCCTTCGGGATTAATGGAGTAAACGAATTCACTCCATCTCACCTTGGGTACCTACAAGCCCTGATAAATCATTCCAATCATCCACGTCACGGCAGCAAAGTTCGACTACAAACCGATGATACAAAGTACTTATTTAATTATCGCATTTTCCCCTGGGCTGGCAAGGCGCGCGAGCACATAAGACACATGCTCGCGCGCACGCGCACACACGTCGTGCACACTCCCCAGTGCCTCTGCAGCCACACCATTCGGGTGAACGGTCCCGATTAACCGTCCTCGTTGGCGCTCACTCGGTGGAGCCGTGGAGGGTTTTCCACGACCCACATCACGCGCCTCACCCTCTCGCAGTCAGTGCCTCCTCACCCTCAACCATCCACCGACACACCCACATCCTCGTCTCCCCCACTCCTCTCCTTCGGCAACCAATCCATACCATCATCCATTGAATGTTTGCTCTTCGTCGTGACCCCTAGAGCGGCAAACTAAACTCGATTCTGTTTTAGTTTGCCTAACCCTCCCAGCGCAGCATTTCACCACACCATCGTGCTCCTTCCCTCCCCTCACACACACACTCTCATACACTCTCTCTTCCTTCTAACTTCACCCCTCCCCCATACATTTGCGATAAATGCAAGGGCCCGAGAGAGGAGGGGGCGGGAGTTATAAGGAGGAAGGAAGGTTTGCCCTCTCTACTACGCGCGCCCAAATTCCGAAAGCAGTGACGTGATCGGATAGACGTTGGTACTCCAAGCGATTCGATGGCCTTTTATTTCCCTTAGTAAAGTCTGCGCTGGCCACGAAGACTAATGATGAGGACATTAAACTTGCAAAATCGCCCTTTTCATTTCCAGGTTTCAAAAAAGAAGGACTTTACCAACCCCTTAGGCGAGTCCCGACCTCGTCTTGAAGCCCCAGTGTATTTGGTTTATAATGCATCTACAGCTTGCCGCATACCAAGTACATCTTTATTTCGGAGTAGAAGACAAAATTCATAAATTAAACGGTTGTACTTCCTGGACTATGAATTGCGTGTGTAAAAATGGTTGCCACAGCCACGAAAAAGGTAAGATTCATAATTTAAAATTATATTTCTGTTTATTTTTTTAAACCAAACACTGCGCAAATCGGAAACATTACCTATTAATCAGATGTATAAATCGATAACATCGGTACAATATTTGAATGACTATAAAACAGATTCGTACATAAAAAATGTTTTTTAATCATATTTGGGCTTAAACTAGTTCGTAGTTTAGAAATATCATGTTCCGATTCAATCATCAATAATTTCTCTAAGTATTAAAAACGAATGAGGACGTAACCGAAGTACAACTTCAACAAAATCAGTATTTTGCAGTCCATGAAAATATAATTTTTGATTCATTTCACTGAAAAAAATGTTAATCATTTTTCTGCGAAATTATTCCATCGAAGTTAACTCACATGAAAATCAACGAAATAAACTCACTTTTCATGGTCGAGTGTGAAGATTAAAACCGCTAAAATATTTCTCAGAATTGTTAGCTAATATGCTAATTAAATTCACTCATCTTCCGTGAAAGAACTTTCCGTCTCTTATTTGCTTTGCCATTATCGCAGCATTAAAATGAGATAAATATTTAGTTGATTTTATGCGTTGTTATGTTGATTGTATGGCCAGGATGCTGATTTCAAGCAGTTTTAATTCAATATTTTGGATGAAAGCGTGACAATAAATTTTCACCTAAATAACTTCCATTAAAACCAAACATTTATTTTATCAAAAATATTTGAAATACGAGTAATATTTTGAAATTACAATATATGTTCATTTAACTGAGTAAAAATATGAAGACACATGAAACCATCTTTTACGACCAAAATTCTTTCTGGGAGAAGAGAAAAACGGAGAAATATAAAACATTATCTTTCATATTTTTATGGAAAATTTAAAGTAAATTAGGTAAACACTAAATTATAATGAAATGAAATACTATCATTTAAATTACCTCAATTTACAGCGTCATTCTACTGAATATTTTTCTGTAAACGAAGAGAAATGCACAACCCTACATGGAATATCATCATTTGTAACCCAATTAATGCATTACAATATAGGCTTAGAACATAGACTTCAAGATATGTATAAAAATACCTATAGATTATGGCACAAGCTTCATCACCATAATTGACATGAAGGAACAATTGTTAACTTACTTAAACTGTGCAAAAAACTGAACAATGATTTCTTCACATCCTCTATTTGATTTCAAAAACTTCACACTATCAGGGAAAACTCAAGGGTGTGTTTACCCTGGAGTTTTCCAGGTTTTTCAGTTCTCAACTTTGATTCACTACTTTAATTAAATCTTACATTAGCACACCGTAGCCGTATTTTTGCGATGTAGGTCAAATCAAAAGTATGTGTCACGAGTGGATTAGTAGAGCGGAATTTGAGTACAAATACCCACATAAGAAACTCTCGGTCCAAAAATAAGTCCAAGCTCTCCTCATTATGTTGAATTAATCCATTCATTTAAACTAAAATAAAAATTAGGCGAATCCTTTCTGGTAAGTATCCTGGCCAATCATACCTGCTTGAAACTTGAAAGAGAAAAAGTAATTGAATAAGAATAAAATTAATAAAGGACTCTTCAATAGGCTAAACGAGAATGAGAATTCAATAACTCTTAGACCTCCAGCTAACTCCTAATATTCTATTTGGCATTCGAGGGAATAAAAAGATTACTATGTATTATTTGTTAATTTACCGGTTAAGGTAGATTTTGGATGGACACAAGCTACCTAACCGTGCAGCGATAATTCCCTTGTCTTTCTTAATGTATTTCCCAAATCAATATGGTGTAGCAGATACATGATGGAAACATCTCACCACACAATCTCGTATACTAGCGTTGAAATAATTATTGAATCTTTTCAACTATATGAGTTTTTAAAATCGATTCCATTGATTAATGAACATATCAGATGCTTTCACAAGTATCTACAAATTTACCAGTGACATTCTCTTCCCCTGATTAATAAGACGTAAACAAAATGTATGCAATACTATAACGTGGTGCATATCATAATTAAATGCATTTACTATGAGGTGTTGGATATTTAGTTCAAACTGAGAGTTAAAAAAATGATGGAGAGTGAAACTTTTGGTAAGAAAAATATCGGCCAAAGTCATAAATTTCCACAGTTGGTTGTCACTGTAATTTAATTACAAAGCCCTGTGGACTAAAACTATTTAGACTCATATACCCTTGAAATTAATAATATTTGCGTTATAATTCTTATTTCATTAAAATATGCCATGAAACATCACTGCAAAGGTTTATTTTACCTATCTATAATGCATGCGCATATGTGTAGCAGTCCTAAAATAAACACGCATACTAATATATAGAGATTGTCCAGAAAGTGATCACAATGTATTCAAAAGGCCTGCATATTAGTATTACGGTCGAAATGATGAGCCGATTTTTTACTACAATGATATCCCTCGCGTACATTTGAGATTCATTAAACTTGTCGATGCATTATAAAGACTTGGACTCTGGTGTTTTTGCCACCGTAAAACGCAGTTAATACCGATCAATGGTGATATTTACAAATCTGATATGTGTTCACAGAATTATATTTGTTCCTAAAATTTGCTTCTAAGTTTTTATTTCAAATCCAGATTGCCTATTCTCTATTATGCATGACCTAAGAGATTACTTGAATTATATGCGATTGAAATTAGTCTAAAAGTACTACTGCGCCAAAAGTTGAGTCACAACCACATGGAAAATTCCGCAGAAATTTAATGCGGAGCTTTCAACTAATGGCTCTCATGGCATGAAGTTTGTTGGTTGGGTATTAGAGTGAAGACCAAGTAGGACTTCAGTGAAGTTAAGGTGTCATAGAATGTGGAGGCCATCACAGCTACATTAAATGGATTAAGAGGATTTTTACTGGTGCTTTGAGCAATGTAATACCTATTCACTCTCGTCAGAATAATTCAAGAATACATATTTTACTCCGAGAAATTCTGTAGGGGAAAACTCATAATGTGCATAGCCAAGCTGTTATGAGCCTTCCGCGATGACTGAGAATATTGGTCGACTTAGAAGGAAAAGAAATAGCTCGTAAGACAAAAATCCCTTAGGGGACAGAGATGTCACTTCTCCCCTCTCGCCTCTCCAGACCTCCCTCCCTCCATGCCCTTACCCTTTATCCTCACTCAGGCTTCAAAGACGGCGGCATAAGTTTCTTGGCGACAAAGAAAACTTTGGGGCCACGGAAAAGTTAGAATGACTTTTCAGACCCAGAAGTTTTCTGACCGCTGCACTATGAAATCACTCGGATGAAGTTGAACAGAAAAAATGATTAAATCTTTTTCGAGCATATTCCCGCGTCAGGGAAGGATGAGAGGACTTCTTTATGCGAATAATTAAGTGATTTCTAATCCTCTGAATGCATGAAGTTGGGTCCCACCGAATGTTAAACATTCCATTCAGCAGAGAATTGGAATAAAAGGAGAGATAAGAGATGAATAAAGCCTAATGAAAGCCCGTCCGAAGATTTAATGAAAAATATTCCGCAGTCATTAAGCAGACGAGACCGTGGAAAGAAAAAGCCAACCATGTTTCAAAATTTATCGCTTGAAGAAAGGTGTATTGATGGATGTACACGAAAGTTTTAATTCTATACAACTGCTCAGAGCATCAGAATAAGGCTTAAAAATTAATATATTTCGAAAATTATCACAAAAACATGCATAAAACTCTGACAATTAATATTTACCCATGTGATTTGATTTCCGATATCAGTGCTAAAGAATCCTCGGAGCATGCTATTTTTCAGCGATGATTTTAAACTTTAAGTACTGGCAGATGATCCGTTACTGTCTTTGGCTTGGTTTACTTAAATTATATTAATAATCAGCCGCTGTAGAGGAGTATACTCCAAAAAAAAACACTGAAATTATTATAATCTTCGACACTGACCGTCTGCAGTCGCAATCGCTAACAAGGCATATAAATCTGAATGGCAATGAGGCCAATAATGTCATTTACATATCTTTACGGGTATGCAGGAGAAAAAACTACTAAATGGAATTTGTGTTAGGGTGAACAAGATCGAAAGTCACATACAGAAATTTCAATTGTTTATAATCGAGCAATGTTCATAAGAGGTTAATTGACCGATGAATAAAAAAATAAATCTAAGTAGTAGTTATCAAGGGGAAGTGTCCACCAACTAAGGTCAGTGACAAACTGAGATGTTTCCTGTTAGTGCTAGCATATGTATTGGGTTTGAATTTTATAAAGAGAAGACTCAATCAACTATGGCTATCTTTTCAAGCCAACTGTCAAAACTATTACACATAAGAGGCATTCCCTGCCGTTTGCTACCTCATTTATTTCTTTTCTTCGTTAAAATATATGAATAGTAATCTAATTAAATCTAATCACCCACGATGAAGAGAAAACACACTGGGGTCCACTCTTAAAAGCGATAAAATAACATTGATATTCTTATCTCACTTCCCAGTCTGTTCCTCTAAATTCTCAAGAAAACTTTTCCTAGAGCTTCCTTTTACCTATTCCCGACATATAAACGCGAATATGCACAGATTCCTACCTAATAAAACTGAAAATTTGTTAAATTAGTTCTTGGGGGAGGCGTCCAATAGCCAAGGAAATATGCTGACTGAAAACCTTCTTGTTGGTATTGGTTTAGTTGAAGCAGTGTGTCGAGAGGACTGCTATTTCTCGAAGCCTATGGTCGGCGTCAAAATGATATGCCGCTCGATTTCGATTGTTTAAGCTCGTGGTCATAATGCTATAATTACCTCCTAAGCAGACTAAAAATAACTGGTTCCTTAACTTTATTAAACTCTTCGTAGAGGAAAACATGAAAACTTTTACCAAACATTGTAACAATAAATAAGCATTCATATTAGCCAAAACATATGTTGATGAAATACATTGTTTTTGTTAATCAACGAAAACGTTCGAGCGTTATTTAGTCATTACATTTGTCCCGAAACGGAAAATTAAAAATTCTGGAAAGATATCTTACTTTATTTATAATTTTCACATGATCCATCAAATACTAAAACATTATTATTTTTATATATGAGTAATTTCAATCAATTCCGTGTTGCCAAACTGGGCGTTGTCGGACGACCTCCACTCCCACATAAACAAGACCGTTGCGTTCAGGGAAAGATAGGCGCGAAAATTCTGAAACCGCGGAAAAAATAAATAAACGGACTTTTCCTTGTGAATTTCAATAAAAGATACTCATTCATTATAATGAACGAAAAACTATGATGCGCCATACGCATGGACAACACTCAGTATGCTTGGCTGGTATTAGAGCACCAAGTAAACATAGACATATTAGTTCATACGGCATACAAAAAACTTGTGCACGCCTACACAGATCATACAATAATTGGAAAGCTTGACCTACTCCTTAAATGTTAATATTTAAATTAATCTATTCAGGATCATGAGTTCAATTTTCCTGTGACTGTGTATCGTACGTGGGATGAAAGATTGCATAAACCTGGCTGCGAAGGTGTTCACCCCTCTTATTTTATCCCGGCAATCAAATCTAAATGACCAACTTAGTAAAATAGTTTAATCCTCATATTGAGTTGAGTAAAAAGTGTTAAATGCTAAATTGTTTATTATGATAACTCGTGAAGCATAAACGGATAAAACCTTAAAAATTAATTATAAAAAATGGACTGATTGAAAAATGTTTCGGAAGGAACGGGGCTGATTTAAGTCCCATTTCTTCAGTCTTCCGTGGATAAGTTGGCTATAGCAGAGAGGAGTGGAGATCCCATTGCCACTCCATCCGCTTCCTCGATGTATTTTCCATCGTACAGGAAGTAGGTGGATGTTAAGACGTGGCGGAATAACTTCACCGTGGCAGCGTCGAACATAGCGTCCAGGAGGCGTAAAGTATCAGCCAGTGGGACTCGTGTGAAAAGGGATACCAGGTCCAAACTCACATGAATATCCCTTTCTTCTAGATGGATTTCACCAAGAATTTTCACAACTTTGGTCGCAGCAGCTTACATGTGGCGACAGAATACTGGTGAAGTGCTTCGCCAAGTTGTAGGCAGCTGTAGGGGAGCTGATGGCGCTCACAATTGGTCTCAGTGGTGCGTCGATTTTGTGAATCTTGGATAGGCCGTATAATTTCGGGGGGGCTGGTGTTGTGGCCTAAATTTCTCGGCGGTTTTGGCATGAATACCGGTCTTCTTGATGAGCGCGTTGGTCTTCCCCATGATGGCGTCCGTGGGGTCACGGGACAAGCTTGTGTAGGCCTGGTCTGAGAGAATCTCTCATATTTTACAACCGTATTCCTCCTTGTCCATGATCACAGTAGCGTTTCCCTTGTCCGCAGGCAACGTCATGATAGTCATCCTACGCAAAGCTTGGAGTGCGTCTCTTTCCTCCTTGAAGGTGTTTGGTTTGAGCGGAAAAGCCCTTTTTAGGACCATGGGTACTTCATTCCTCACTTCTTCTGCTGCTTCGCCGGGAAGCTTCCGGACCACCTGCTCAATTCCTCCAATGAAGTAGGAGTAATGAATAGACCAAGGAGCTAGGGTAAAATTCAGTCCTTTCAAGAGAACTGAAAAGTTGGGTTCGTCCAATTCTTTGTCGGTCAGAACGCTGCTGGACTGTACCCGAACCGTAATTAACTTGAGCGACAAGAAAAATTAGAAATATTCTCGTCAGATCTAACAACCCAATCGGCCTGAAGATCCCTGATAATGCCTGGGGTCTTTAGGCCGATTTACCAAGTCCCGTGTGCGGAGTGCGGAGGCATCTACGAGGCAATTGAAATAAGAATGGCGAGAAGCAATTTCAACAGGGACTCTTGACTATTCCTCAGCAACGCGTGGAAACCGGCATTGATGAAGGTTAGCAAAGGAAGGAACACAACACAATTCCAAGGCGACCAACCGGGAAGCTCCTCCACCACGGACCAATCACGAGTCACCTGACCCGTGGACTCATACATATAAGACGGAGAAATGCAGAGTTACTATCCTGAGGACGATGCACGAGTCGAGCATCGCGTCGTTCGATGGGAGTCCGAGGTTCTCTACCTTGGAGTGCTGATGGACCGGAAACTCCTTTGGAATTTCCAAGTGCAACGTGTTTAGGCGAAGGCATTCGCGGCGCTTGACCGATTTCGGCCGATCATTCCCCGAATGTCCTGAGCATGGACACGAAGCGTCCTCTGTACTGTACGTGCGTGTTGTTTGCCATCACGTACGCTTCTCCGGTATGATCAGGAGTGTCACAGAAGACTCTTGCCTCCCTCCAAGTGGTGCAGAACTCTGCACTTCGCTGCATTCTGATGCCCGCGTCTCGGGCATGCACGAAGACGGAAGGTTGGAGAGACTGGACGTCTTTCAACCGTCCATCTCCAGAACATTCTTCAAGAAGGCGGTGGACTCGGACGTAGACAGCGTCAAAAGATTGTGAGACATCCGCAGCATCCCGTGGGACCGGTGCAAGCGGCCGATAGCATCGCTGAGAATGATGGACGCCCTTTCAGCAAAGAAGAAGCCAAGGCTACTTTGAGCGGGACGTCCCTGAACCCCAGGACAACGAAGATGAGAACATCCCGCCTTGATAGCCTTGACGGCTGGAAAGGCGACAATCAATGGCCCCAAAAAAAGGCCCTTGATTCCCAAACAGTAGGCGAGTCCAGTATCGACCCTCTGGCCAATATGGAACCCCTGACCCGGTAGAAGACCCGAGAAAACTTCATCAAGCAAATACGCCGGGAAAGTACCAGATCTTGCTTTAAACATTTATCTTAAATCATCATAAAAAATCGTTAATTAAATTACATGTGCACTTAAATTTGTACCTAAATCACCTTAAATATTATTGTAAAAGCTTATTGTTGTAGATTCTATAATTTGCTTTTAAATGAGTCTCATAAAGTTGAGAAAATGCTCTTTTAAGGCGCGGAGAGCTAATTATTGCATTTCGTTTCCCAAATATTGCTCAATGTTAAAAATTAAAAAAGCACTTATAACGATAATTAAAATGCCGTCAAACTATTGATATCATTATATCATAAATGATTATTCACATGAACTAGGGTACACATTGTCGGTGTCCAGTGGTACATCATTTTGACGCAGATAGTAAACTCAGTCTAAGCCCCTGGAGAGATACCCGCGAAATGTCTCAAACATTGCACTAAATAAAATTTGCTTGCATAGCGTGGAACTAAAAAAAAACTTTTTCGCACATCATATAAATACTGATACATCTTCATGACAAGCCAAAACTATCTACTTTATATCAAAGACATGAATGGGTCTATCAAACCGAAAAAAGGCATAAACTGAGCAAAACCAAATGCGCAGTTTTGAAACTTCAGAGTAAATGAAGTGATGAGTAGAACATAATTACACAATCGAGGATTCAGTGTTAATTACCGCAGAACAACTTAGGCGGTGGTCCTAACACCAGACCTTTCATAGAGCGCACATTTCAGACGATTATGCGAATCCGCCTTAAAGATACTCGGCTTGATTAGACGGGTGGTAGAAAAATGTAATGCAAAAGTAAGAGAGTTGTTATTTCGGTTTAGTCAGACTCCATTTGGAATAGGCCACAAGTATTTGGGATCCTTCGGAGAAAATGTTGCTAAAAAAATTAGATAAATTTCAGAGAAAATACGATAGAATCGTCAAAATTTGTTCCGAAAAAAAGGGAAATGAGGTTGGGAGCCGCTTGAGAAGCAAAGAGAACATCCTAGACTAAGATTTTTACAGTAGAAATTTTTGCTGCACATAAAACAATTAAAAATGCCAAATAAATATTCCAATTTGAGAAACAGCCCACTTTGTTTAACGAGAACCATTTTCCAATAATGATATTGTCGGCTTATACCTTTGGAGAAAGTAAATCCAAAAATCGTAGAAATGTAAATTGCGCCATGCTGATAAAGCACGGTGTGCCAACGTGACTGGCAAAATAAGCGAAAAGCCAAAACATGCTTGCGAATAAAGGTAAAACCATGATCATAAATAAAACGTATCCAGATCAAAACTTCAGCTTTTCCTTGCCGTACCTCAAACCCCCATTCCGCATAGTCCTATGCGTTTATTCTTTGACATTCCCCACTTAAAGTGATCTTTAAATCTTTAATGGGGAAAGGGGAGATTGTAGTGGACATACAGCCCTCTCCCACCTCGTTTATCCTTCTGCTACAATACGCATTGCTCATTCCCTACCACTTCCGATGATACATTTTTAACCGATATTTCCGATGTCCTTGCTCCGGTTGACCCCGGGAAAAGCATTTTTCGGCGAGGTCGGCCCACCCGGGCCCTCTCTTCAAAACTCGATTCCAGATCGTATCGACCCATTTGCAGTCCGTGACGCATGCGGCGATCGCGTTAATAAATGAGGGGCGTCCCCTGGATCAATCATCTCGGGTTCTGAACGCCCTACGAGATCAGGTACCTAACTTGAAATTTTTCTCACGCTATCCTTTTTATTTGAAACCGTTCTTTTCGTTTTTTCCTTAGGAACCACTTGTGGAGACGCCTAAGTTTTCCTCTTTCACTGGAATAAGGATTTATAGGATGGTTTCGTCCTACACAAACACTCGTCCTAAAATAAAAAAACTTAACAGGAATTAATTACACAGCCACTGGCGATTTCATTCAAAATAAATATAATTTAAAATAATTTTTCTTATTATAAACCAAAATCAGATTCCGTCTTTTCGAGCAATTATTATTTGAAAAACAGATTAATAACTTCTAAAAATAAAAATATTTGTTCACAAGGAGGTTCTAATTTGACATAACTAGATCAGTCCGTAAAATATAAATGTATTACCTAAGGGAAACTAAAATCTGTTCATCTCTCTTGAGCTAAAGAGTAAACTGTCCAATTCCGAAAACAATACCACCCTCTTACTGCCTGATGTAAGTGTGTGTAGCAGATAAATTATAAGGCTTGCTAAAATGGAGGTAAAGGTGGATATCTTGATAGAATTTTCGTAATGATCGATGGAAATTTTAAAATGTGGAATAGTCTGTACCAAGGATAAAAGTTAGTTAGTTGGAAAACTAACATTCTTGCAAAGCTCTTAGGCCAAATTTCTATGGTAAATCTGAACTTCATAAAATTCCACATATTATCGGACAGCAGTACAAAACTAGCATATTCATGTGCTATACATATTTAGACCAGCGATGAGGTAATTTTAACAGGCTGAATGCAAAACTATTACTATTATTAAGTAATCTACCGGTTAAGGTAGGTTTTGGATGGACACAACTGCCAAATAATTATTTTGTGACTCCTAACAAAACACAATCCAGCAACCTTCTCTACATCAAGTCCCTCTTGACTCCATCTCTGTGTACCTGTATGTACTTCTTCACATTATCCCATCCAACTTCCCCATCCTATTCCTGCTCTATCTTCCTTTGCGTAATATTCTCCCCACTATTATTGTCTTCAATATCCCACTGCCGAGTAATATGCAAAACACATATAAAAGAGAAACTCACTAAGTATAGAATATTTGGTGGTCTAACCACCTTTCTCAAGAGGGGGAAGGAACGGCACACAGTTACTAAGGTCTCCAAGGTATTAGCTAACATCCTCGAAGAGTATTACCAAGCACCCTCTTCGACCAACATCGACGAAGGAGGTACATGGTACATGGATGATGCCGAGGGATATCACAAGATATCAAATAGACTACATAACATTACAATCTGTATGGAATAATAAAAAGTAACTACAATTACGAAATTCATCCAAAAGACTTTCAAAGGAGTGTGATGATCGCGATATCAAAGAAGAAGGGGACAGAGAAATGTGAGAAACGCCGAACCTTGAGTCTTGTGTCACATACATCAAAAACACGACACGTACTTACGAGAGTAATAAGTTGAAGGATGGAAAGGAAATTTGAAGATAACCAATTGGAAAACCACTTAGGCTTTAGGAAAAACAGAGGAACAAGGAAGTCATACTCTGTCTGAGAATTATGATATGGAAAACAATACAAGTGACCAAGCAACTGTATGTGGAATTCGTGGACTTGGAGAAAGCCTTCGATAACATGGAATGGAGCAAGATGTGTGGACTGCTGGAAAACCTCGGAATAGATTACAAAGACAAAAGAATAATCAATCAGCTACAAAAGAAGCAGGTAGCCACAATGCGAATGAGAGATGGAAGCCATAGAGAGGCTAAAATTAACTAAGGAGTTAGACACGGATGTAACCTCTATCATGCATTGTTCAACATGTACCTGGAGGACGCAATACGAGAAGTACAAGGCATCGGATTAAACGGAATTAGGATCAATGGAGAAGAGACAAACGAGCTAGGCTTCGCCGAAGATATTGCAATTATAGAAGAAAACCAGGAGAATCTTCGAAGGTCACTAAACGTATGGAATCAATTTTTACAAAGAAACAACATGAACATAAACAAGACGAAGACTAAAATCGTAATATGTGGAAGATAGAAGCAGAATACAGTAGTCACACTGAAAGGACAAAAATTAGAGCAAGTGGATTCCGTCACCTATCGCGAAGTACCCTCTAATAGCACGGAAGAAGTACTGCAGACATCAAGCAAAGAATAGCTCAAGCCAAGAGAGCATTCTCGATGAAATATCACTGCTATGTTCAAAGAAGATAGAACTACAGACGAGGAAACAATACGTGAAAACATTCGTATGGAATGTGGTACTCTATGGTTCAGAAGCGTGGACCATCGGAAAAGTAGATCAGAAAAGACTAGAAGCCTTCGAAATCTTGTGCTGGAGGAGGATGTTTAAGATCAAATAGACGGATAAAATAAGAAATGAAGAAGTATACAGAATAATAGACGGAGAAAGGACCTTGTAGAATAACATAGTGAAAAGAAGAACCCGTTGAATTGGCCACACTCGGAGGCATAATGGTTCATGATTAATATAATAGAAGGAAAAATAGAGGGAAAAGCCCTAGAGGAAGGCCAAGGGATAAATAAATACCTGGGACAAATAAAGAAGAAAGTACATTGTAAAAAATACCAGGAAGTAAACCAATTAGCATCAGATAGTGTAGGATGAAGGGCTGCAGTCAACCAATCTTTGGATTGAACGACCAATGATGATGATGTATTCAAGAAAATACAGAGAGCCGTAGAGTTCTGTAGAAATTTGGGTCTTCCTACATTCTAAGAATATCACGGATAAATGGTATAAAATTGCATTAAAAACTCATCAAAAGTGAGACGAAGAAAAGCGCTGAAACTGCAAAGATAGTATAAATATCACTCTCAAGGAATATGATCAAACCTATTTAGCATTAGCAGAGACCTCAGAAAACAGAGGATGGTATTATGCTAATGTTAGGATAGGAAAAATAAAACACACTAATTATTTTCTCCATGGAAGTTGGACGCCAAGAGAGAACAGGTCCGATTTACATAATTATAACATTTGATGAGGTAGGAAGACGGTTATATTGAATATAGAGTTTACGTATTAAACAGCGATTTTTAAAAAGGACAACAAAATTGTGTCAGTCTTGGCAATCAATTTATAACGTAAGGAGACTAGGAATTACCGCAAATGAGAAATGAGTTGTAAATGGAGAGAGAGGAGAAAAAATCATTGAGAACCATCAAAAAACATAAAAGAGGATTATATGAACTTCGAAACACACATTGAATAGACAACATAGAGGGATCATTAAAAGGGAGAGATAGTGCGAGAAACTTGATGCAAGAAAACATTTTCAGTTGAAAAACTAAAAAGGAAAAAAAGTCAGAGGTTGTCATATGCAAGTGGTACAATACGGATGGAAATATATACAAGAGTCCATGTGTTTTTATACCTAAAATTTCGGGAGGGAAAAAGGAGAGAGTGGAATGGTAGTGGTACTGAGTAGATGAGTAGACAGAAGGCAAAGAAGAGTAGTAAAAAAAAGACATGTGACTGAGGAAACATTTTTGGTAGGGATAAAACCAGTTGCAACGTGCTTCAATGATATTTAGGTTTACATAGAGAAGAAGAAGTAGAAAGAGCATATAAAAATATATAGGAAGCATTGGTAGTACATGGAAGAAAAAGTCATTTATAGGTTTTATAATAAAAATACCTCTAAATATTGCACTATTGCTAATTTATTTTAAAAGACACGAGTTTTAAAAATTCAATTAAGAAATTATAGAACGGTTACAACATTTCTCATTACTTAATGATTACTTCTCATTTTATCTGAATAGGCCAGAATAATAAAGAATTATTCCCGATCATCCGAATCTTTCATTATTACGGCCGATTCTAACGCAAATTCAATACGGACCATAAAACTTCCCATATGTATTTAGTATGTAGTAATTAACCTATAGAATTCATATAACAGGGACCAGAGAGAGTAATGGCTTTCCTGGTCTAAATACTTACGACGTGCGACTGTTATTATCCGTAACTTTCGACGCAAAATTCCTCGCTGCTCTTTGGTATTTTAAACGAAATTATTTCGCACCTAATCATACGGGCGATTTCTGTCCGTTTCTCTTTTATTTCTTTCCTGTGCCCGCGAAATGTGGTGACTGAAGGTTTTTTGTCATTTAAAACAAACTATTTTGGGAGGAAAAAGCGCAACTAATGTCATAGGGAGAAGGGGAGAATAAACGAACTCCCTTATGGATGGAATGACCTCTATTACCCTCATAATGGAAAGTATGAAGGGATAAAACGACGTTCCAGCGGTTCCACCGCACTCCATGGAAGTTACGGAGTGGGGGGTGAGGGGGGGCGGGAGTGCCTGACGGCGGGAGTGACGCACAGCGCTATTCAACCGTTTGTTACCCAGGAGTCATTTTCGCGGGGATAAAAGCGGGCATCTCTCCGAAACATGCACTGCATATATCACAATTTTTGTTAACACTAAAACGTGACGAGGTTGAATGGAAAGCGTGAGATGAGAGACGGAATCGGAAGCGAATAGATAGCATTTTCAAAAAGGTCTAATGGACGAGAGTATGTTGTGCCTTTTTCGCGTTAGATCAGAGAATCGACAACAAACGACCTTAATATTTGAGCATGCTCTTCAAAAAATTAAAGTCTTAGGTTTATTTTCTGCCTCCCGGAAGCTATTTCAGTTTTTGTGTGACCATGGGAACCTAATCTGAGTCCGATCGTCATAAGTTTTATCAACCACCACAGCTTTTACCATTAATAAGGCCGGCAATAGCTATAGGAATGTATATTTCACATAGCTTAATAGTTTCTTCGTATATTTACTTATAACGAAATTTTAAAATATAGTTTTTCATAGAATTTTTACATTGGTAATAATTTCATTATCCTTTTTTTTAATAACATCATGAATACATACATATAAAAATAAATGTAAAAATATACATATATATATATATATATATATATATATATATATATATATATATATATATATGTGTGTGTATATATATACATATATATACATATATATATATATACATATATATACATACACATTTATAGCCTGTATTATTGGTCTGGGAGTATATTAAGGTCTCATTTTAGTATCATCCGACTATATCATTGATACAGTAATCAATCATTGATTTTTCGGCAGCTTTCGACCGAGTTCCTCACGATCAGTTTTTGTTAAATTTGGAATTGTTACCATTATATTTGAGGGTAAAACAATGGATACAAAATTTTCAGACAGGCAGAATTCAAAAAGTAAAAATAGGGGATGCATTTTCAAAAGAGGCGAACGTTATTGCAGGGGTTCCACAGGACAGTGTTCTGGGGCCGTCTTCCTGTTTTATGTAAACTATCTACCAAACAATATAAATTCCCAAAAAAGACTTTTTGCTGATGATTGCATTATATATAGAAGGGTAGAGCATGTAAATAAAAGAGTAATACTACAAAATGACACCAATCGCCTAGGTGACTGGGTTACAGATAATAATATGGGCATTAATGTCAGTAAGAGTAAGCATATACGCTTTTCAAATAAGAAGAATGCACAATAGGATATTTACACCCTCTTTGAGGAAAGAATTCCATGTAGCAATCATTGCAAATATTTAGGTATTTACTTAACTGGGGATCTTGGGTGGGGAGTTCAAGTAGATAATGTGTCGCGGAAGGCATTTAAAGTACTTAATTGGGTTATGCGGAACTTAAAAGGAAGTAGCGTAGCCACTAAAGAAAAAGCATACTATATAAGGTACTGGTTAGACCTATCCTAGAGTACTCGTCCATAGTATGGGATCCATATGAGGAGGGACATATTAAAAAAATAGAAAAATTACAAAGAAAGGCAGCAAGATATGTACTCGGAAAGTACAAAAGAGCAGAGAGTGTCACGGATATGTTGGATGTATTGAAATGGGAAAGTTCAAAAAATAGAAGAAAAAGAAATAGGTTAGGCACGATGCACAGAATTTTTAAAAATGACGAAGCGTGGGAAGACTTTTGGAAAGAGATAGAAAACCATACTTTAAGATAAAAAACGACCACAGTTTTAAAATAAAAATAAGAACGCAAAAAACAAATAAAAAAATACTCTTTTTTAAACAGATCAATTGTTGATTGGAACCAGCTGCCTGGAGGTTTGTTTGAGCCCTTTCCTTCCAATTTTAAGAGCTTTAAGAAGAAGTGCAAAGCAACCACTGGGTGATAAACCATTAATCAGTGATTTGTATACTATTTTAACTTCCTAATAATTGTAACTGTCTAATAATTGTAACTGTCTAATAATTGGAACTGTCTAATTGTACTATTGTACTGCATAACTGTTAAAATATTGTTTGTATGTTATGTGACCGTTGCCACCAGGACAATTGCCTAATTGAAACGAATATCATCAAATAATAATATACGTATGTATAATATGTTATACTCGTATATAGCAAGCTCGGTGAGAACTGTTCCCTCATTATCAGCAACAAACTCGTTTCATTTTATATTTTTTACCAGCATGTAGCAATGCATACAATCCTCGTACTCCGAGGGGCTCCCATTCTAGGCTTTCTAACAATCACGTAGGGTATAGGGTTCCTTCAGTGTAACTTTAAGAGACCCGAGTGGTCTACATCTACATCTACATAAATACCCTGCGAGCCACCAAAAAGGTGGTTTTACTTTGTAATTTATTGTAAATCAGAAATTAAACTTTTTTCCATGGACCACAAGCTCAACGTTTATTCCTGATGAAGTATTATTAGCGTGAAATAAAACCTTTCCTTAACCTTTTCATTCAAGGTTTTCCTCACAGATGGAACTACTCACATGGAAGTACTTCACTTGGCCCGCTATGCTCATCCTCATTTCTGATTAAATCACTTCCTTGCGAGATATCGGAAGTGTCCATAAAACTGTAACTATTTATGTTAATAATTAATTTTAATTTGAGTCCAATAATAAAATCGTGATCCCAATTTACTGTTACGTAGTTTTTATTAATAGTTGGAGTGCCACTTTAATATTTAGCGTTGGTCAAAAAACTCTTTTGGAACAAGAGTGAACAGGATTTTCTTCATTTCATCCTATTTAGAATACCTTGAATGAAACCAGTTGACTTTCAAGTATCCCTTTCGAACATTGCTACTAAAAAAAATTGGTCATCTAGAATGAATACGTTACCCCAAATTGCATGCTCAAAAATTTTTAAAAGGTGGACATCAATGATATACTCGTCTATATCTCTAATAGAGGGAAACCGCATACTCGCGTTCTTTAGCGACATTATAAATGAGAATTCAACGAGTGAAACTCGTCTTTCGACACTCTACTTTCTGATAATAAAATATTCAGCTATTTGCTAAAAAGGTTAAAATTTCTACTTCATATCTTTTGGTACTAGTATTGCCCTTATAATAGATGCTTGATATCTAGCTTCTATGAACGCTTTTTGTAATATCAAAAACGTTCCTTTGTGATTAGTTACCCATTATTCATTAATGATATGATAATTATGTTGGTTCATTATCAGTAAACAAACAATGGTCATATATCAACATATAACAATGATCATTTATAATGGTCAATTTGTATTGAATTTTCTGATACTTAATGGAAATAAATAATCATTAGACAATTATTAAACGCTTAACCTATAACTATCTGTGTCTATCATATTTTTTCCCATAACATTTTCTTTTTTGACATCTGTTAACATCTTATTTGCTTTTCAAGGCATCCGTCAAATGATCTTGATTAAGTAACTGTATTTAATGAGACTCTCTCGTTTATAAATACCTTTCTTAATGCATTAATTTTTACCATGAATATTCTTTAATAATACGAATATTTTGCTACAGTACAATAAATATAAGTACTCCTACCTCATAGACTTATTCTACTTCGAAGATGTGGAAGGTGATTCGTAAATGAGCTTAGCTTGGGTAAAATTCATTCGTGTTATAACTGAACTCAAATAAATCCCTTTCCTCATAGTACATTAATTTTCAACCGCAATTGTAAGAAATAAATAAACTAATCATAGGCCAAACAGTTGGATTCTTCCATTGTTTACTTCTTGTTTTAACAATAACAGACGTCAAGTCAAAATAGGAATTCATTTACCAGAATAGGCACTACCACCTAAACGGATATTTTATTGACATGATAAATTTATAAATGTGCATTCATGCGAAAATTAATGGAAATGAATTCTTGCGTACTTGAATATAAAAAAATTAATAAATTCTTCATCTAATGCTGCCCGATGTAATAACAATTCTTAAATGCTGAGGGAGAATTTGTAATCAAATAATAAAATTGGTTACGCCGGAGTAATTTATTTCCTTCTCTACACATTATATCATTGTAGGAATCAATGGGCTTATGCTTTATTCATGAGATAGACCGAAACTAAAAACGCCCCTCCAAATCAGACTTTCGCTCTCGCTTCAGCATGATAGGATACAACCCGATCGACTATATTTCACGTATCCAATTCCCGAGCATCGATATCTGCATATTCTTCACTCCCGTGAAAATCAGACCAATGAGCAGAGGTTTTATTCCAAGTGAGTAAACAAGCCAGTAAAATTCCCTAAAATTCCATTAACAATTTTCAAAGTGGTATACATTTTTGAATTTGGCGATTTACTGATTCGTTTCCAAAATTTATTTTGAAACGTTGCTTGCGAAAATACCGAATATATCGTCGCAAAGTTTCTATAAATGATCCACTCCGCAAAATGTTTTTCCAGATATACTTCATTTAAATTATGAAGCACAATGATGGCGGCTAAAATTTGTCACGGTTAAGTTGAATAAAACAATACGCTGAAATGGATTGTCAGAAGTAACTGCAGAAAATTCTATTGTACTCATTTTTACCATTGCGATGGATAATAGAGGGATATTTTTGAACGCTTTCGTTGAATTTTTCAATTTTTTCTGTATAATATTTCTATTTGACATTTGGCAGTTACTATAATTTAGAAACTTTTACGCGCAGCAACACACATTCATAGATTCTTCATTTTATTTGCTGTATATTTTTTCTTCATTTTATTTGCTGCATACAAATATTCCTTCCCCATGCTCTACAAACTTGACGTGGTGGATGGGCTTGTGCGCTCCATCAATCCCCGGAGCTATACCGCCGGAAACAATGATAATTGTTCCTAGGAGTATCCATCTAGGGCATAGGGTAGGGGGAAGACAAACCCCTTCTTTAGCAGAACCCTGCTTTCTCTCCGCGATCATAACTAATTCCCATACTGCACTCCATCTATCTGCCTCTCCATCTACATCTTGCAGTATTTTTTTCTGATGTTTATTTTTTCATATTAATGTGCTATACTCTCATTAATTTTATCAATATTAATTATTATTAATATTATTGTTTTTATTTAATTTTTTCCTTAGACGTGGTTTTTCTATACATTTATTCTGCAATTTATTTTAGATGTAATGTATAATTATTCTTTGTGTTCTCATAATATGTATCACCGTTTCACTGTTATTATACATCCGCACTTCAGTCACATCTCAGTAAATTTCGCAGGTTTTCACACCCCCCTTCTTGTGTGAGTGATTTCCTGCAGTGGGTCTTTTTCGTTAAGAATACCGGTTTCCAATCCTAATGCTTTTCCCCAAATGTATGATCTTTTAACATGGTTAATCAAATTTATAATCTTTTCACACTACCCAATTTTTTTCCGAATGTTGCATTTATTTTATAAATATTAATTTTTAATTATTTTTTTCTTTTCATCCCATAATATTTACACTCCTTGTTTTGATCGTTGATATTTATGAATATAAATGACGAGGGGTTAGGTTGAAGAAGGGACTATCTAGTCTCAATTTCGCCCCAATAAAGACGCTTTATTATATTTACCTCTCCCATCCCTCCCTGCCTCCCTACCTTTCATTCCAATCCTTCATTACTATAAGTCCTTCCTTCCACAACACATCCTTTTTTAACCACTTCTAATTTCTGAAGAGCTGCCAGGTTTTCTTTCTGGGTCGTCGAAATTAACCAATCTTTCAATTTTGCAACATCATTGCATTGATTCCTTCGATCGCTCATCTCAATTGGACGACAGCTATGTTGATTTTGCAAAACCATTTGATAAAATAAATCGTCTATTGCTGCCTCACAATTTGGAGTATTGCTTTAAAATTTCTGTTGGATTTCACTCAATTTTCGTCTTCATTCTTAAAAAATATGCAGCAACATGTCGTAATTGATGGTGTTCACTCCTCTGTTGTCCTTT
Source organism: Hetaerina titia (assembly GCA_037158775.1). Classification (NCBI taxonomy): domain Eukaryota; kingdom Metazoa; phylum Arthropoda; class Insecta; order Odonata; family Calopterygidae; genus Hetaerina; species Hetaerina titia. The sequence continues at coordinate 35,981,971 of CM073769.1, read as the reverse complement.
TTACTTCTGGCGTTCCCCAAGGGAGTGCTCTTGGTCTTTTGTTCTTTCCATTGTTCATAGATGACTTGTTTGAAAGAGTTACTGCTGCATCTTGCAAAATTTTCCTAAACGCAGATGACTGCAAAATTTTCAAACAAGTCGATTATATGTATTGACGATATTCCTAGCTTGCAGAATGCCCTAGACGCACTTACTGAGTCTATTAATTAATGTCTAAAAATGAATCCTCCCAAGACAAACATTCTCTCTTTCCCCCTCCGTAAATCACTCCAATAATATGGTTATTAAATCAGGTAATTCCAACAGTCATAAATCAAAAAGGCCTAGGTCTCATCTGCACTAAATTTCTCTTTTGTGAACATACCAATAGCATTTTCTCTAGAGCTGTGTCACTGGTGAGTTTAATTTATCGGTAGGGTGAAATATCTCACCTACCACTATCATCAAACAAAATCCAATGCCATGTCATACTTTCGCAAAATTATTGTCTTGTCTATAGTGAGAGGTTTCAGATCTTCCCATACAGGAACTCTATTTTATAACTATAATCTCGATGCGGGCCAGAACATTTAATTACAAATTCCTATACTTTCCGGATTCCATAATGCGATGTGGAAATATGTAAGAAAAAAGCAAATTGACTGGAGCAGTAGAAATTTAGGAATCGAGGGTTCATAAGCTATGATCGATTAGATATCGACAGCAACCTCAAGTTCTTGCTATGAGGGATGTCCAGAAATTAAGAGTACTGAATTTTATTAAAAATTATTATTAAAAAAATTTTTTTTTAATTATATGATATGGAAGGCATATATGTTATTTATTTTTCCACGTAGTCGCCTTCCCGTTCTATGCAGGTTTGAAGCCGTGGCACAAGTTTTTGATTCCCTCATAGAACTCACCCGCCATCTTCTTTATCCACTTACAAACCTCTTGTTTCAACTCGTCATCGGTTGAAATTTTTTTCCACCCATGTGAGCCTTCAGAAAGGTTGAAGGTGAGAATCTGAAGGAACCAAGTCAGGGGAATATGCAGGGTGGTTAAATATGTCTCAACCAAACAAATTCAAATGTGCCTTAGTGGCGTTGGCCAAGTGTGGGCGCACGTTGTCGTGGAACAAACACACTCCCTCAGCCAACATTCCCCTCTGTTTGTTTTTAATTGCTCTTATGAGGTTTTTTAGGGTCTCACAGTAACGTTCTGCATTACTTTCCTCCTCCTGAGGTAAGAAATCGATAAAAATGATCCCTTTTTGGTCCAAAAACACGGATACCATGATTTTTTGCCCGAATTTGAGGTTCTGAAATTTTCGGCAGATTGGGAGCCATTGTGCCGCCACTGTGAGGACTGTCTTTTTGTCTCAGGGGTGTAATGAGCCACCCATATTTCATCACCAGTCATAATGGAGCACAGAAAATCCTCAACTTTCAATTCAAATCCCTCAAAGAACTCGCGAGCGACCCGATTCAATTTGTGCTGCCCTGTCAGTTGTTATGGGACGCACGTTGCGCACAATTTTCGGAATCCTAGCGTTTCTGTAATTGGTTCCTGTAAGAGAGATCTGGAGATATCTGGAAATATCGCATAAATCTCATCCACTGTCTTCACGAACAGTTTCTTTGATTTTTTACACCATCTCATCGGTCAAAATTGAAGGTCTTCCACTCCTTTGCTCAGTACGAATATTCGTTCTTTCTTCATTAAACTAACGACACCACTTAAAAACGTTCTTCCGGTTCATAACCCCTTCGCCATTAACAGTTTTGATCCGCGCAAAAATTTCAGTCGGCGTTTTTCCTTCCGCGACAAGGAACCTTGTGACAGCGCACACCTCGCCCTTGGCGGGATTTCTTATCGACATATTTCACAGAAACGGCCACTAAGAGGCGAGTTTCTGTACTAACGAAGGTCGCCGGTGCCCGTTGTGTTCAGCGACTATCCCCACTACCACTCAGTGTTGTCAACTATTGAAAAAAAAATTCCTGCGACGCGAGAGCTCAACAGTTCTCTTACTTTCTGGATTTGCCTCTTAATAAAATGTCACCTAAAAATCGAGAAACTACACAGGTTGAAAGAAACTATACCAAGTGTTAACAGTGTAAGATGGAAAAAGAAAACGGAAAAATAACAAAACATGATTGATTAAAAGATGACAATTATTGAGACTAGGATAAGCAGTGAGGAATACTATAGACCAACCTGTGAAAATGAAGCCATGGAACGCAATGCGCTGATCTTGTTATACTATGCATTGAAGAACAAAACGCATGGACAGATGAAGAAAAATTGCCCTATAGAAGGGCAAGAAATGAAATCAGCCAAAATGAAAAAAGACAAGAGATGAACGGCTTGAGACCCCGTACAAATAGGTGCACCATGACCTAGAAAGTTTAAGCAGTACTGTACAGGGCCATCAGATAACATTCGAGTGAAACCGGAGAAAATATGAATACCATCCGGGCTAACACAATTAATTCCCAACAAAGACAAACACAAAGAAAATATATGGACAGAGAATTTGGAGATACTTAATGAGAGATAAGAAATACATGCAAGAATAATAAATTAAGAAGATACTCTCAACGATGTTGCCAAAGGAGACTCATTCTTAAGCCCGAAATTGGTGCTGTAGTAAAGGACTTTGTAAAGGGCGAACAAGACCCCGGAAATTAACGATAAATACTCTAATAACTAACAAAAAATCAAGAGATAGGACCCTGTCACAGTTATACATACAACCTAATGTGTGATAATGAGATATAAATATAAGAAGAAATATTGATAAACTTCATAAAGAATGTAATCACATCTGTGTCAATAAAGAAAAAATGTGAAAAATTCCTAACGACTCATCACCGAAGATCATGGCAAGAATAATCTATCAAAGAATGAACAAGGAATCGGAAAAATTTTAAGTGTGAACCAATTTGGAAGAGAAAAAAAAATGTTCACTCTCAGGCACCGTGAAGGATACAGATAGATCAACTATGGTAATTAGTATTTCGTTAGTCTACAGAAAACATTTAGTAGCGTGGACTGGAATCTGAGGGCAGGTACCGTGAAGAAAATAGAATGGGCTACAACCGCAGGGGAGTGATACCCTCTGTATATAGAGCAGGTGGCACTGATGATATGTGGTGAAAACAAGAAAGTAGCTAAAGTAAGGGAAGAAGTAATGTAGGTGTCTCATTATCACTCTTCTTTCTTGAATTAACGAGATCAAGGAAAAGATAAAATGCGACGCATATTTCTACGGAGAAAGGATAATCATGCTGCAATTTCTGGGAAACATAGCTCTATTAAGGGAGAAATCTAAGAAGATATAGATATGTAAATATAGAGAAAGAGATGAAGAAGTGCAAACTGATGACAAACAAAATTAAAACTAAGGAATTGGTCTACAGTAGAAGAATGGAGGTCAATATTCAAGTAAAACTGAGGTAAAATACATTGGGATGAATGAAAGTGTTCAGCAGCGAGACCTATACGATAGGTACTACAAAGAAAATGCGGTGAAACAGAGAAGAGAGGAGCTTATGGAAGGCTCACAAGAGGAAAACTAATTAGATATATCCAGAGGCTCAATTTCTTAGAGGAGGGCAAAATTGAAAAAAATGGGGTGGGGAAATGTTTGAAAAACAGATGAAAGTAAAGAATGAACTACGTAAGATAAGCGGGTATTAGAAAATTTCGGTGCAAGGAGCTATGATGGATGGAATGGAGAGATTGACATATAACTGGATATTATAGAGAGCTGAGGCAAAGCAACCCTCGGATTGATAATTCATTATGACGAATTTTATTTTTTAAAACAAAGATTATATAAGTGTAGGAAAGCAACGTGCATACCATATTAGATTTTTTCCTTCAATTTAAGCATGGTTAGAATAATTCAGCTCATTTTCTCAATAAAAATTCACAATTTTCCTTATCGCCTTAAAATCATTGACTAAGGATAATCATCATTTTCAAATCGATCGAATGAATTGTATTCTCTTTCATTTTGCGCATAATTTAAAATGCCATTTTAGGTATATCTTGTTCGTCCATGAGATGCCAAATAGTTTTAGTTTGTCATTAGGTTTTCTCAGGAGCCAATCATCTTAATTTACTCGACAGAAATGAATGCCGTGCAAACGAAGCCGCGACGCTTTGGTTAGCATTACGCAACAAATTTATCCCACGTGATGACTTTTCCTTTTTTAAAGTCTCACTATCTTCCCGCCATTTCAAATCATTTCATCAACCTAACTTAGTGGCTAATTCGCAACCATAGAGGCTGAGCAGTGATCACCTCCTATCTGCATCGTCGAATTTTTTGTTCTAGGGTAGGAAGGCCTCCTAGCCATCAAAAAAGAAACACTATATATCACCCGCCTGTCCAATAGATTCGTGAGCTACGCATTCAAAGGAAGAGGGCAATAATGCCTAGTCTTTGGGAGATAATACGTTTCATGGAGGAGCTGCCATTCTCTTCAACATGTCCCTAGTCGTGCGCCGTGCCAAATATTTTAATACCCAACGCGGAATGGATGACTCAAATGGATCGGAATTCATATATGTGTGCGCTTATACGACCGACACTGTTGATTCCTTAACAAAGCTCGCTTCGCCCATTGCGACGTCGAGAAGGGTATCCCAAATCCTCCCCGGCATATATATTCTCTCCGCCCATTGTTATCCCCTCCTGGCCAAATATCCTATGGAATACTGCTCCGCATGGGGGAACGAGAGAAGGTTCTTGTAAGGGATCCGGCAAATCTCTCTACCCCACAGTTACCACCCTAGGTCTCCTCTTTCTCCCTCCTTCAACCTGTCACTCTCATCCTCCCATCTCTTCCTTCATTTCCTTTCGAGTAATCTTTCATTGCTATCTCTCTTTAGCTGGCCACTACTGAGTCAATAAAATCTATCAACGAGTACCCAAGGATGTTACTAACTCCGTGATTCAACCCTAGTATTACCGTTATTTCCTTTCCAACTAAATATTTCGCTTTCTGTCCAAATATAGTGAATGAGGTATCGAAAGGTGTCTTAATAGAGCCCAAAAGTCATCTTAAATAGGGGATCATATGATTTAAAATTTGCTGAAAAGTTAAATTCCAATGTTTGGCACTGTGTTTAAAAAAAGCATTAGCAAAAGGAAATAAAAAATTATTTATTTAAAAGTTAAAAAAGGCCATAATTAATTTTTAGCTAAAAATATCATCAACATCACTACAAATAAATGCTACTGTACAAACATAAACATTATTTAAACATTATTAGTAACTTAACCAGCTATTTTTTTCTCTAAATTTGCTTATTTTCAAAAATTAATATGCCCTGACAACGTCTTGTCATTTGATCATATATCGAATCAGCGAATGTTCACCAAATTTAGAAGCGCGCCTAAATTTCAAACAAGTTCCAAATTTTCCTTCACGCATTTCCCATATCCTGGAATCAAGTTAACAGTTATTATCTACACATAATTTTCAAGAGATAAGAAATCTATGACGTCGATATATCAATTTTCAATCCGAAAGAAAATGGAAAAATGAGATTAGGTATGAACGTAGGGAAACCAAATGAGAGCTGAATAACGGAAGATATTTACCCTTTAAGTAAAAAGCTGTCTAACTGTGCTAACAATGTGCAAGTAAGAAAGAGTAATTCGGTGCAATATAGTATTAACCCGGAGAGCGGTTCTCTATCCACTCACTGGAAATGGTGTGTGGAGATCTCTCAGCTCCTTCAGTCCTCTGGCTAAATTTGCTGATACATAAGATTTATTTTTCACTCGTGTAAAGTAATTAATATTCCTAAGCAGGCCTTTTAAGGTGAGTTTTCAAATGATTCCATTCCGCATATTTCTCCTCTCCTATATACTTAATACGTTGACCATTTATGATGGCAACATTCTTTTGGTTGGTTAATTCTCAATAAAAGATTTTAGCTAATGCCACATATAATCAATAGTACCTACTTTGCTCACAGTGTAACTTTTGAACGAAAATATTCTACTACTCGTAGAACAACAATCGAATTGGCGCAGAAAACACTGCTGAACGCCGGGAGAATATCAAATAATATGATGGTTTCCACACATTTTGATATCATTTGAATGGAACAAAGTTATTTTGGATGGTGAAGCTGTGAAAATTGCCAATTTTTTAAATATATTTTAAGTGGATTAAATGGACCGAGAGATATAAGAAACCGTGGTGCTTCTTGGAGGCCACTTTGAGTGAGTACGCCGCCCGTCGGATGGGACGTCAGGCTGCGGACCCCTTGCCACCTTCCGTTAAGAGTAGGCTAATGCCGACGCCGGGTTTCTTTCCACCCTTCATCCTTTCCTGCCCATCCCTAATGGCGTAAATGACCTGAGCTGTCGGTCCACTCCCATACTACTACTACTGGAAAGGTCTTAAATGTAGAAACTCTTGAAGGAAATTAAGACCAGAGGAGGGATAAAAGGGATGTCTAAGTTATCTCTCTAATCTCATATGTACGGTCATAAATAATAAACTTAAAATGAAAATGTATTTGTTGAAAATAAAGAAAAATCAATGGTTTTAAATACTTGTTACATAAAACTTCGGTTAATTTAAAGAAAGAAAGCAAGCGCTGCGTACAGAGGATACGTTGAATCACTTTCTGGGCACCATGGGATCACCAGTCAACAGGTTTTTTCCAAGTAAATTTATAAAAAATAGAAGAGAACTTAGACTGTACAACGCTGAAGTGAGAAAATCGTAAATATATCAAATTTTATGTTAAGCCAGAATGTAAATACACAGATTGATATTTCTAGCGACGAACGGAACGAAATCATACCGTATTATATGACATCTAGGACGTGTGTCGAAATGAAATAATTTCGAGAAGTGAATTCAAAATGAAAAAATAAGCTGAGAATTTAAAAACCAATCCAATAGCATTTCTGTCCTTATCAGGGATTTTCAGGGATATTAGAAACAGTTAATACACTATAAAATATGAAAGTGAAAGACTAACCAGCAATTCGTAAGAGGGCAACTTATTTAATTCCTTCATTCATTCGGTTTTCACGAAATTCTCCGATAGCTGACGAAATCATTTTCGCCAATCGATGCCCGAGATTAACATTTCACCCAGAGTAATTGAGCATATGCCGAAAAGTAATAACCCTAGCCAACTCTCCAGGCTCGAGGAAATACTACCTCGAATATTTAAGGAACTAGTATCGGAAATAGCGCAGTATCCATATATCGTATTTAAGAAGTCATTAGTAGTCACAAAGCCTGCAAGTTCTGGAAAATAGCTAACGAAACACCTATACTGAACAGGAGACAGGGAATAACTGAGTGATTACAGACCTATCTGGCTCAAATCTATATCCAATAAGGTCATGAAACATATAACTGCTAGTTCGATAATGGAACAATTAATCAAGAGTTATAGAAGAGAAAAAATACGATAATTTCCGAAAGGGTAGGCCCTGAGAGACACAACTCTTTGTTCATAATAAATGGAATTTGGCATAAACAATGCGCCAGTGAATGCAATTTCTCTATACTTTAAAGAATCTTTCGACGAAGTCTCTCTTAAATAGCTATTTACATAGCTTGAAGCCTATGGCATATTCAAAAACATTCTAGGCTGTTTTAAAAACATTTTTGTACGCTCGTGCACAAAGTATAGCAATAGAAGTGTTAGGTCTAATGCGATAAAATCCACTTCGGGTGTTACCCAGAGATGCCTCATCGGACGTCTTTTATTCCTTCATAAGTTAACAACGTTAAGTACGTGGCTGATAGTAATATAGACACTTATTTTCCGACGAAAATTATTTCTGCAAAACCATGTAAGGTGCAATACTCAAATAGTAATTAATTTCGCACCATTAATTCAAAATTATGTATCTAATGCATCCCTTGTACATCTTAAACTGCTATTCAGTAATCTATTCACCTACAAATATTATGCTGATAGATTTATTATATAATACCATTTTGTGTGAGAAAGATTGATGACTTAATCGACTTTTCTCATGGACGACCTCAGCTCTAACCTTTAAACGCATTAGTGCAAAGCACTCCTACCAGGATTTTGGGAGGTTAACTGCTTCTTAATGCCGCGTACGCCTTCCCTCAGGATATCCTGAGGCCTTGGGAAATCCAAAGAGAAATCGACCACTTTGCGGGATACCAGCCGCTATAATAAGTAAGAGAAAGCAAAGGAGTTGCTACTGATCTTCAGCGTTTATTCTGAAAGCCCCAAAAATAAAGTGAAAACTTAATTAGATTAGGCATTCTTGTGCCCGAGGAAACAATCAACGAGCTCATTTTCTCTGTTATTATTAGCAATATTGGAAGAAAATAATGCAAATCAGATACGCTAACCTCCAGGATAAAAGTGAAAGAATCAACTTAATTATCGATGAAAACAAAATAAATATAAGAAGTGGAAATTAAGATAGTGGAAGAAGACAACATAACATGAAGTTTCGGCAGCCAAAACGCAAGCATTAAAATAATTCTATCAGCTACAAAAAGAGTTAAAAATGATAGAAGAAGCCAGAAGCATTTAACGATGAAAAATCCTTGAAAATCAAAAGTTTCTTTCAGGACAATTTTCTATTAGTCTATTACATGAACAGTAAGCTAGTATAGTAGTAAAGAAGAACATCCTATTAATCTATGAAAGGAAAAATCAATGGGGATAACATAAGGTAATCAAATATCCAAACGAAAGGAGTAGAAGGAAAAATTAATTATAATAAATAGATAACGTAATATGTCATGTTTAATTACGAATTTACTGCGTCGGGGATTATAAAACATTAAGGAAAGAGTGAGGATATGAGACCGTCGTAAATTTTTAGGACTGAAGTTTCGATTGAATGACATGCAACTTGGAACATAAAGCAAAGCAAACAGGCTCCCCATGTAAATCGCGCCGTTCCCCGTCATTCTTACAGTTTTAATGTGTTTAAGTTTTATGAATAACCCGGAGAGCCTCCGCTAGGGTGTGTGGCAAGAGGTGATTACACACGAGACTACCCTTGACCTTTAGTACCCTTCCCCCCTAGTGGGATCGGACAAACGTTATTTTATTCTGATACCTTATGCTTCGTTGAAAAAATTAATTCTTGAATCTATCTGTTCTGCACTTAATCTAGCTCTTCTGACATGCACTACTGTAAAACAATGGGGCTACAGTATCGATCACCGAATGAGAAAATGGATGGCATAGTGCGTTGAGTTATACGATATATTCATTCTATGTGTCCCTTTTTCTTTTCTTCATAAGAACTCTATTGGAGATTATAGATAAATAAATTGGTATCTAAATATGCATAATATGAAAACTAGGTATGATTTCTTCTATTACCTTCATAGAAATAAATTGATAACATCAGAATAGGACTTTCAGCCTAGTTTTTCCTACTGCAGTCTCTAGTTTGAATATAATTTACATGGTTTCACAAATTGTTCCCATTTATTGAGCTGCACTAAGCTTTCTCGGAAATCATGGTTTCACAACTAATCGGTTTTCCGCAGCTAAGTTACGAATTTTTCTGTTAAGCGTTAAGTATTTTCCCATCCTCCATTTACCCAGTAAACTCAATTAATAGCACGGTGTTACGTGCAGGTCTGATAGAGACCGATACCCTTCCCACTCTGTGCGTCTGGGTGCTACTCTGTGATGATTTACACCGAATGAAAATTATGGCATAGGGCCTCAGCTGCGAGAGCTCTTGAATCACCGAGTGCATTCTTCATCTGCCAGGTAGGATCCTTACTCTACGTAGTAGCCATTTGAATTTTGGATGTACTCGTATGACACCTCAAGTGATTACGCACCGCAAGCACAGCACAAGAAAAATTGGACATCTAAATAAAGTAACCGAAGCAGTATGTGACACATTAATTAACATGCAATCTCTATCCATCTGGTTATAAATAATAATTGGTAGATAAATGGTACGTGGTCAAAAGACCATAAAATATCCATTGCTATATGCAAGTACGTTTTCCACCTCTCAAGTTGCCAGTTCCTCCTTTGCTCCTGTTGATTAGTTTTTTTACAATTCATTTTATTTTAATTTTTTAGTACCCTGCAAGCCACCGCTAGGGTGCCTGGCTGGGGGAAATACGCACCAGATTAATTTTCACCCGAATATTTTTACCTCTACTGCAATGGTTACTAAAGGATAAGAATGAAAGTAGTGAAATTTCTCTCCCTATGACCTCACACATCCTTCGTATGTGCTCCTTATTCTTTTTCTTCCTTCATTTCTTGCCGATCCTACACCTTTAATCAACGCATATCGACAAATAAAGAAGCTAGAGCTCGCAAGAAAAATTCATACTTTTATTTTTAAATGCTTTTTTCAGCATTAAAATGTTCTGACATCACAATATCGGATTCGATGACAATCGTCATATTCATCCATGTGACTATTACGTCCGTAACCGGTTTCGTGCTCTAAGCAAATTTGACCATGGAAAATATATTATTTTTCAAAGGAAACATTTACGTGACACGAGTTATCCTCTCCTCACTGCGCTCCAAGCCAGAGCGTAAGGCGTAAGTCATGTAGATCGGAACACATTGCCTTTTCATAAGTTTAAGCGTTCTCCAGGAACAATCAATTTTGAGAATATTTTTTATCATAAAAATATTTAAAAATTAAAGATATGTACAAATCAGTTTTAATTCGAATCTGCGAATTTTCTTCTCGATAGTACATCGGACGGGTTATTCCATTTCACTCCACTTTAAATTAACATGGATTTTCTTTCTATGTGGTTACAACAAATACATACGGATCTTTCCAAAGAAACTAAATTAAATTAAAAAACTAATTTAAATGCACAGTAATACCTCTCTTTTTTCTGAACAGCCCTTCTACACCTATGCATAACCCTACGTGGGACCCTAAAACCCACCGCTTGGCTGCTGTAGGGAGTGAATTGTAGAAATGCTCTAGGGAGCGATTCAATATCAGCCATGTGGCATCAATATGGAATCAATAAATATGGAAAATATTTAAATAATGGAGATGATTAATTACAAACGCGCTCAATTCCATATCTAAGTCCAAAATGCCTCCATAATCTTGCGAAACGAGCTGCTAGTAACAAGAATTACAATAAATAAAGCTTAGATAAAATAATCACAACGTACTCGACTACTTCGAATCAAAAAAAAAAATTAATTTTCCCCAATCGCGGTCGCATGGGTTATTCAGATACCTTATCGTTCGGGAGAAAAATGGCATCTTAAATCTATGATTAACTGCTGTGGGTAAATCTTCTACAGCCCTATTCTTTGTACTACCCCTCTTCAACCCTTTCCGACTTCCATTCACTTCCCTCAAGCGTATCCTCCGTGGCACACATAAGCCACGCCCTTCCCCATACTCCCTCTTCTCTCCTCTCGTTCCAAACTCCCAGAGTGTGGTTTTCAACCCGAGGACTGGATAAGCGCTTAGTCATCGAGGCGACAAAACCCCGTCTGACGTCAAACGATCTGAAAAGTATGAGCCACGCTGATGTTGCCGCTAGCATTGTTTGCTACTTTTAGTCCATTTACCGATTAGGCAAACTAAAGAACCGCAGTTGTTTGCCTAACGAAGACCAATTTGTTCGGCCATCACAGTTTGTGGTGACTTGGTGCTCTCTTGAATTCTCCGTTGTTTGATCGTTCGAGCGACGTCACTTATCTCATGAGTGGAATGGTAACTAGCAGTGGACACATTCAGAAGAAAAAATGTAATTTACACAAATGATTGTGAATGGGATGAACGGATTTAAAGCGAAAATGGACATGAGAGCTAAAGGTTTAACTACTTAAATCAACCGTCACCAATTCACCAAACCGTCGCTTAAAATATATTTTTAGAAAGAAGGGAAAAGGCAGAATGAATCTATAATTTGATATTAGTCACCAATTTCATTGATCTCCGTAAACTTTTCAATCTTCCACCGTCCTCGAGTGTTAGGACTGTCATTCTCTTTCCTTTAGTAACCATTGTTAAATGCATAAATATAGGTATTCTTTATAAAAATCGACATACTCGTTCGCTATTAACATCACTGAGCAAAGTATTTCACTAACTAATCTCGAGTACCCATTCAACTATCAGCCTAATGTCTACAATTTAATCACTGAAATATCAAGGGCACATACCTCGAAAGAAAACACTGAAATTCGTTATATGCCAAATTATTTAGCATTATGATATAACCCAAAAATACGGGAAGCGAAAACGGATATTTCACGAGCACTTAAAGTGATAACAGTAAAGTTTTGTCTCTACCTAGGCACGCATTTTGAATTGTAAAGAAAATAGATGAAATATTAAATATTTTTGCATAAAAATACAATACAATAATTTAAACACTAGCGAAAAAGAGAGTAAAGTAACAGACTTGGGCTCCATAAAATAAATTCATAAGATGAAATATTTAATTACATTCATTTCGAAAATCATCTATTCGTTTGGGATCGCGTGCAGCGTAGAGGAGCCAGATTTTTATTTTTTATATTTTTTAATAGATCTGAAGATCATGCCAATGACATTAGAGAGATTTAGTGTAGAACAGATGGATTTAAGATCAACCATCAAGTCGTCGCTAGAGTGTGTGGCAGGATGTGAATACACAAGACCAATGTTGACTCAAATATTTTTCGGAAAATGTTATTCTGATCCCTTGCCATTCGTGGAAAAAACGACATCTTAAATCTCTCTCTTCTGCACTCAATCTCTCTCATTTTATTGATATTATCTCGCTTATTGTAGTCCGATGGGGATAATAACACATTTTCAACATCATTGCTAAAGAAACATCCTTCCAAGAGACTTAACCGTAATATGTACACGTCTCAGACTGGTCAGGTACGAGTGGCGGATGGAGAGTCCGGATGATCAATGTTAAGAAGAGAAGTTAGACATGGGTGCCCATTTATACCTATGCCTTTCAACATATTTGTGGAGGAGGAAATCTTTAACGAAGTATATAACTGGAGATTGAAATGAAAATCGGTGGGTAATTCATAAATTCATTTAGATTTGCGGATTTTTTAATTTGTTCTTTTAGTACCCTGCAAGCACTTCCTAGAGTGTGTGTGGCAGAAGGTGAATTCACACCAAACTAATTTTAACCTCTACATGACCCTACTGCATTCGGACAATGTTATTCTTATCCCTCATCGTTCGTGGAAAAAATTTCATCTTAAATCTGTTCTACACTTGATCTCTCTAATTTAATTGGCATGATCTCTCCTACCGTAATTTGATGAGGGTAAGAAGACATTTGCAACATTACTACTAATGGGTGTCCTTCCAATTGGCTTACGACAAAGCCTTAGTTTGTCAGTCAGTTAAGGGGTTGCAAGCTCTGCTTAGTGCATTGTAAGGCCAATGTGATAGGTATGCAATGATAATAAATACAAATAAAATAAAAATTTACTTAAATTAGAAAAGATATTCTAATGCTAATATACGATAGCAAAAACTAGAGAAAGTGGAACAGTTTACCTATCTCGAAATTGTTTTAAACCAAAATGGTCATTGTATTATGCATAGCATTACGCAAAGAAGCTATATAAAAAAGAAGTGAGTTGATGACGGGAACTTTGAGCAAGAGTATAAAGAAAAGGCTCGTTAAAACTTATTTGGAGCGTGGTTTTCTACGGCACGGAAACATGGTCATTAAGTTAGAATGATAAGCAAATGTATGAGCCTTTTGAAATGTGGGTTTAGGAAAGAACGGAAAAGGTGAAGTGGACGAAAAGGAAATCAAGTAAGGAAGAGGCATGGTGATGGAGGAGAGAGGATTGTAGAGAGTAGTCAAGAGGAGACAGGTAAGTTGAATTCTGGTTCTTTTGATTGGCGATGTGATGTTGAACACTTTGATAAAGAGTAGAAGTTGGACAAACGAGGAAAAGGAAGGAGTATGATAGGCATTTTGGATGAAATGGAGTGAAAAAATATGCGAAATTAAAGTTTGGCTTACTACAGTGGCCGATTTTAGGTTGTGCTTTTTATAAGGTGAGACAAGTAAATGTATTTTCGTATAATTGTTTAATCTGTCTCCATATAAAACCTAACCTTGCCTGTAGAATATCCATAATAATATATAGTATACTTATGTATACACAAAAACACAAGTCTATCTAAATTAACCAGAAAAATCATTGTGAAGTGAAAAAGATACCATCATCTCCTTTCCTGAAGACCCGTTTTCAGTTGTCACAATGAATGCAAAAAATACATACATATACCCAACACGAAAGTTTTCCTCATAAATTTTCATGAATAATTTTTGAAATTTTTCATTTCTCCCTAAAATTAGTACATATCTCTCCTGAAATAAGGAATAAAAATAATCATCAATTATATGAAAACTAGAAATTATGAACGAAAGCCGCAGTGATACATTCTATATTTTCGTTGTAATTACTTTCACTCGCCGGAAGCTTCGCAGCACTCACGTGGGGAAGAACTGGAAATTTTAAATTTTAAACATTTAAAACACAGGTTATTTTTTTCCATGATTACTCAGCATTAATCCTTTTACCTTTAAACAAGTTATTATAATTGAACGACAGACGTCCGGAAAAGTTAGAAAATTTTAAATGATACGTATCAATTTTATAGTTATAGCAAAGGATTAGGAATTAAATGTAGGTGAATTTGAGCATTTTGTAGTATCTTATACCATAGAAGCATTGAATAAAAAAACGATTTAACCAATTGAAAACTTGACCGAATTCAACTACAGTAAAACTATGGATAGGTTAAATCGAAATATGGTAACTAATGTAACATTCATAGGAAAGAAGGTCTCTTCTTAAGCGAGAATGTAAAATCCACTAACTGCCAAAGAAAAAGTGTAAATGTTTCACGGTAGATAAAAAGGTTATCTCTTCATTGAACGTGAAAAAGATTTTGTGCCCTGAACTACTTTTTTAATTAACCTAGTTTGCAATTTCTTATTAAATGAGGAAAATGGTGTTAATCACGAAATAAGTGAAGATAGCAGATAATCTTTGGGGGAAAATAAACTTCCCTGGACTTTATTGTGAAAGCAATTGGAAAAACCGAGCAGAGCTTTATTTACTCCTCCAATTCGGTGGGGTGAACTTCTCTTTCACAGAATTAAAGCAATCGTTTTTCTGGAAATGGACAGAGCGCTGGCCGCTGCTCTTGCGGAAAGTGCCTCGCAACCACGGAACAAAGAATCTCTCAAACATATGTGTGGAGTGGAAGGGAGATGTAATTGATTGCATGTCCTACTCTTCCAGCACAATGGCGAACGGAGCACTTTCGGAAGCTCGTCGAGTCAATTCTATGAAAATACCGTCAAGCGCTCATTGCCTTTTTCTGATTATCCGACATTATTTGGACTTTGCGAAAACACATGCAGCACGAAGGAGAAACAGCGGAAACGCAAAAGATCACGTGTGCAACCTCCCTCATAGACAGATGACAAAGCCTTTAGCGCACAGGCAACATTTTTATTTCCCTTTGGATTAATGGAATTTACTCCCTCCACGTTATCTAACTTCTATTTCGAGAAGATAACATTAAAAGTAAATATAAGGGCATTTCTCTCGCTCTGATAGTTTATTGTTGCGAGTTCTCAATCCTCAATGTTTTTTCTTCCTCCTTTTTTTCTTAAGAGAATCTGCCTTTCACGAAAAAATCTTACATGATTGTCTTTTGTAGCCTACATTCTAGTTTTTAGAACCCCCTTCCATGCACGAAAGGTCACTTATATAGAGAACCCAGGCATAGGGAAGTATATTAATTGACAGAATGGAAGAACTTTTCGTTAGACCTGAATAAGCACTACTTTGGTTTCATTCACAATCGATGCTATTCCACGAAAAAATCGCTTCATTCATTAGTTTTTCTAATGGTATTCATATAGTTCAAAAAGTGAAGACACTTGTCACGGGAATGGTACTTCATTCTTTCCCGAAGAGTGTAGAGATCTTACTATTTCCTTGCTAGTTAGCTAATTGAATAACTTTCGCCTATGAGTGACAAGTATTACTGTGATCTAAAATTTGATGGAGATACTCCCATATTCTATGCGTTAACAGGAATCAGCCAAAACAGTCATTCAACCACACATTTGACCAAATTCAATCACATTAAATGCTAACCGGACGTGACTGAATTTATTCTAAGCTGTATCTTCCCAACAATGCATCTTTTGTTGCCTTCCTCAGTTCAGCAAAATAACTAAAATATTTTTAAAAAAATTTTAACTCATCGGCATTTAATTAATAAGTCTTTGAAAACCGTGGAAATTCCGTTGGCGAAATAAATTGAAACATGCTAATAAATACGTGTGTAGATCGTTATTAAAATTCACAGTTTTATAATAGTACATTAAGAACTCAGTGCGTTGAATATGTATTAAATATCTACCTTAAAATTAATTTGAAAAAAGCGGCGCTGAACTAACATATTTACGAATGAAATCACTTAATTTGATTAGAAAAAACACAGTCCGTTATGCTTAGAATTTCAAAATAAAATACAACATTAGTAGACAAAACAGAGCCAATTACTATGAAGCATCTCCACTGAGTTTCAGCACATATTATATTAGTATTAATTAAAAGTAAAATCAGAGCCATGATAAAAGTGAAAAATAAGATGACAAACATATCGTACAATATGAAATCCCATTGAACAGTCCTATAGATTGCAAGGGCAATCGAAAGAGATAGATTGAAGATAAAATATATGAAACATTGAATCAATATGGCTTTGTAACCTAGGATAGATGGAACGAGTATATGTACACTCATCTCGTATATGTACGTAATTCCATTTCTCCTGAGAAATTTCACCAAATAATTAACGAACACAGTATAAGCCACTACCCTTGCTCTCAGGGTGAGGTCCCACATTGCACCGAGTTTATAACGTGTCTTGTTAAACTTTTTATCATTCGACCACCTCCTAGCGACATGATAATTCTATGTGCAAAGTTAATAGTTATTAGAACAAAGAACTGCAGGAAACAAGCCAATATCGAAAAGATTAGCCTATTAATACCATTGCTCCGAACTCAAAATTAAAATGGCAAAAAGCAAAATGGAAGACAGAGAAGTCTCAGAGAGATAAGACGAGTTCTTTCCCTCTCATCAAGTTTTATAACCAAAGGAGTAGGCTTATTCGTTGTCATTTGCATTTCCCTTTTCTAGATTAAAGTCATGTCTATGTCACGCAGTTCCATATAAACTGATTCGTAGTATTTACGAGGAAGGAATATGGCTGGAAGACTTTATGATATGTGTTAGCTCCTATTCCGAAATAGGTGAAGGGTATAACATGTGAAGACTACAGAATAATAAGTTTGATTTCCCTCGCAGCGAAAGTAGTCCTCTGCATCATTAACAAAAGGCTGAAGAGTTGGGTAAAATATTACTCAGGGGATGATGAGTTTCGGTTTACGAAAGGGGGAGGCACGACGTATTTGTCTGTTTCGCAGATTTCGAAAAGGCGTTTAATAGAGTGAATGGGGGAAAACTAATAAGAATATCGCAGAAAATAAGCGTAGATTGGAGAGACAGGAGGCTAGTTCGCAACTTGTACATGTCTCACACTGCTCAGATGCGAGTGGGGAACGGAAAGTTGGGATGGACAGTGTTAGGAAAAGGTGTAAGGCAGGGTTGCCCATTATCATCGAAGCTGTTCAACGTGCAGACTGCGTTCCAAAAGTTGTGCTTTTATTTTATAAAAGTCACTTATTCAACGGATGTGCACAAACACTTAAATTTCTTCGAAGTACTGTCCTTGGGCCTTCAAACATTTTTTCCAGCGACTCTGCTATGACCGGCACGCCCCCTAGAAGGTGTCATCGGGGACCTCTCGCAGGGTTTCGTCACGGCTAATTGGATCTCTTCTATGAACGAAAAACAGGTTACTTTCAGGGCTACCTTAATCAGAGGGAACAAAAATAAGCCTGCTGGGGCGACGTCAGGACTCTAGGAAGGGGGGGGCAGCGTTGGCACCTGGTGTTTGGCCAGGAACTCGCGGACTCGTAGTGTTATGCAAATACCTTGGGCACGAGCTGGGCCCACCCTTTCTTCATCGCTAAATCTTCAGCAATAATGTGAAAAACAACAGTAGATGACAAGTTCAGTTCATTGGCAACCATCTTGATACTTAATCGACGGCCAGAGTCCAACAATTGTCGAACACGAGCCACATGGTTGTCAGTTTTGCTGATTGACCGCTGTCCAGAGCGTTATTCGTCCTGAACCTCTTCCCGACCATCCTGAAAGGCCTTTAACTATCTCAAAACATGTGATTAGGACAGAAAAGAGTTCCCGTAATCCTCACGATTCATTTTTTTAGCCTCCTCAAGAGATTTTTTCAGTTTATCAAAACACTTAGTGATCGCATAACATTGCTCGATCGTCGATTCCATTTTGTTCGTGACACGGTTGGCACGCAGAGGTACAAAATAACTGACGCCCTGCCGCTTCCACAACTTGGAGAGCAATTAAACCAGTTTCACAGCAAAGCTAAGGGTCTTCCCCAAACTACTTTAAGTGTACTAATCCCACTCCAGCCAATAGGACCTGCACGGGAAATTCAATAGCATTACTTAGGGAACGCACTCTGTATGTGGAGGAAAAGATTAAAGAGGCATGGAAAGAATTGGAGTCAGGAATGAAAGTCGGAGGGAATTTGTAAAATCAGTTAGGTTGGCTGATGACCAAGCTTTATTTTGTCAGTCACCAAAGGTGTTGCAAGCATTGCTGAGTGAATTAGAAACTAGAATTAGAGTGTGATTGATACGGGATGAGAACCAGTATAAATAAAACAAAGGATATACGATTTTCCAGAAAGAAATAGGCTAGGCTAAACATAAAAAAATAGGAGAGCAAAAAATATAGCAGGTAGAAGAGTATACATATCTCGGAAGTGTTTTGGACCAACACGGTCAAAGTACGAGCAGGGACGTAAGGATAAGAAATTCACTGGGCATGGAGACTCACGAGGAGGAGGGAGTTGATGACAAGGACGTTGAGTAAGGATATTAAGAAAAGACTCGTCAAAACTTTGATATGGAGCGTAGTTATGTACGGCGCGAAAACATGGTCACTGAAGCAGGAGGATAGACGTAGATTGGAAGTTTTTGAAATGTGGGTGTGAAGAAGGATGGAGAGGTGAAATGGACGGAAAGGAAAACAAACGAGGAAGTACTGGGTATGGTAGGCAAGGAGAAGGGAGTTTTGGGAGAAATCATTAAGAGGCAGGAAAACATGATGAAAAGGGTATTCATCGGCAAAGGGATGCTGAAGACTGTAATAAAGGGGAGAAAGTTAGGTAAACGAGGTAAGGGCAGGAATAGGATAGGGATGAAAGTAGGAAGGAAGGGGGGACTCGTTGAAGAGTAGGATCCTGCATTGTGTTATTGTTAGGAGATAATTATTTGGTAGTTGTGCCCATGCAAAGCCTACCTTAACCGGTAGATAAACATATATATATATAAATAATCTGCAATGTGAGTGTTCTTTTACGTGTTATCTGTTTTATTCTGTGTTCTATTGTGACGTCCAAAAGTTATATTTATACATCTATATATATATATATACATATATATAGAAATATATATATATATATATTTATATATATATATATATATATATATACAACACACACACACGTGGGTGGTCTAAATAGTTTCCGGCCGCGGAAAATTTCAGAAAAAATGTATTATCTTTGTTAGGTCGGAAACTTTTCAGACCACCCTTGAATACTATATATATTGTTAAATATACCTACTATATTCTTCATTATCTCCCCTTTTCTTCACACCTACTTTAAACAAGATCTGATTAAATCGAAATAGCAATTTCTTTTAAATTTTCGATCACTGATACCTGAAAATAAGCCAAGATTCTATAAGCTAAATATTCACGGTTGTCTACCCATTACTGCTAATCTTGTATGCGCCGTTATCCTTGGAAATTAGTGAATTTTTGTAAAAGGGAACTATTAACATCCCAATAGGGAACCCACGCAATGTGGAATCACGGGTTAGGGAAGGCAGATCGTGACGAATAGGAGAAAGGGGAGGAGGGGATAACAGGACCGTGACAGGGGAACTGAGGAGGCGAAGGGAATGGGAGCATAAAAATGCCGCGGACATTTTCATTCAATTTCGCGGCCGCGCGGTTATATGTGAGCTACCAACCCCCTTTCACACCGGCACACGCTCGCAAACGCGAGGACTGCACATTCACATCCACACACACACACAACACATCTCCACACGCACAAATGAACGACTCCACCCCACGCATCCACTTGTAAAATCCCAGAATACCCAGGGAGCGACCACAGTAGCGATGGCAACAGCGGTTCAATGCCAAGGGAATGCGTCACATACACTACTCTCTCCCTTTGCTCCCTCCCTCCCTCTCCCGTTTGATTCCTCCCTCCTCCATTACCACATCCACATGCATATATTCCTCCTTTTGTTCCCCCTTCTCCGATATTTCCCTCCTCACTTGGAACCCCCCTACAGCATCTCTTCCCCCCGTCCGCCTTTGGCATTAGCTGACTTCCCCTCCCCTCCGACGCATCCAGTCCGCTAACCCCCTTTCTCCACCCACTGCATAGCCTCTCTCCCCTTCGGTGACCCGTCCACTTCCCATACCCGAGTAAAATATGCCCCGAATATGTCACGGCGAATCCCGGAACAATGCATACCTCGCGAACGAGGGGCGGCGAAAGTGAGAGCCGAGCGCGCTGTGTTTTGGTGAGTGTGTTTTGGTGAGGGAGGCTCGTATTTAGGGGTATGTGTGTGTGTGGGGGGGGCGGGACGAGGAGAGTATTGGACTAGGGAGGGTCTCCAGCATGAAGAGAAGGCCTGCTCGGACGCCGGTTAAATTTCGAAGTTCTCTGAGAGGGTCCTCGGGTAGAACCCGGAGCGAGCACGGTGGAATTGTCTTTACATCATTTGATAACAAGTAAAAACAAAATATAAGTATTAAACGATTAAGAAATATGGAAGAATATTTGAGAACGGACTGAATTTGTTAAGATATTTAGTCATGATAAGTAGCTATTTTTTCAAGCTTTACGAGGTCACTTTTATCTTGAATTTTACCATAGGTGTAGTTTTTATGCAGCATAAACAGAACCAGTTCGTCAATTAGGCAGCAGGAGTAACTTCAAAAGACAAGGCCTGCGTTTCGACACTCTTGGTTTTCCCAAAAACATTGGTGGAGAATAAGCATCAGAGGTACTAGAATAAAACGAGGTTTTCTCTCATCTTAAGCCATAGTAAAACAATGAGGTTCGGATTTTTTTAGAGATAACCCGTAATGTGACACAAAGGACCAATTAAATTGTTTCTCAGAATGGAAATCTTGGCAAGACTATATACTACGTATCCGTTTCTGACCTCAAATGCGACCTCTTATAACTCAGTTAAAATATCGAATCCTTTAGCTCAACTTGGAAAGGCAATAACCGATTTGGCAACAATTGAATATTTTTTAGCCCTTATTAATTTTTTTAATAAGGGCAATGAATTTTGGAGATTAGAGACATTTTGAAAATCGAATCGAAAAATCAACTTGGAAAAACTGTTTGAGGTTTAATTGTATGTCAAGTGGTAAATAAACCAGGTGTAAAAGAATTCCACCCACCATCGCAGAAAAATAAAATCACTAACCTAGATTTTGATTACCTTATCAAATTGAAAAGACCATTTTAATAGCTGATAAATCACTGTAATGGGTACTATTTTCAATGGGTTCCGGGTCTTCCCAGGAATACCTTCAGAAAACCATTCTCGTTCTCGATAGGGAATTACTAGATCAGGAAACCGCAAAAATGGTGTTGTTATGCTGCCAAGACATTTAAAACCGGATACTGAAATCGCTAAAGAAGGAAATCAGCTAAAATCCTTACAATTCCGCTGTTAAATATGAAAGAATGACGCAATGAAAAGAATGATTAATGAAGATTGATCATGGATGGTGTCATAAGTAACATGTGATTTTGTGCCTGTTACGAAGGCATTAAATTATGGTATTAATAGTTTACTCACTTGTGTACTTAAAACACGACTTTTTCTGTGACATTATTGCACATCTAGCGCAAATTCAGTAAAGATATTTTAAAAACCTTTTATACTTGTATTCGCACAGAATGTTTCCGCGAAACATGAAATTCATTACGGAAACTAATGAAAACAATTTAAAAGAACCTCTGTTAAAGATGTTAAAATTTCCCGACCCAAGCTACACAAATGAGCCTTCAATCAAAGGTACCCGCCGATTGATTATTGCTTCTCCTATAAGTAAAAATCGTTTCCCATACAGTAAATCAATTAAATTTTCAAGGGATTGGATTATTACGTCAATTTGATCTCGGGAGGGAAATCTTTAGGAAATAATAAAGAATCGCGATGAAGGATGAGCAGTTTTCAGTTTCAAGATACTAAATGTTTCTCTCTTAGCATAGCAGGGAAAAAATGTCCCATTTTTTGCATGCGCTATTTTCCGTTTCACCTATTCTTGAACGTAAATTGACCTATAAAATTTCTTCAACACTGAACACGAAAGAATTTTTCCCGAGAGATATGCGAGTATATGGCTCCCATATAAATACTAGTCTTTGTAGTCCTACATATTTCTTGTGAAAAATTGGTTTTTTAAAGATAGACTTTCACAAAATAATCGTGAACTGTTAAACAATGATACAATGAGCTGATCTTAAGAATCTTCTTTCAAATACATTTGTCTTATTTCATAATGTTAAATATAACGAGTTGAGATCAGAAGGACATAAATTGGTCCCACTACTCCGTTTCCTTCATGTTTATCTAAATAACAGTTTTAATTTTGCGATATTATAGAGGTATTACAGAGGAACCTCGCTTAATGAGCACCTCGTATAGCGAGTAATTTGCATTACAAGCAAAATAGTAGGTCCCAAAAATGACTCCCTTAACGAGTGACGAGGAGAGAGGAATTCCCAGAATGAATTCGCGCCGTCTTCTCTAGTTTGTGTTTAGCACTCGTTCCTCTAGCTTTAATGCCTCTGGCGATCACACATATTTCCAAACTTGTGTAAAGGCTTACTATGAGTGATTCTTTGGTGCAAAGTTTAACAGTATCTTGTAAGTAATATTAAAAATTACCCCGAAGAAAAATCCGTCATATGAAAGCCACAAAAGAATAAAAATACCAGTATACTCGTAAATGAAAAATAGTCATTGAAAATCGGGAACAAGGTGTGAGCGTGGTTGAAGTAGCACGTACATCAACAATCGATCGACATCAATGACACGTATTTTCTTCAAGAACAAGGATAAAATGAAGGAGATAGATGCTTCAAAGAGACACCAAATACGCAACGCGTCCTTATTCTCAATGATATTGAAAGATTGCTTCTCATATCGATAACGGAAATCCATTGTAATGTGATAAATTTGACGAGAATGTCATTTGAGAGAAGAGGGAAAAGATATTCGGCGACCTTGTAAGAAGATATCAGGATCATTAACGGCTAAAGAAGTATTTAAGGGTAGCCATGCGTGATTCGATAAGTTTACGAGAAGAACCGACATCCACGGCATTGCGAGGCATGGTGAATCAGCAAGCTCTTGAGTCAAAGGCTGTAGTGAACTTCATCGGTGACTTCAAGAAACTCGAGGATTCTGAGGGATACCGGCCCGAAAATGTGTGTAATTGTAATGAGACGGGTCACTTCTGGAAGAAGATACCGAAGCAAACCTATATTTCTACACGTAACAGTAGAAGAGAACGCATTGCCCGTCCACAAGCCATCTCACGCGGCTATTTTGCGCAAATACAGGCGGCGACTTGGAAATTAAACCTCTGCTGGCTTACCAATCAAGAATTCCACGAGCCTTCAAGAATTGTCTATGCCCAAGACAGGTCAATCAATTCTGCATGACCCGCCTTTTAATGGTAGATGTCTGTCATATAAATTTCGGTTGTGGTTCTTTTTTATCTCCTCTTTTCGTGTAACAAATAACTAATTTATTAGATGAATTAACCAATATTTTGAACAGAGTCTTCCCCCAGAATGTATAGAAATTTGCACGTTATCTCATAGATTTTTACAAAATACTTTTTCCTTTCCACTTCCTCTCCCATATCCTATACTATCACCTACCCTTCCCACCTGGTGCTTGCACCTCCTGCCATATACTTTTTTGGTGAATCGCGAGGTATTCATGTCGATGTCCATGTAGAAAACAGCAAACTAAATGTAATACAGAGATCACAGGAAACTATTTCATCTTCCTGTGCGTCCGAGGGATCACTCTAATTAGAAAGTGGCGATGCAGGCTAGAAATTTATTTGGTGATAATCCTGAGTGATATTTTCACAAACTTTTCAAGCGCTGACAAAAATAAAGGTCCGTAGACAGATTTCTAGTAAAGAGGAATTAGGTCCGTTTCACAAGATAAACTATTCATTTCGATTCTTTTTTGCTTTACTTTAATTCATATGCCAAAAATTGTTTCACTAAACGAGTATTTCGATTTACGAGAATGATCGTGGAACGATTTATGCTTGTTGTACTGCAGTTTCCGTTAATAGAGTAGGTAGATTCCAAATGAATTAAATTTGAGAATCTCTAAAATAAAAGGTGTAAAAGAGTAGAATATAATAAAGGTAGTTGAGTGAGAAATGTCTATGATTACTACTACTGAGTGAGACGGGGTGCAGAAAAGCACCGAGAAATGCGCGGAACATCCGAGGAGGGTGGCGAGGAGAAAATCGTGGGCATTTATTAACGGAAAGGAGGGGAGTGAACGGGGAAGAGGAGAGATTTCGGGACTTCGCCAAGGGTGAGTTTTTTTGGAGGGTGAAATGGGAAGAGGGTTGCGGGATGTAAAGGAACAATGCCCGACATCCGGGGAGGGTTAAAAATGGGAGTGGAGGGTAGCATGGGGGGAGTTTGAGGACACATGAGTGTTGTTGAGGACAAAAATACCTGTACTACACACGCCGTCTCGCACCACGAGCTCAGAACCACCCAAGCCCCTCGTATTAGCCATTGCACACACATACTCGCCGCTGGCTAAAGTTGTAACGCATAAAAACAGCGAGTTTTGTCACGTGATAAAGACAAAGCGGCGGTCAAGTCAAAGCATCAAAATCACTTTAAAATCCAGGCGCGCGCGCACATACGCATTCATACAGAAGCACACAGGGAAAACCCGGTTGGTGGGGACGCGGAAACGAGGAGGATGCAGAAGGACATTAAAAAATCTTGGTATAATGATCAAAATGGACGCAAATGGTAAGCATCAGCAGCGGGATCATTCGGCACCGGGTCTTTATGAGATATTCTGCGGAAGAGGATAAGGGGAGCGTGGCTCTCTCTTGGCATAACTCAAAAGCCTCTTCGAAAAAAAAGCTTGAGGTGTGCCTGGTAGATTAAAAAACGAAATCCTCCCCACCGAAAGCACCGCCATGCCCCGAAACCAGGGCAGCCATTCTCCGTCCGCTCTCAACCCCGCGACTTCGCATAGATTCGCTGGATTATTTAACCTAATCCTTGTCGTACATGCGCCGTAGCGCTGAGCAGGAAAAAAATGTCCTAGGGCTCTCTCCTTCTCCTACTTCGTTAGCACCCACCCTTACACTACAATATGCACGGCGACGCATTGGGGTCCTCCGTTACTTCCAGACCCCCGCCACAGACCTTCCTCTACCCCGCCTGCCTACACCCCCGCGCACACTAAACCACCGACCATTGCCTCCCAAAGCGAGACTCTCCCTCTTCTTCTCCTCGCCACAGCCTCCCCCGCCTCTAAACCCGCAAAATCCTACTCAGCCACCCCTTCGACCCCTTCCTGACGACTGACTCCGGCCGACGAAACCTCTCCCCTCTCTCTTAAAGCCCATCAAAAACCTGACCACCCACCCACCCACCCGAACACAAACACAAAGCGCATAAAACCGACCCTAAAAGCAAAACTCCACCACCCTGACGACTCTCCCCCAATCCCACTCCGAACCTAATGCCCCCCTCACCACTTTTACCGAACCAATAAATTGCATTCCTATTCTCCCTGACTCATGCCGTGGTATTTACATTCACGGTAGCGATTCGTGCGGGGATGTCGGGGATGGCGAGAGATGGGTTGAGGGCAGGAGGACATGGGGGGAGCGTAAGAGAGGTGGTGAGCAGGCGAAGGAAGAGAAGGGATTTCGTGCGTAGTTTTACTGAGAGGCCGAAAGCAAGGTACGAGGAAAGGAAGAGGGAAGGGTGATGATTAACGACATCTGTAGCGACGACAACGCTTTTCGGTGTTCTCAGGAGTTTTCCCCATCCATCCCCACGCCTGCCCTATTATTCTCCGTCTTTCTCTCTCCCCCACGGACCCCTGTACCCCTTCCCTTCTTTGTGCCCCATTTTCGCTTTTCCATCTTGTCCATCTTCTGTCTGTTCATATTATTCCCTTTTTCTATCCCCTGCTCCCCTAGTATGATATTTTCATTACTAAGATCACTTCTGTATTTTAAAATAAAGGTTCCAAGCCCAAAAAGATAACTGTAACGTACGGCGGGAGGTGAGATTGGTTTGTATGCAATATGATGGTATGGTAATTAATATCGATTATTTAATGACGTTTTTATGATCTGATAAAATGAATTTTTTTCGAGTGGAGTGGAACTGAATATGTCTCAAGGTGTTTATTGGTTTTTCTTTTCGTCTATTCCAGAAATTTAGAATGATATGGTCAATGATTGCATTGCATTATTGGTCCGGTGAACGGAGCCAAGTTTTAATAGATTTAAGAGGTCGTTATTTTCTCGGAAACTAAGCATTTCTAAATAAAACATTGTGATAATTAAAGAAATAACAATATAATAAAGATTCTACTTGCATTACAATAAATCAATTTTCAGCTCCGCATACTTTCTTTTCTCCCCGTTATGCTGCCTTAAATTCCCATAATTCTCCTCGCTATATCTCGTTTTTAAGCTAATATTTTCTAAGTCAATAATTTCATTTCAATATGTTATACAAATTCCATTAAGTTACGCCGGAGACAACAAATTCTAATATTCTCTCTTTAACATCTCATTTTCACTGTATATGCTTTCCATCCTCTTTGAATACCTTTTTTTTAATTTTGATGATCACCTTTGTCTTTTTCTACCATTTCAAGTACTGCGTTTACCATCAATTGGTCCCATTTAATCCCCTCCATTCTTTACCATGGTCACTTTTAAAAACTCTTCAAACTATGTTCATCATATATTCTAAATGCCCAAGCTTCGGGACAATGACGCCATAAGTTCAATATGAAATTTTGCACGAACCTTGTCTTTAGAAATGACTTAATGAACAAATTTCCAGAAGGCTTAAATGTTAAAAATATGAAGTATGAGAGACATGACCTTGCGGAACGTCATTTCCGTTTAACTTTGAGCACGGTTATTACTTCAGATCTAATGACATGAATAGGGTTATATTTTTTAAGTAATCATTGCTAAGAAATAATAAATATAACAGGATAAAATTAATTATGAATATTAATTAATTCTTATACACATAATTTTATAAATTACACCTATTATTTTTAGACTTTTTTTTTCATTCAGGAAGTCATAGTAACTCGCATTATGGAGAAGATGGAAGCTCGCAGTGTAATTAAGATCCTTCGTCTGAAAGATTACAGAGCCCGGAAAATCTACAATGAAATGAAAGCTGTTAATGGAAATGATAGGCCATCATATGGCACAGATGTGTGAGATGGAAAAAGAATTTTCAAACTGGTCCCTCACAGATGATCCAAGAAGTGAAATATCAGCACTTACGGACGATGCTTCCACAGAGGAGAAAGTGGAGGACTTATCCTTTTAGACCGAAGAGCAACCATGCAAATGTTCATGGATGAGACTGATCTTAGTTATAACCAAATGTCGAAAATTATTCAGGAAGGACGTCATAAATCGAAGGTGATAGCACGGTGGGTTCTACGACTCCTATTCCTTTTCAAAAGTAAACATGGCACGGTGTATGCAACGGTGACCACGGCGCGACCGGCAATCAAAGCGATGTGGCTTTGAAATTTTGCCACATCCGTCCTATTCTTCCGATCTTGCCCTAGTGCCTTTTTCTTATTACCAGAACTCAAACAATCATTATGGGTTTGGGGATTTTACAACACAACGCCATTCAAGAGGTGGAACAATGATTTTCGACACGATCTCCTGAGTTCTACAATGACGGTTTTCGAACGGTCAAGAAACGCTGGGAGAGATAAAGAACTCTGGACGGTGCCTATGTAAGGAACTCTTATTATTATAAAAATTAAGTTTTCCTCTCGATTATTTTCTATAAATAATGAAAAGTTTACGATACCTCAGCGACCTCATCTCTTGCTACAGACGGATTATATCTATGATTTGCTGCTTCCATCAATTCTCGATCACAAATTGCCCTTCTGACAAATAGTCATCTAACATTGACCATAACTGGTTATGTTGTGTTTCTATCTTTTAAAATTTACATTTTTAAAAGTAAAATCAGTTGGAAACTCATTCCTCATGAAATGATTCGTGATTCCAAACGATTCCTAAGACAATCACAAATCACGTACACTATTTTTTTCATGGATAGGTTTTCATTGCCTCTTTTAAATAGCTTAGTATGATTTCACGCTCTAGCAGTTATTTTTCAAATTATTCTGCCAAAAAAATGTCAATTTTTGAAATAGCAAGGGTATAATTTTATTTATCCGGTGAAATATAAGGTAAAATGATTGATGATTTTACTTCAACCTTTAGTTTATCAAATTCGATCGAATTGTTTCAAGATTAATAACTAATTAAAATTTTATATTTTTTCCATGGCGTTAAATGACATTTCGAGGTTCAGGATCTCTTTGCTCATACATAACCCTACCCAATAGTTTGACCCTGATATCTTATAAGATTTCAGTTTATTGAATTTTTCTGAGAGGCTTCACAATAAATGTAAGAACGCAACTTATACATGACCTAAGATCTAATGTTCGTATAATTCACCATGATTTACAGAGTTGTCAAGCAGAATACATTCCTCATCTTATACTCAGTTCGTCAATATTTATGAACTCACCACTAATCCCGAGTAAGACATTTAATTCGATCCACAATTCGGTTTCCTTCTTCTAGTTTGAGAATTACAAGTTAAAATAAAATAAATTGAGCTCTACGGCCTCGTAAATTAATAAAATAAAAACTACTACAACCGTAATAAGTTAGCAACACTCGTCCCGCAATATTACGGCTATGGGAGTTTTTATTCTATTTTATTAGTTTATCGTTGAGAATAGGACTTTCCCTTACGAAGACTGCTCATGTCGATTCTACCTGAATTTCCTACAAGATTAATGGTGTTTGGTCCCTCGTGAAGTTAGACTAAAAATACGATCATATGTTATTGAAAATTTGAAATATGAATTCTTACTAGTGATTGAGCAACATTATAAAACGACATTCACATCCACAACGACTTATGAACATGAGCCATCTTTCACGTCACATGCAGTTTTTTGACATAACATGACGGACCGTCTTCAACCCTATGCACAACTTCTAACTATATGGCATTTCTCAAATCCCTACCTTCTGCTTTTAACATCTAGTGGGACATTAATCTATATGGCCAAAGAGCTGAACCTAAGCTAACCTCATCTACGAGGGTCATCCGGAAAGTAGTACCCGTTCGTGCCGCATGAAGTGCTGACGACGCGAGTAGCCGCTGGACGAGGTCAGATAGCTTCAGTGGCTTGTCTGCCTTCTCTGAGCCAAGTTGCGTGACGCTAGCATTGCCTGTGTTGTTTCTGTGATTGTTTACAATGTTTAAAAAAATTGAGAACGCCGCCAGTTGTGAAGTGAGGGCAGTGATTAAATTCCTCAATGCAAGAAACGTTCGCCCATGTGATATTCATCGCCAATTAAAGGAGGTGTATGGAGACAATGTAATGGACGAGTCGTCTGTTCGGCGGTGGTGTCGCAACTTCAACATGGGGAGGGGGAACACACACGACGATGAGCGTTCGGGGAGACCGTCTGTCATTACAGACCAACTGGTGAGCTCAGTTGACGAATTCGTGAGGAACGATCGGCGCGTCACAATTGATGACATCTGTGAGCATTTTCCCAATGTTTCTCGAACAATTGTTCATGAAATTGTTAAACACCATCTGCATTATGCAAAAATTTGTGCAAGATGGGTCCCTCGCATGCTTACAGATGAGCACAAAACCAAGCGTATGGCTGCAGCACTGACGTTTTTGGGACGTTATTCTGATGAAGGAGACTCTTTCTTGAAACTTTCGACCATCCACCGTATAGCCCGGACTTGGCCCCTTCAGATTTTCATCTCTTTACAAAGCTTAAAGACTTTTTGGCAGGAAAAAGATTTGACAGCGATGAAGAACTTCAAGAAGGAGTGACCCTGTATCTCAATGAGCTGGCGGCGAAGGACTATGCAGCAGGAATACAGAAACTTGTCACACGTTATGACAAATGCCTTAATTTGCTTGGAGATTATGTTGAGAAGTAGTTTAAAGTATCCTCTTTCAATAAAATTTTTTATGTTTGTTAATATTTACTTTTGTGTCTTTATTTCACGAACGGGTACTACTTTCCGAGATGACCCTCGTACATAACCTTTGTTTTATTTACATTTATTCTCATCCCACATCAATCGCACTGAATTTCCAATTCAGTCATCAATGCTAGCAGCCCCTTGGCTGGCTGACAAACTAAATTTTGATCATCCACAAACCTGAACAAATGAATTCCCCACTGACTTTCATTCCTATCTCGAGTTCTTCCCATACTTCTTTTACTATTTCTTCCACGTATACCTTGAATAGAACAGGTGATAATAGACACCCCTGTCTTACTCCTCTTCCTAACTCTGCCCATCTAGTCTCCCCATTCATTACTCATACTTAAGCAGCACATGTACAGGTTATGTAAAAGTCTCCCATTCTGCCAATCTACTCCTATTTCTGCAATATATTCATTAGTTTTTCCTAATTCACTCTATTAAATGCCTTTTTGAAATCTATGAATCAGGCAAATATATCCTGATTGTATTCTACATTCCTCTTTATCAGTGACCTCATAACTGCTATAGCATCACGCATGCCTCAATCCTTCCCGAACCCTCACTGATTAGTAATGCCAATAATGCATTAACTCTCCTGCAGAATTCTATTGCTTTCTCCCCCGGTAAATCCTTGTCCCTAAACTGTAGTTTCCTACCTCAAATCCATCTCTTCCATTTCTATCGTCGGTTTCAAATCACTATCAATAGTTTCCCTTCAGGAATATCCACAATTTCCAATACAATAATAATCCATGATTCATTTGCTCTTTGTTTTCTATAGTACTTTTTACATTTTCTTCTAACTATTGCTACTTCTCGCTCGCTATATTACTCTATAACTATCAATGTAAACCAAGACACTGACGCACTCATACTTGTGTGATGTAAAAATGACCAGACGTCATCAAAATAAAGAATGTAAATTAAAAATATTCATAGCTTAATAATTTTCCGCTCTCAACAAAACTTTTCCTCGGCATTACTTCTATTTTAAAAATGGGTGCAAATTAGGTCGTAGGAAATAGGGAGGATATGCGGTGAAAGTAATTCTCATATAACCAAGGTGAGGACTCGTCATCACTAAATACAGTAGACATGCAGATAAGAGCGCCAGGAAATGGATCTGGCGGTGGGGTGAGGGAATCAAAAATAGGGCGAGAGAATGCAGCCGTCTTGAGTCGATGAGGATGCACCTGTCTCTTGAGTACTGATATTGCCCGCATTCCGCGTTCGAAGGGGCAAAGTGGAAAACCCGCCGTTCGCTCCCCGTTAATTTCCTTCCGTATTGCGGGAAGGAGGGCGTGGATGGTGGAGAGAGTTGGGTGTAAAACCGGGTAGCATAATATGGAGAACGGGATATCTGCGGAAACACGGGGCATCATAACTCCTCTCCCATAACTCTTCTCACACCCACACATCCTTATACCCGTGTGGAGTGAAAATTCCTCCTCGACGTGTCTCCCCTCAATCACGACGCTGAGGGATATAAAAAAATAAAAATCTCCACCGTGTTCAAATCCCCTTTCCTCACCCCGCATCCACTCGGAAAATTAGGGCACGTTAAACGATAAATCCCGCCGGAGCTGTCGAGCCGGAAATAATCTCGCAGACGGGCGGGAGGAGGAGCAGGGATATAGAGGAAAAAATTCCCTGGGAAGTTGGAGATGAGATAGTGCAAATGCACAGTCCCGGTTGACGATCTCTGCGAACAGAGTAGAACCAGGGGTTGGGGTGTGTTGAATGGCTGGGGGGGATCGGGAGGATGAGGATTGGAGGGGCTGGGATAATCAAAGGTGGCGTCTAGTAGGATTAGAGAAGTGTCGAAGCTCCGCTCGATATCTCTTAATTACTCATCCGTTTCTCTGCCCGCGAAACGTGCTCATTAATGTCCAAATCATTCTCCAACGACTCGTTGGAAATTCATTGAGGTATTTCGTTTTTTTAAAAAGTTAACTATAAATGTCACGGTACTCTTTGCTGCATATAAATGTAATTCCTGTCAGCAAACAATCAAATGGAGTTTAATGGTCCTTAGTTCAAGAGGCTTATTTAAATCTAGAACGTTGGAGTGAAGTTTACAAACAAAGAAATGCCATTCATGCATTCTTATGGCAGATTAATTTTTAAGTTTATAATATTCATAAGGCAAGATCTGTGCTAACAGTGAAAGATAAGTGGGGTAAGATAATAGTTGAACCAGGAAAAATCCAAGAGAGATGGAAGGAATATAGTATATAGAAACACTGTATGGTAAAGAACTTAGGCCGACAAGGTTAGACATAGAAAAGGAACATGACGTAGAAGAAGATAGCTTAGGTCCAGGCATACTCGACGATGAAATAAAAAGGGCATTAAAGGAGATGAAAGCAAATAAGGCTGTGGGGGTGGACAACATTCCTGTAGAAATGTTGAAATGGTTAGGAAAAGGTGGGAAGAAGGCCATATATGGACTGATTCGTAGTATCTATGAGGAAGGAATCTGGCCGGAAGATTTTGTGAGATCAGTTTAGTTCCTATTCCGTAATAGGTAAAGGCTACATTATGTGAGGATTACAGAACAATAAGTTTGATATCCCACACAGCTAAAGTTATTCTCAGGATCATCAACAAAAGGATAGAGAGTAAGGCAAATGATTACTTAGGGGATGATCAGTTTGGGTTTAGGAAAGGAAGAGGTACGCGTGATGCCATTGCAATAATGAGATCACTAATCGAGAGGAATATAGAATACAATCAAGGCGTTTTTGCCTGTTTTGTAGATTTCGAAAAAGCGTTTGATAGAATGAATTGGGAAAAATTAATGCGTGTATTGCAGAAAATAGGAATGGATTGGAGGGACAGGAGACTGATCCGCAACCTGTACATGTCTCAGACTGCTCAGGTGCGAGTGGGGAACGGAGAGTCCGGATGGGCAGTGTTAGGAAGAGGTGTAAGGCAGGGTTGTCCATTGTCACCGGTGCTGTTCAACGTATATGTAGAGGAAATGATTAAAGAGGCATGGGAAGAACTGGAGGTAGGAATGAAAGTCGGAGGGGAATTTGTAAAATCGGTTAGGTTTGCAGATGAGCAAGCATTAGTTGCTCAGTCAGCCAAGGGGTTGCAAGCATTGCTGAGTGAATTGGAGGTTCAGTGCGATAAATATGGGATGAGAATCAATATTAATAAAACAAAGGTTATGCGATTTTCCAGAAAGAAAAAGGCTAAGCTAAATATTAAAATAGGCGGGGAAAAGATAGAGCAGGTAGAACAGTTTACATATCTCGGAAGTGTTTTGGACCAATACGGTCAAAGTGGTAGGGACGTAAGGAGAAGAATTGGGCTAGGCAAGGAGGCTTTCTCAAGGAGGAGGGAGTTGATGACGGGGACGTTGAGTGGAGATGTTAAGACAAGACTCGTAAAAACTCTGATATGGAGTGTGGATATGTATGGTGCGGAAACGTGGTCACTGAAGCAGGAGGATAGATGTAGATTGGAGGCTTTTGAAATGCGGGTGTGGAGAAGAATGGAGAAGGTGAAATGGACCGAAAGGAAAACAAATGAGGAAGCACTGGAGATGGTGGGCGAGGAGAGGGGTTTGTTGAGAGAAATCCTATGGAGGCAGGAAAAATGGATGAAAGGCGTATTGAGCGGTAGTGGAATGTTGAAGAAGGTAATAGAGGGGAGAATGTTGGGCAAGCGAGGAAAGGGCAGGAACAGGATAGGGATGTTGAACGGGATGAAGGGAGGAAAAAAGTACACAGAGATGAAGTGGGACCTGATGCAGAGTAGGTTGCTGCATTGGGCTTTGTTTGGAGTTACAAAATGCTTATTTGCTAGTTGTGTCCATCGAAAAACCTACCTTAACCGGTAGATTACCTAATAATAATAATATTCAGAATTAAATTGCAATAAAATATCTTGATCCGAGCCGAGTATTACAATTATGGTTTTTTCAGGCTCGCAACAACGTTACTTCACTACCCATCGATTTAAAGTAGACCTATTAATAGCATCGTCACCATAAACAGCCTTTCAACGATGGTTAATCTCAGTGGGAGTCACTTTTTCAGCATTTAAAAATTCGATAACAGTACGCTGTTTAACTCGCGTTGACACAGCACTAGAACACGTCTCCAAACTTCCGCTTCTCAAAATACACTGGATGAATTAAACGGCCTCAAACCCGCGCATATCTATATATATATATATATATATATATATATATATATATATATATATATATATATATATATATATATATATATATATATATTCATTCACATAGAAATAGAGATAAGGAAAATGGGAAAGGAACACACATAAAGGACGAACACAAGAGAGGTGGGGAAGGCGGACTTGAGCCGATCACAAATGTAAAAATATTTTCTTCGACCGGGACTTGAACACCTTTTTATACATATATATAAACATATATAAATATATATGTGTGTGTATATGTTGTGTGTATATATATATATATATCCGAGTGATCAAATATATCTAATAGCCAACGTTCGGCTGGAATTTTAATTTCACTCTCACGATTAAACACTAATGTAAAATGAGACTGGAAATAATGTATGAAGACTAAAAATGAATTCGATATGTGGATTAGGCGCTTTATCCTTGGATTATTTCAGGAAGTTTCTTACGCTACTAACCGGATTATTTTGCAAACACAGAATTGATCATTCCATTTTTATAAAGTTACGAGTTAGACAATTTTAATATTTTCCATTTTAATTCATATTTCTCATGGTTTTATTCTCTTAATGACGTGTCATCATTGAATATCACATAAAATATGGCATTGAACTAGAATAAAAAGTTGTAACTACTCCGTATGTTCATATAATTCGAATAAAGTTAACTCCTCCAACCAACAAAAACCGTTTTAAAAAGTGCGTACTGAGCTTATTATATCTAAATCATTAGCAAATCAGTTGGCCAATAAAATTATAACTCTTACAGAAGACATTATAGTGAAATTTAAAAGCTTGGGTGATACAAATACAAACATTTTGGATACCAGGCTGCACCATGGGATTCGGAACTAAAGAATCAATAGTAATTAAGAATTCCCATGGGAGCCAAAAAAAATCTAAATTAGACATCACCAACAGCAACATTTCAATTTTACAGGTGAATAAATATTTGCCCGTACTTGCCAAGGTTACGATGTTTTAATGAAACCTAATACTCGGCAATTGTCTCACTAAAATCGCACAAATATTTACGCCAATGGTGTCCCAGAATTATTTTGCATAACCTCCTTTGTATGCTACTACGTTTTGCATAATATGTACGAGGAGACTGTAAACAGGAGGCTTGCTGATAACAGTTAGTACTAATAGCCCGGTTGAATACACCATGACAGATCGTTTTAAAGCCTTTGGATTTATTTTATCTAGTAACTTCAACATTTGAGTAGTTTCTTTATTATTGATGCAGATCACTCGATGGAGAGAATTAAGTTAATCCGGTGGGTAGGTCACCAGGAAATGTTGATTTGAACTTCAGCATTTACCAGTATTTCTGGCCGGTAGAACGCAGTCAATCCAAAACCCATTCTGTATGTTTCCTCTCATATATGTAAGTTACCGAGAAACACGGTAAATGCGATTCCGAAATTATTTCAAGTAATAGAATCAGGTACACTAATTATCAATTGCAAAAATCAACCCTCTCCAATTGCGCATAAAAAATATATCTTAACTCAAGTTAACTAAATAACATCATAATATCATATGTGACTCAAAAATTATTTTTCACAATTTAAAATTATTTTTGGCATCTTTAGTAAAAAGAAGTTTATACGTTGGTAGCATGTCACAAGTCATTCACTGCAATATTCCCTTTGGTATTATCGATGAGTCCTCCAGTAAACTGATTTAAAAACCTGAAAACTTAGTAGACATTTTTGTTACCACAATAGGTTTTCAGCTAAGATGTGCACATTTATGCATACCGTATTATCGAAAATGATTCTTGTGGCAACACAATAATCTATTCAATGGTTTTAAAATATATTTCACAGGTAAGTCCACTTTTTCTGAAAATCACTTATAAATTCTGTTCAAATTAAATCCATAAATATTCCTTATTAGCAAAGAATAACGAATAATCATATTAGCATGTGAGTGTATTTAAAACTTCCCAAGGGTCATATAAATGAAGGATCCCTACGTATTGTCAAATAAGAATCGATTAATTACCCATAGCACATGATAATGTGAGCAGGGAAATACAAAGCATATATTTAGTTATTTTAAGCTAGTCCGAAAACAGCACTTCGACCTTTACATCGGATTTCGAACATTGATATAACAATTTGATAAGTACATACACCGAAGCCATGGGTGTTGGAAAAACCATCTTGGCGTGAATCGAACCCGCGACCTCTGGGTTGGGAGACGAGGACGTTACCCTGCAGACCAGCACGTGCTTGATGAGCCAATTAAAAGAAAAAAATTTATCAATTTAGGGCAATAAGTACTTAAAATGTCTGTTAGTAATTGGTTCAAAATTTGGGCCAAAACAAAACCTTTATTGATAACACTTATGAATCGCCAATCTCTATTAATTGTGCTTCTCTCCCCTTATTTTCTTTACTGCCTAAGGTTAACTTATTTTCTTCTTCTCTCCGCCATTATTTTTATTTTGTTAACATTGATTTCTTTACCTTTTTCCACCGACGCCAAAATCTTTCCCAGGACATTTTTTTCTCCGTTGCAATTACTGTGTCACAGAGAATCAGGCTAAACGTTTTTCTATGCGCATGTTCTGTGTTCTTTCTAATTTATTGTTTATACGTTGATAAAATTTTTGAAGATCATTGGTGACATATAATAGCTCATTATATGTCATTTATCTTTGCGCCTCCAGCATTGAGGTCGCATTTTATCCCTACCATGTGTTCTCCCTTATCAGAAGATTATTTCTATGCAGTTGGATAGTGATTTGATTTCTTTCAGCACTGCCAGTATTCTGCCCCATTCAATTTTATGAAATACGTATCCAAATTGACTAATCTAATAAAAATTACTACTCTATTTTCATTCTCTTTTTCATGTTAACTCGTTGAGGTAGATGGGCTGGCCGGATCTTTGTTTTTCATAAAGCCAAATAGTTTGTTGAGAACTCATCCTCTTTTTGTTTTACCTCATTTGGATGATTCTTAAAAGTAATTTTAATGCAAATATAGCTTAATAAATTGATATTTTTATGTCCTCATATTGAATATGTGACAAGTTCATTGGAATTTTCCCAGTTTCATGAATGACATAGAAACTGGCACAAAATGCTCAATCTTTCCAGCAAGTGTTAGACATTTTGAAAGGATTTTATAGTTACTTAGGGCCTTGCGTCTCCATGAAGTGTTCAACCATGTGCTGAACATATCTCATTATACTTTCCCCTTGGCATTATCATCTTCGAAATTCATAAATTCCATTTTATTCCATTATTTTCATTTCATCTTAATCTCGTTATATACAATATTTTTAATTACTTTTTAAGTGGAACTGGATATTGTATTATGCTCTCTGGCAGGCCTCCTTTAACTTTGGATTTTTCATAAAACCTTTTCAGGATCAAGTTATGCTCTATTTCTTTGCATTTTTTAAATCTATTGTCCAGATATTTTCTTGCTTTGCAACAAAATACCTTGCTGACAATTTCATAAATGCTGATACTTCCCTTTTTGGATATTCTTTCCCAAATAACATTCAGTTTAGATTCCTTTCTTATATATGGATCCCTCATAACAAGTATATTAATTTTACCAAGCTTTAATTGATATTTTTTATCAGACCGTTCACTATATTTCCTCATATTTACCACCGTCAGAGATTTTTAATTTTTATTCCCAGTTTTTTATTAAGATAAAATTCATTAATTACAAATTTTAATGCCATGTTCTCCGATATTAGGTAACTAGAAGAATTTAAATTTGGTTACATATCGTAAATATGTCTTGAAACAACACGCAACCAACTTGAAATATTCACAACAGGAGTTCTACACCTTTACGTCTTGCAAGGTGGTCTTCAAAATATACATATGTACTTCAAGGCAAATCGATTCAGGGGCCACTGCTTATGAATTCGCACACGCCCTTCAATTAAAATTCCCTAAACATAATTTCATATTGTGTATTTTCTAAGCCTTTTTTTGAGAACTGCTTTCTAATCAACTAGGATTATAATTCAAAAATGATTTTATATTTTAACCTTCACTGGATCTGTTTCTATTGCTCTCGTTTTCTCTCGATGAGCATCTTTTATTTTCTCTTCATATTAATCTAAGACAAATAAATAAACCCTGTACCAGTATGACCCTCTTTTCCGGTTTATTTTGCAGCCATAAAGATTTTTTCGTTTTCTCACGCAAAATTATTAACTCACGTTCCAGGGCCCTTCTTTATAACGATTTCCACATTAACAAGATGTAAATTGGTGTCTTTATCACACCAAAGTCTTCCTCCTTAAGTCAACTCACGAAGTGAATCTTTAAAATATCACTACTCAGTTTTCCAGTCTTAGGTAGCTTCTAAATGATTTGACATTTAAATTAAATCATTGTATTGCAGTTTAGGGCACCTGATTGACGCTTACACTCCACCTTAAATATCTGAATGAAAGAAAAATTTAGCACGGGATTATTTTACTGAGGGTCCCATCGTGTTTGTTTTTGAATATATAACAGAGGAAAAGAAGAAGGGTAGTAGGCTGCAACTTGTCGAGATATTTTTCGTAATATGGTTTCCCGTTGTCTTCCACAGGGCAGTATTACAGCATGTATACATTATCACGCCATTAATAAGAGACCTCTCTGGTTTCCACCGTTTTTAATATGACGCAGAGCTGTTGACTCCTTCCTTGGATTATCGTTGCCTTATCGGTCAATGGTATCACCAAGTCAGGATGCTTTCCTAGGATTTCATAGTATTTTCACATCAGTTTACCCGAGAATAAGCTCCTTCACCCTGAGAGTACCACCGCTCATTGTCAACGACTTCTTATTTGTCGAATACATGACGTTGTTTCTCCGCAGTTGATTCTTATATCTAAATTTTGACTTATGAGTCTATAAAGTGCACTCGGTGGTTTCAAGCACTGCCTATACAATCCAGTTAAACGTAGAAATTATAGTTAGATCAAGATAAATTCCATGAAAGCAGAATGAAGACCTGCGCAAAAAATTCATTTGCATGAGCAAAAAGGTATTCAAAGAATACGATCAGCTACACAAGGTCCGATGAATACTAGTATATCGTCTTTGCCTGATAGCTAGACAAATTTAAAGTAGATGTATTAATATAGAATCGATAATGGGAGCATTACAATGACACTTTTTTGTGTCTATCTGACCAATTTCAGAGTCTATTTAATAAGGTATATCATTTTCAAGTAAATAATCGCATTTTGCTTTCATAGCCTATGGATTAATCTTGCATGTTAGAACACTGTAGATTTACCAAACAGAGTTTGACGAAGAAATCTCCAATAGCACACCTCTATATTTATCACATATTCTTCTTCCTCGGTGCCTCCTTCTCTAACTTCTCCAACTCTTTCTAATCTTCCTCCTTTTTTCATGCACTCGGGTTTTTCTCGAATCTGTCGCTTCTATTTCCTTGTTTGTTTCCTCGGGTCTCTCTCCTTTTGCCTCTTAACCTTAGGGGCAATCACCAAAAAATAAATCCTGTTTCATGCTCCAGTTCCTCGGCTTTGATTGTCTATTCGAGTCCTTGAGGAAGCCCTTCGGCGCTATCCAGCCTTCTGGCGCGAAACACAGAGAAAAATGAACCTTGCGAGAAAAGGAGGAAGAAGAAGCCTACGATCACTTTTTGTCCTTGGGAGTCCTTCGATGGTACAAGGGAGGATGGGACAAAGAAATCCAGGAAAAATTCACTCATAAAAATACGAGAAAAAAAGATTAAAAAATTAAGGATACCATCCTTTCAACAAATTCACCCACGAAGATTCGATAAATGATACCCTCAAAAAACAGCATAAATGTGTACCTTTTGGAAAAATGTTTAGTGTGACTAAGGGCCTTGATACGACGTAAATTATCGACCAAAAATACGTTATTGAGTGGAATTAATAAGTATCAGAACTTTGGAGATGATTAGATTATCCAAAGATGAATCAAGACGGAAATAGAATTTTTTGAGAAAATCCAACCCTCACGATCCTTTTCACAGTCTACTGAACCTTAAGAAAGGGAAAGGTTAAGAACCAAGAAAGGCGGAAACAACTTTTCCTAACAGCCGTTGACTGGTTTGATTTTCGAGACTTAGTGGAAGGTTTGCCAGGGGATGTGAGAGGGACCGCTGCCGGCGTGATTTTTTTAATGTTTCCTGGACACGAATGAAAAATAAAAGTGGTGAAACAAAGAAAAGTCAGGTAGAAAGAGGAAGCAATGGAAAACGAATGTCATGGTTAAAAGATACATGAACCTTGGAAAAAAGCAACAGCCTAAGGAAATGTCATTGAAAGAGATCGAAGTAAAACTCCATAAATTTCCAAGCGAAAGTTATTTATTAATATTCCCTCGCCAATGAAAACCTAAACTATGATCCTGCCACTTTCTTCAATCCTCCACTGAAGGTCACTGCTATTTGCTACATAATTCCTCCTCTATGTAATATAAATTTGCTGATAACTCGCCAAAACTGATAACTGCATCAGTGATCTTCACCACCTCTTTGAATTTCTCCGCCATCACCGAAACCATGGAGTTTGATACAAAAGGCAGATTTGGTGAAATTCAACGGAAAGGAAAAAAATTATTCATTCCACGAGGATGAAATTTTTAGGTGTATGCTTACACCCACGGTCAAGACGTGTAAGAATTATTCTAATAAATATGGTAATTCCGAAAAATCCCCCAAACACGTCAAAACGTAGTTCTCATCGCGAAACAGGCAGCGTTACGATGTTCCTCACATATTCCCGGGCATAGGGACCGCTGCAGCACCCAGATAGTGAATCACAAACCCCCAGTAAGTGTGTTATCGAGTGAATAGGTTTTCCCAAGTTGAAAAACCACATTGGTAAGGATTGAACTTAAGATCAGCTCACTGGAAAGCCAGCGTTCTTGGAGCTTCACTTTCGCTCGCCCCGAAAGAGGATTGGAAGGGCAATATAATAAAAAGTTGGCCGAAGCCGAACGATGGTTTGAGGGGAGAAGGAGGAATGGGGAAGAGGGAAAACGCAAGGAATAAAAAAATAAAAGATGGAAGGTAAAGGAGCAAATAGAAGGATGGAACAAGAAAGGGAGGGACTTAAAGAAAAATTGTGAGGGATAGTCGGCCAAAGGGAAAGGGAAAGAGAGGTCGTCCAACGGTCTTTCGGACGCGCACACGTCTCACGTGGGGTTTTAGTTCTTTTCCTCGCCAAAAAATTTGCACTTAAAGTAAGAGAGGAGGCAGAGAGAGGAGACGAAGGGAACTAGACGGAAGAGAGAAGGAAAAGAGGGAGGGCGGAGGGTGTTCGGCCAGAGGGGGACAGAGGAGATGAGTGGGATGGATGGCCGACGATGGAAAGAGAAAGAGCGGGAGGGACCCACCAGAGGGGTGGGGAGAGTTCGTGTCACGCATCCAGAATTCTGAAGAGTTGACCCCCCACTTCTCTCCCACAGACTCCTCCACGACTCACCCCCAGCCAATCTCACACTCCCTCCCGACCACCACCTGCGAAATCTCCAACAATGATTTCACTCTCCGTGGAAAAAACCGCCCATTTTTTCCCCTGGCTCGAGTAGTAATTCTTTTCCTCTAGCTGCTCTTGCTTCCAACATGAATCCCTCATACCCTTTCTCCCATCATAGCAGAGAAATGGAGGTCGATTCCCGGAGGAAAATCGAGAAAACTTTTCCATGTAAATTTTCGACGATCATAACCTATCCCTCTCCACAACATGAATTTCCATTATAAAATCATGATCACGAACGGTTGAAAAAATTAAAGGTTTTACTATCCAAACTTTCAACTAGTTTATAACACTAATAGAAAAATATCATTCCAGCAGTTTTCTCCTGTATCATGCGTGATGAAAAGTCACGTGAAATACGTACCCTCGTACCTTCTGCCTTTAGATTTATCATTTATTTAAATTTCATTTTATTTAACCAAATCAATTTAAATTATGTAATTGCAGAAATAAAAATCCATGCATATTTTCTGTCGTTTCAAGACTAGCTGTTTGGTTTTCCTACTGTTTTATTAGACCAGTTATTTATTGAAAAAACTATAATTTCTAATATTAGTCGAAACAAGCTTGAACTATTTGCTGTGTTTTTATGCATATATGTGTATGTTATTACTG
Source organism: Hetaerina titia (assembly GCA_037158775.1). Taxonomy (NCBI): domain Eukaryota; kingdom Metazoa; phylum Arthropoda; class Insecta; order Odonata; family Calopterygidae; genus Hetaerina; species Hetaerina titia. The sequence continues at coordinate 35,939,029 of CM073769.1, read as the reverse complement.
CAAGAAAAGTCGCTTGGAAATTGCAAAGTGAATTGAATGCCCTTATTTTGTCATATACGAGTATTTTATGGTGTATTTCATCGTATATTTTAAGCACTAATTATTTTTAGATAAAAATCAAAAAAATATCATTAAAACTGAATTATCTAATGCTCGCTAAACTTTAGCATTAGGAAAGACAGCATACATTTTGTTAGTAGATGTGAAATTCTGAAGGAAAGACAACCAGGGTTTTGTGTCTTGATAAAGATGGAATATTTATTGGAATTATATAATGATTACATTTATTAATTTTAATTATTGCAATTGCAGTCAAAGATCAACAGCACACGAAAGTGCTATTGACCTAAAATGACTTCCAGTAGGTGATATCTCTATGTTGTTTTAGGAACACATAGTTATTATATTAGGATTTGGATTGCTTTAACGCATTATTAATTATGGTCCTTTGACAGCAAATAGCGATAATGGCCTGTGAGCTCTGATTTATTTCCACATTACAAAAAATGTCCAATGAAAATAATTTCAACATTTTTCTCTTGGAGCAGCAAGCATTTCATTCCTTCCACTACCTTCCCTCTCCTACAACGTACTTTTGCCCCTTTCCGTTTCACTCCTCTTCTCCTCATTCCCACCTCTTCCGTTTATCCTACTCTAACCACTCCCTCTCGACACTCCTTATCTCACCGATGTTTGGTCAAACGGGGGCCTATGTCCTCCCTCAAGTGGACTTTAAGCCTCTTCGAGAATCAATATTTCTCCCCCTCAGGCTCATTCATCTGCCTCCTTCTTTTGTCTCTCGTCTCTACCCTTCCCCTTCAGCACCTCCTGTCGTCACCTCTTCTCCCTCTTCCCCCGCCCCATCCCAAGGCTTCACGTCTTCCCTCCCCACTTTCGCTTCCCTCGCTGCTTTTGTGCCTCGCCTGGCTTTACAGGCTGGCTGTAATTCTCCCCACTTCCATCTCTCATGCATCCCCCCTTTTACTACGCCAACCCACTCTGCTTCCTTCCCACCCCCACCCATCCATCCACCGCCACCCTACTGCCCTTTGCTCGTCTCCCACACCACTTTATCTGCCTACCAGCTTTGTGACCTTTCCACTTCCCCATCATTGCCCCCATCCCTCCCTTGGTCCATTTTTGTTTTACACTCTATTTCCCACTCGCATTCTTCCGCAGAGTTCCCTTCATTCCAGCCTTCCTCTCAATGTCTCTCGGAAATCAACTCTACTCGGAATCAACCGCCCCAACGGGTTCCATGATTTTACGCTCCTATTAAGTTGAACTCCTCATGGTACTATGTAAATTGTACCCTTCGCTTTAAAATTTGTCCAATTCCGGTTGACAACTTTTATTCAATCCTACAAAACTTGACCCTTTCCTACAGCTCTTATCCTCCATCAAATTCAAATATTTTGATGAATACCCGTAGGGAATAACAATACTACATTTCTCAAGTCATCAACTATGAAATTGATTAGTCACATCTAATCGAAGTTATTTATCCAGGTTTCTCCCTGACACTATACAATCAAGCATTAATCTATTAATCGAATTTTGGAATGGTGCATTGATTGTTATCCAGCAGTCACAATGAATTGAACTCGTCGGATATTTAAACTTTAAAAGTTGTTAATTGATATGCATGAAATACTCGTGCATATCAAGTTTCTAACACATCTTACCTCACAAAGGTTCTGGTATTCATTTTTTTAAGACGGCTGTAGAGATAAAACCGGTGCAAAACGAAAATTGTTTAAAGCTATAGTAAAAATGTCTTGCTTTAAAACGTGGTACATCGTGTTTTCATAAGCTTATGAAATAAGCCAGACCTTCAGAGGATAGAAACCAATTCGCTGATTATACTCGCCAGAATCAAGAAATGAGGAAATCCAGTAATCAGAATTCCAGATTTTGACAGTTGCTTCTTTGGATTCTAGTACACCAGACCCGGAACATAATTCCCAGAGGAGGTGCATTTTCATTTATTTTCCTAAAACCGTTTTAACCCACCCCATTCCACTCACAGTAATATTAAACTACGCTACTCAGAGTAGTACTGTGAAATAAAACATTAAGGGATTCAAATATATCGCTCACAATTCTTTCCGTGCTGTTGAATTCAGCTTTTTCCATATCCAAATTCTGCATTTCGCTCATTTTACATTTTTCTTCTTATCTGCTACTCTTTTCATGTCATCTGTTATGCATTGTTTCCAAACTGACGTCAATGCCCTTTTAATCCATTCATTTATTCTCATTGACCTAATTTTCATCGTTTTTTTTTCATTTTCTCCATCTCCTAATAGTTTGAATATGAATTATATTTGATTTAACTCTTATCTCCATATTCACACTCCTACATTACATCACCTAAACATTTGACTTTCCATTTTTCCCTGAAATACTATAATTTTTATTCAAAGAAGTCCATCAATTGGACGTAGATTTTAGATGGACCTTGAAAAGTATTACACTTGCTCTCGGACTTCAAAAGAACGTCTGCACAATTTAAACGCTATAGTCACTCGAAATTTCTTCTACAGCTCTTAAGGCGCACTTTCTATAACCTTTACGTGGCTCAAAATGTTTATTCAATTTCTTTCTCATTCTCGATAACCTACTTTCCACCCTTTCATCATGGTCTTTACATCTCTCAGCATTTTGCCGTCAATATTCCGCCACGCTTCTCCCGTCAATCCTCCCTCCACCCATATCTTCTCCATTTTCTTTTCCAAAATAGAATTAATAAAACTAAAGCGCGTGCGAGCCGAGGGAAACCTTTTCGGATGTCCTTAAGCCGCTCCTACGAATCGTTAATGGCCTCCGGGGCTACCCCTTCTCATTCCACTCAAGTTCCTTGTCTCGCACTCGTCCTCCCCTACCACTCTCCCTGCTACTCTATCGCTACCCACCCCCATTTCCTCCCTCCCTCCTTCTCATTTTTACTCTCTGCACCTTTGGGAAATCAAGGGAGGGTTTTTTTTTAAATGCCGCTCCCTTCTCTCCTTCCTCTTGCCCCACTTCCCCGTTTTCTTCGCACACTCGCATTCCCCAGCACCCTCCCATCGTCTCCGCCGACACCCCACGGCTCCTGTTCATCCTGCCGATCCCCCTACTTCATTCCAACCCCTTCCCGCCCGCGTCTTCTTAAGAAATCCCCACCACCAAGCTCTCCCATCTACCAATCCCCCCTCCGACTCACACGTATCAGGAGGGAGGAAACAATAGCCCCTTCCCAAAGCTCTTCTCCCCTCGTTGCCCGCCCACTCGGCAGCTCCTCTTCTACCCTTTCGTACCTAAGTTTCTTCAACTCTCACTCCACACCGCCTTGCCCTCATTCTCATTCTTCCACATCCCTGTGCCTCTCCTTGTCATTCTCTAACCCCCCCGCCCCACTCAATGATGCCCTCTGTGATCCAAATAGCGGGGTGTAGACAGAGAGAGAAAGATGGGAAAAAGAAGGTTTAGGAAAAAATCCTTCCCGAAGATCGTAGTGGGAAATCGACAATTTAACACTCCAAATTACACCTTCCATTTTCTTTCTTACCCAAGCCCCTATACCTTACCATCCCTCAGTCAAGCCTCCTCACTATTCCCATCCCCCCCAACTCCATCGTCTTCTACCGCTCTTTATCTCATTAATGCTGTCCTCTCCGTTTCGTCCTTCGCGTTCCTTCGCCCCTGTCGCAAAACCTTTTTTATACCTTTTCTTTTTCCTCCCGAGACTCACGAATCCACTGGCTTAAGATTGTTTTCCGATGCTAAAGTATAATCAGATTCGACGAGATTCCTTTGTTTGTTTCTGGGATCGGGAGCCGGGTGGAAGGCAGGTTGGGTGGAAGATAAAGGATGCTGGCTTCCTTCATAGAGTTGTCGCTTTGGGACTCTACTTTTTCGTATTTTTTTCCGCCTCCATTCTTGTGCTTATTTTTGGCATATGAACTATTCAGAACCAACGATATCGGTCCTCGATTAACTGTGTGACTGTCACTCGAGTTGATGTGAGGAAGTATTCTGATGATTCTACAGCGTTAATAGATTCATTAATTTAAAATGCCATAGTGAAATTATCGTAAGTCGGCTATTACTCATTTCAATGGGTACTCATTGGAATCGTATAAAATTATAAAAGATATGGGAAACATTATTATCTAATGTATCATTCGAGTAGTTAAAAATGAATTTTTAATCAAAAAGTTTTCATTGAGTTCAAAACTTTTATGTCGCTTAGGCAAATTAAAATTATGGGAGGTGAAATCATCATTCCAGGCTGGAATTTTATGCTTCGTAATCATTATATGAATATAAATAGTTATTGAAATAATTATATGAAAATAAACAGTAGATTATTATTATTATTAGGTAATCTACCGGTTAAGGTAGGTTTTTGGATGGACACAACTATCAAATAAACATTTTGTGACTCCCCACCTAGCAAACTAATCTATATCAGGTCCCTCTTCATCTCGGTGTACCTCTTTCCTCCCTTCATCCCGTCCAACATCCCTATCCTGTTCCTGCCCTTTCCTCGCTTGCCCAACATTCTCCCCTCTATTACCTTCTTCAACATTACACTACCGCTCAATACGCCTTTTATCCTTTTTTCCTGCCTCCATAGGATTTCTCTCAAAAAACCCCTCTCATCACCCACCATCTCCAGTACTTCCTCATTTGTTTTCCTTTCGGTCCATTTCACCTTCTCCATTCTTTTCCACACCCACATTTCAAAAGCCTCCAGTCTACGTCTATCCTCCTGCTTCAGTGACCACGTTTCCGCACCATACTTAGCTACGCTCCATATCAGAGTTTTTACGAGTCTTGTCTTAACATCTCTACTCAACGTCCCCGTCATCAACTCCCTCCTCCTTGAAAAAGCCTCCTTGCCTAGCGCAATTCTTCTCCTTACGTCCCTACCACTTTGACCGTATTGGTCCAAAACACTTCCGAGATATGTAAACTACTCTACCTGCTCTATTTTTTCCCCACCTATTTTAATATTTAGCTTAGCCTTTGTCTTTCTGGAAAATCGCATAACCTTTGTTTTATTAATATTGATTCTCATCCTATATCTAACGCACTCTACCTCCAATTCACTCAGCAATGCTTGCAACCCCTTGGCTGACTGAGCAACTAATGCTTGGTCATCAGCAAACCTAACCGATTTTACGAATTCCCCTCCGACTTTCATTCCTACCTCCAGTTCTTCCCATGCCTCTTTAATCATTTCCTCTACATATACGTTGAACAGTACCGGTGACAATGGGCAACCCTGCCTTACATCTCTTCCTAACACTGCCCATCCGGACTCTCCGTTCCCCACTCGCACCTGAGCAGTCTGAGACATGTACAGGTTGCGGATCAGTCTCCTGTCCCTCCAATCCATTCCTATTTTCTGCAATACACGCATTAATTTTTCCCAATTCACTCTATCAAACGCTTTTTCGAAATCTACAAAACAGGCAAAAACGCCCTGATTGTATTCTATATTCCTCTCGATTAGTGATCTCATTACTGCAATGGCATCACGCGTACCTCTTCCTTTCCTAAACCCAAACTGATCATCCCCTAAGTAATCATTTGCCTTACTCTCTATCCTTTTGTTGATGATCCTGAGAATAACTTTAGCTGCGTGGGATATCAAACTTATTGTTCTGTAATCCTCACATGACGTAGCCTTTGCCTTTTTTGGAATAGGAACTAACACCGATCTCACAAAATCTTCCGGCCAGATTCCTTCCTCATAGATACTACGAATCAGCCCATATATGGCCTTCTTCCCACCTTTTCCTAACCATTTCAACATTTCTACAGGAATGTTGTCCACCCCCACGGCCTTATTTGCTTTCATCTCCTTTAATGCCCTTTCTATTTCATTGTCGAGTGTGCCTGGACCTAAGCTATCTTCTTCTACGTCATGTTCCTTTTCTATGTCTAACCTTGTCGGCCTAAGTTCTTATCCATACAGTGTTTCTATATATTCCTTCCATCTCTCTTGGATTTTTCTTGGTTCAACTATTATCTTACCCCGCTTTATCTTTCACTGTTAGCACAGATCTTGCCTTCTTACTTCCCGATAATAACTTAACCTTGCTGTATAGAGCACCAATTTCACCCTTCTTCTGTAAATTTTCCATATCCTCGCATTGCGTTTTACACCATTCTTCCTTTGCTTTATTTATGGCCCTTCTCAATTTATTGTTTAACTCTTTGTACTTCATTTTGCCTAACTCTGTGTTTACATTTTTCCATCTTCTCCTCTCATCCATCTTTGCAATCAATAGATGCATTATATACAAATATTATGAGATTGTTAGGATGTAGCAAGGGAGAAACAATACCGGCAATACTAAATAAGACAGGGGAGCTACGAATGGTGGGAGAAAAGATACATAATAGGTGTACAAGATACGTTGAAGATACCTTGAAGAGCTTTATGATAAAGACATGAAGTCAGTCAGCTTAAACTTTGAAAGGAAATGTGAATGTGCAATGCACGAGGATAACATAGCATTGCAAGTAATATAATAATATTGGTCTCTCTCGGGAGTATGAATACTGCTGCAATTAGCCCGAGTTTAGGAATGGCAAATCACGCTAAACACAATTTGGTTAATTTAGTCATAATATCCAAAAATCCGTGGAAGCAAATACACAAGTGAATAATGTGTTCTTAGATTTCATGAAATCCTTCTCCAATATCTCTCACGAGAAATTGTTACACGGGATAAGTACTATGATATTAATGAGAAAGTTACCAACTGAATTAAGGGCTTCTTATCTAATCATAAACAAAAAGCATTGTCGATTGGGTGAGCCCATTAGAGGCGAACGTAATTTCAAGAGTGTCTCAGAGAAGTGTTATAGGAATCCTACAATTCTTGATACACATTAACGACCTAAAGGTTCCCACGTTAGCAGTAACCAGTTCCAACCAGCAATCAACCTTTCTTTTAGAGAGAATTAAGGGTTTCGGCAGATTACGGGCTACTCTCTAGCATTTTAAACTAAATATTGGTATGATGTAAGGAATAGGGGTAAAATCAAAAATCTGAAAATGTACAGCACTGGTTTTGGAAAAAAATAAATGAAAATTAAGACATAAATAATGAAATATATTTTACTGAAATAAACATCTCAGAACACGTCAAACACTTGAATTTCACCGAAATTAAACCTTTCATGGGATACAAACATTAAGGGACTATGCGGGTAATCCTTTAAGAAGCTAGATTTCAATAGATGGGTTGTAGTAAAATGTCATGAATAGGGAAGAAAGAGGTGTTACTTAAGTAAGTATTTGGGATTCATGAGAAAAAAACATTCATTCAAAAATTGGAAAAGTTTACGATAAAATCAGCTAGATTTGTTAAAAAGTACTACAAGAACAGAGTAAGCGTGACGGGTATGTCGGAGGTATTAAGTTTGGAGCCTCTTCATTCACAAAGACAGCAGGCAAGACTTAAATATTTGCGAAAAATAAAATCCAGCAGCTGTTGCGGTATCTCCCGCAGTTTCTTGGAATTAATGGTTTAGTCAATTATTGCATGATGCATGTAGGCATATATGAATAAGAGCACAGTCGTATTGAGCTAATATATATTCAAAATCATATATGAAATAATAGTTGCGCATGCATGGCTGGTGCTCTCTCGCCTCCCTCTACGCGCCCCTGCAGTGGCTTGTGGGGTACAAGGTTTGTATTAAAAGTATCAGGAAAAAAAAGATTTGCTTTCAATATCCTACAATGCCTCAAAATTCTTCAAAGTTCATCTCTTGACAGTCGAAACACTTTTGCCAGTGGCATTTCCATGACTCGAAGGCTCCCTCTTAGGAGAATTCCGGAAGGTGCTTAAGGGTAGACGTGCAAGCTTCTTTGACGCCACTTTGGGTCCCATAGTGGTGTCCTACGGGGAAGGACTTCACTTTTGGAAATAGAAAATAGTCTCCTGGTGTCAATTCTGCACTGCAAGGGGGTTGGGGAATCCTCATGATGACGTTTTTCGTCAGGTAGGAAGTTAAGTAATCGGTAGGAAAATCGGTAGTAGGTAGTAAGGTAGGTAGTAGGTAGTAAGGTAGTCGGTTACGTTACGCAGATCTTTCGCATTGCTAAATTTTCAGCAATTATGGTACGCACTGTCATTTTATCAATGCCAATACGGTCTACAATCATGGGCACACTTAACCCACGGTCTGAATTCAGCACTCCACGCACATGTTGCACGTTGTCGTCGGTTCTTGACGTCGACGGCCGTACAGCGTGGGGTTCCTCCTCCGCACTCTCTCGGGCATTTTTGAAGAGCTTGTGCCAACTAAAAACTGCTGTTTGTGATATGCTATCATCCTTAAGCACTTGATAAATCATTGCCAACGTCTCCGTAACCGATTTCCTCGGTACAACAAAAAATTTGATGGCGTACCGCTGTTCAATCGTTCGCTGCATTTTGCGATAGCATCAAACACTCGAAAGGGGCCCACTAAAAACACGATTTGCCTGTACAAACGCTCGCAGGCAATTGGCACATGACGCGTATTGAAGCTAAGACCCCACAGCACAGAGTCTGCGCGGTGCGAGCGCGCTGCAACGTACAGTCACGACAGCAAAAATTGTTCCCGATAAGTTTTATCCAAACCATGTATTCAGTGACCACAAGGAAGGAAGAAAATCTCTATTTTTATGTATTCAGTGGATGTGAATAGCTTGGACCCTAATACTAGATAGCGAGATATAATTAGCGCTAAGGAATATGAAGCCAAATAGGCACCCAACAACAGATAATAAATTCACTGAAATACTAAAGATTACAAGGGAAGTTGAAAGACTGAGGTTCTAGGGACCGATATTTAATATTTGTGATTTAGAAATTTTGCCGTAAAAGTGATCAGATCACTTTTCATCCTCAACCCGCAAAAGAGAAAAATGATAGTTTGTGAGGCCTATAGGACGACAACATTAATTTCATTTTCAGCAAAGGCAGTTTTAAGAAATATCAATAGAAGGCTATATAAGAATGCAAACAATTATCTAAGCGAAGATCAGTTTGGAAAGGGAAGGGAAAACACGTGATGCCACTGCAGAGATGAGAACTTAAGTTGAAAGGGACATTAAATATAAGAAGGATATTTTATGTGCTTCGTGGATTTTGAAAGGGCGTTTGACTGAGCAGCATGTACGTACATGGCTGTAAGAAGTATCTTAGAATAAAGAACAGAATGGAAAAGTAGGCATACTATCCGAAGCTGGTATACAATCGCATACAAGTTTCGTAATCTGACAAGTACGTGTTATCCAAACGGCAAAGGTGAGGGTAGCGGATGGTGAATCGGACGGACGGTGATAGCAGAGTGAGACTGGGCTGCCCGTACTTTTTAAGATATATGCTAAGGAATTCTTAATGGTGGCATGAGATAGGGCTTAAGCAGGCCGCCTAAGTGTAAAACGAGATGATAAAGTCATTTTTGTTTGCAGATGGTCAAGCAACAGATATTCAGATAGCCAAGTAATTGCAGTTATCGTTGAGTGTATTACATGAGTAGGGTGGGTGCGGAGAGGAAGAGAGAAGCAGATAAATCGGTTGGAGGAAACATTGGAGTACTAAGCCTTCTAATCTCAAATGGAATTCTTTGCATGTTTGTCATTACTTTGCCTGACTATAAGCACACGTCTACCAAGCTAGAATTTCATCATATTTCGTCCCGGATTTGTTAGTTACAAACCAATGCAAGAAAATTTAAATTTGTTCTACTACACCATTTGAATTACTAAATCCATTTCATTTTCAACCCTGGCAAATCCACATGAAAAGGTGCCCGTGGTAGGATAAACTAGGGCGCGTTCCGACGGCCGAGAGAACACACAAATAATTAACCCATAAAGAAACAACTTCGTAGAGCAGATCATATGATTTTATCACAGCGGCTTAACCAAATTCGGACAGTCATCAACAAGAATCCAAGGCATTAAAGAAGAGTGGGAGCGTGATAAAAAATCCATGAGACAATGCGTAACGATAGTGAGCGTGCTGTGACATGGTACTGGAGAAAAGGGGGAAGGGCGGGGGTTTAGATTTGGAGAATGAGGGAGGGGGGTCGAGAAGGAGATTAAGGGGAAAGGGGAGTGAAGGGGGGTTAAGGAAGATAAAAGTGCTCGGCAGTCGGAAGTAGAACGAAACACGTTGGCAATCAGGTAAAAAGCAGGACCATCTAGGTGGGACGAGCGGCAGCCCTAAGAGGGGAGGAGTGGACGGCGCGGGGCTGGCGGGCGGAACTGTGATGCTGGCCGGGACGGGAGTGAGGAGGGCGGCGGGGGATGTGGAGGGAAGGGGAGCGGGGATGGAGACAGAGAGGAAAGTGGAGCGGTGGAGGTGGGAGAGAGGGAGGGAGAAAGACCCGGGAACCGGCCTTTCCCTTTGCGGAATGACGCAAGTGAGCAGCGTCAGGGGTGGCAGGGGAGTGGCGAATGAGCAAAATGGAGTGTGGGTGTTGGAGGAGGAGGGAGGATTGAAGGAAGGGGAGATACTGGGGCTCGCAAATGCACACAAGAGGGATGGGCATGGAAATGGAAGGGGTTGCGAATGGGGGGAGGGGAAGATGGAAAGCGCGGGAAAAGTAGAGAGAAGGGGTGGGAAGCAAGTATAGAGGACGACGGCAGGAATTCGGTATAGCTCAGCTAACTGCAAGGGGAGGAGGGAGGGACATGTATGAGGAGGCAAGGGGGGGGGGGTTTGGAGCTGGAATTAAGAGATAGGCAGCAGGAGTGTGAGAGGGAGCAGTCAAGGGGGAGAGATGGAGAGAAAAAGGAAAAGAGAGGAATAGGGAGAGAGAGAGGAAGAAAGGGGAAGCGGTGAAAGAGAGGATAAAAGAGAAGGGCATTAGAGGGGGAAGGAGTAGGGGTATTTAAGCGGTTCTGAGAGAATAAACTGAGACGGATGTAGGTCCTGCGGTGGAGTAAGAGATGAGGGAAGGGCGCTCTTAAGCGCCTTTCGTCATGGAGTGAGATTAATAATTAGAGGAACATAGCGATGTGTTCGTGAAAAGCCTACAGACGAAGCATAACGTGGCCTTCAAAAAGTGAGTCCAAACCAATTACATTGGAGAAGTTTTAATAGCCGTGAATGCAGGAGTGTTTAGTGATGTAATTACAAAGACAATTCTTGAATTGAATTAGTAAACTATTGCAAATGCCTGATCTACCTCCATGAGGATCGCAAATTTCAATTACGACCTCATTGCAAGACTCCTCAAAATGTTTATCCAATTGTAAATAAATAAAACACTTGCACGCATTATAATTTGAAAGGCATAATGAAATGCAACCATATACATTTGTTTGTAATCTTGGATATGGAAATAAACTCAAAACTCAAAAGTTAATTTCCTTTTATTTTCCAAGAATTTATTCATTGTAATAAGATTGGATTCTCTGAGAGAAAATATCATTCAACGCAATACCTAATGGCACACCAAGAGTTTCTCATTTTCGATTGATATAAATGGGTGTCAAATATTTCACCACAATTTTATAGAACCAATTTTTCAATTTCCATTCATCTCAGTCGACATAGACGCATGCATGTACATGAAAGAGCGATCCATGCCGAAACTGGAATACCTTCTCGCAAAATAAGAAAAAATCTCTAGTCTACATTTTAACGTATTCGGTTATTTTAGTAATCCATGCATTAGGAAGTTCAAAATCCTAGAAGGTAGAGAAATTAATTTTTTACCCTACCGTTCTACTTTCATGAGGATTTGAAATACTTAAATATACATATCCATACAGTGAAAAACAAGCAGGCTGTGCACAAGACAACCTATAACCGTTAGTTTAATACCACACTTTGACTTTACATGAATTCATAAAGGCAATTTATTAAAATACATTTCCATTCGGACAAAAAATAATAATTTCGTTCAATCGAATACTAATAAAGAGATGCGTTTAACGGAATGAAGGCATCGGCACAGAAGAATGTACCTAAACTGAATTAAAAGAAACTAGTTTTTGCAAGGTTAAGTGTTCATTGAGGGCTCCATAATTTTTTTTAGCTTCGAAATACATCTTGTACCACGAACCTAATTTGCTTGCATGTACGACTGAATATTTTCTGTAAAACATTTTTCGAAACTATTAATCACAGTTTTTGTGTGATGTGAATACCAACATTACTCATTGTATGATAAAAATATAAAGACAGCATATTATTTCTGATTATTCATTTAGAGGTTATTTAAACAACAGTAATATGAATTATTATACAAGTAACATTAATGTGAATTATTTTGTGCTGTATACTTCATTTTTGTTTGCTCTAAAGATTTACAACATCCAGGTGAACGTATGAGAAATTTTTTAATGTGACAGTAAGATTGGTTCTAAGATGAGGAAACTGAACGAACAGGGTATAATTTCTCTGTAACTTGGGACGTAACAGTATACAGATTACGTACCGGAGAACGTTCATGTAAGTTTTGAGACTTGTAATAACAAGTAATTAGGTTATGCTTGATGGTAACGCATGCACAGAATATTATTTATCTTTATTGAATAAAGACTATCATAAGTAGGATTGATATTAATTGTGGATTATTGTGTGCAATACACTTCATATCCGTGGGATGTAACGTTTTATTATTCAATTTGCCTTCCATCCAAGGATAAACGATAAGTAAAAATATTAAGACAATTTGCATTAAAATACGGTTCAGTTACAATCGCACAGTCAGTATGAGATATTTCGTGGTACTATTGCATAAAAAACATAAAATGCGGATGCCGTGAGTATATCTGAAACGTTTATGATTAACAACATTCCTACAAAAGACAACTCATAGGGATGGAATAAAAAAGAACAAAAGGCAGTGAAGATTATCAAAGACTGCCATTCAAGCTATCCCAAATTGCATATACCCTCACTCAGTTCAATCATTCAATAGTTAATGGTACTTCCTCCAAATATTTGCATGGCATGTTACGTCAAAATGCGAACGGTAAAACTAATCACTGGGTGTTCTAGTCAAAGTTACTGCCGAGTCTGGAGAAATCCTTGGTCCAACATAAATGAAACCCTTACTTGCTCTTCGGGGAACAGTAGACCGGAAACGCGCAAAGCCTATCAAGAACCCCTCTAAAAATCAACCCGGATGCGGGCATGAATGAGTTGTGTTGGGGAAGGAATACCGTGAGGAGGGACAGATTGATTGAAAATAAAAACTGGAAGGATAAGAGTGGAGTGGAGGGAAGTGAGGTCTGACAAAAAAATGAAGATACGTTGAGCCTTTCCGCGAAGAATAAAGCAGCAGCCTTCCTGGTCGACGGATATGTTGGCCAGAAAGCCAAGTCAAACGAATGAATGAACGAACTATCCGGAAACTGCCTCGAGATCAATCTAGGTCAGGTAAAGGGCGATCGGCGTGAGACAGGAAATTGGTTTCTTGGGAGATAGTGGATTCCTGCCCATCACCCAGACTCCATGCATGTAGTTCGTAAAAATTTTAAAAATATGAGAGTAGAAAGTGGAAACCGAATCGAGGGAATGGAAAAATAATTTAAACAATTGTCTGGCAAAATAATGAGAGAATAAATGTTAAAAATAAGGAAGAATTAATTGGTAAATAAACTCCTCAGAGAAATCTGTGTAATGATTATTTAGATGGTGCGAGTTTAATGCGTTTATGGCTATGACAAATCAATGATTGTTTAATTCACACAGCTCTTAACTTCTATATCATGTTGTGAATAAACATAGGCTTAACACATTCTCTCTCAGTAATATCATAATCTCCGGGCAACATATACGCAACTACATGAAGTGGGTTTTGTGCGCAAATTCCTTAGGTTACTACGTTACCTCGTTCGTAGTAGCTGTTTATGGAGCAGATAAGACGATTTTTCATTGAATTTTTTAACAACATCAAAGAGTGAAAGACTATTGTCAAGATAATTACGTTTCAAAAACATTCATTAATAGAATATCAATCAGCGGATTAATTAATAACAATCACCCGAGTTAGCCTTTTGTTATGATAACAGGATTGTAACCAAAAAAAACACTAAGTTCAGAAATAGAACAGGGTTACCAGCTATATCCAATAACTTTCCTGATTTTTTCCTGACTTCACAACATAGAGGTCGGCAACGATCATGTACGCTATGGTGTATGTTTTAGTATTGTTTCGTAGACAGGCTAAGGACTATTAAAAATTATTAGAATAAAAAAAGAGTTTAAGAATGAAAAAATATATTTTTCTGAAATTTTACCTTATTTTTATTTAATTTACCTTCCTTCAAATATTTAGGTCGAAGATAGTTTTTAATGTTTTTCAATTCAATCAGTTGGAAAAATAATCGGCCTAAGAGGTGAAACGGTAGCCGACCCACGTGAGAAGAGCATAAAAAATAGTTTAAACTTTAAAGAGTTTAAATCATTTAAATTAAATATTAACCTTTTTAAATAGCTGCCTTGGTAAAGCAAATTAACAACTTTTAAAAAATATCCTAAGGAAATTTATTTCAAACTAATAAAGTCAAGGCTGTTCACAACATCTGTAAATCTATAGCTTCACAACATCTGTAAATGAATATTAAAACAATTTTCACTGGACAGAGTCTCTGCATCTATTTTTTAAATTCCAGATCATGAACCAGTTTACTCTTTGCAAATAAATACTTGAAAACTGATGATGGTGAAGGGTGACATCTTTATACATTCCTTAGCAACTATGACTCATTAAGGTACGGCGGGTTAGGAAATGGAATATATAAGCATAAACTGGATTAACAAGGAAGGTGTACCAGCAGGCTGTAGAGAAAATCATAAATGGGGGACAAGAGCAGAGTACTATCGAGTAAAAATGGGAATGTATCAAGAAAGGAATATCACAAGCCGCAAAAGAAACTACAAGAACCGTTAATTGAAAAAGGACAAGAAAACCATGGATCACGAATGAGATGATTACAAAGATAGATGAGAGAAGAAAATGTAAGAATGTAAAAACAAAGTTAGGCAAAAGGAAGTACAAAGAGTTAAAAAATAATATAAGATGGGTAACGAAAAAAGCAAAAGTAGCATGGTGGAAGACGCAGTGCGAGGAAATGGAAAGTTTGCTAAGGAAGGGTGGAATTGGTGCGCTACGAAATCAGTGCTAAAAGTTAGAGATAAGTCGGATAAGATATTAGTAGACACAGAAAAGATCCAAGAGAGATGGAAGAGATATATAGAAGAAATGTATGGCAAAGAACTTAAGCCAACACGCTTAGACATAAAAGGGCAGTATGACGTAAATGAAGATAGCTTAGGGCTAGGCACACCCGACAGTGAGATAGAAGGGACATTAGGGGAGATGAAATCATACAAGGCTGTGGGAGTAGACAACATTCCTGTGAAACTAATAAAATATTTAGCACATTTGGTAGGAAGAGACTACATGGACTGCTTCATAGTATCTATGAGGAAGGAATCTGGCTTAGACTTATTCAGGTCAATGTTATTTCCTTTTTCGAAAAAGATAAAGGCTACATGATATGAGGACTAAAGAACAATAAGTTTGATATCCCACGCAGCTAAAGTTATTCTCAGGATCATCAACAAAAGGATAGAGAGTAAGGCAAATGATTACTTAGGGGATGATCAGTTTGGGTTTAGGAAAGGAAGAGGTGCGCATGATGCCATTGCAGTAATGATATCACTAATCGAGAGTAATATAGAATAAAAAAAAGGTTATGCAATTTTTCAGAAAGAAAAATACTAGTCTAAACATTAAAATAGGAGGGAAAAACTAGACCAGGTAGAACAGTTTACCTATCTAGGAAGTGTTTTAGACCAACACGGTAAAAGAAGTAGGGATGTCAGGAGAAGAATTGCGCTAGGCAAAGAGGCATTTACAAGGAGGGATTTGATGACAAGAATGTTGAGTAGGGATGTTAAGAAAAGACTCGTCAAAACTGAGATATGGAACGGAGCTACAGGCCACCTGTATGAACGGCATGGAAACGTGGAGAAGATAAAATGGATTGAAAGGAAAAGTAACGAAGAAGTGCTGGGTGTGGTGGACGAGGAGAAGGGATTCTTGGGTGAAATCATAAGGAGACAGGAAGAATGGATGAAAAGCATATTGATCGGCAATGGGATGTCGAAGAATGTAATAGAGGGGAGAATGTTAGGCAAACGAGGAAAGGGCAGGAATAGGATAGGGATATTGGACGGGATGAAGGGAGGAAGAAAGTACACCGAGATGAAGAGGGACTTGTTGTAGAATAGGACATTGTGTTATTATTAGGAGATAGTTTTTTGGTAGTTGTGTCCATCCAAAACCTACCTTAACTGATATATTACCTTAATATATATATATATATATATATATATATATATATATATATATATATATATATATATATATATATATATATATATATATATAGTTTTCCCGAAGATCTCAATTAGTTATACTCTCTCTCCAATTTAGTTATACACAGATAAAATATTAAACTTCAATTTTTTTTCAAAGCATAAAAGTCATTTTTTCATCAGTGCTTTGTGCCAATGGTAAAATATTTCTCTCCCCTCCGCATCCTACCATTGAATAAATCTCTTCGGATGCATTAAAGTTTTCTCTAATTCCATTTTAAATAAATATAATCTATCAGCATAACTTTAACATAACTGTTCTATGATACACACAAATTATAATGAACAACGACTTTTGAATAAAAAAGTTCATATTGCCACGAAAAATGTTTTTTCGAATTAAATGTTTAATCATTATGCTGGAATGAGATCCGCAATTGACTTTCCTAGAGGTTCCCCTCCTCGCTGTGCCGTTTTTCCTCAGGCTCAGAACAGATGAATATGCATCAAAAGACGCTTTGCAATCAAAATTAATGCTGCACTATTCATTTTCATTTTATTTTGATTAAAATTCTGCAAGTAATATGTCCTGTGTTGGGATCTCATTTATCCCAAAAGTAACTCTAAGGGGGGAATTTTATTTTTCACGCTTTAACCCTTCAATCTCCATTCAATTTATAGTATACGGAACAAGTGAGGTTAGCGAGACATATTTCCGGGTATTTTCTACATGCTAAGCCTGCTTAAATCATTGACATCCTAACACGTAAAAATAACTAACGTTATTAATATAACACTAATTTATTATTATTAATATTATAAACTATTAATAAAACACAACGTTATTAATATAAAAATAACACAAAGCTCCTTTTGATCCTCTTGCAACGATCTTTATCAACTAGTCAAATATTTTATTAAAACATAAGCATTGGGATTGGTATTTCGAGGAACACGAATGAGAGGAAACATAACTTGAACTGGTTTTTCTGTAAATTGTTAATAATCATCGTATTAATTCCAGAACAAAATTGGGAATCTCTTGCAAGGGAACAAGCTTCTTAAAAGGGACACTTCAAAGTAATTTCTCGTTAATTTTCACAGTATTATGGCAAGTTTTCTTTTCTTCTATATTTTATTTTGGATAGTTTCTGTCACCCCAAAAAGTTATCACTGAGCATCTTCATTTTTATTTAATTGCTTTTCAAGTCTTTCGTTCCTTTTCTTCTAAAAATCCGTCGAAATCTGAAAAAAGGACTGGTAAGGGAAAATAATGTACTCTCATCACCTAAGAATAAGAATAAATTTGTTGTGAGATGCTCTAGCAAAGACCAATTGAAACTTCTCAATCGAAAACGTGATTCATAAAACCTATTTGTCTTAAATGTCTCTAAACCGTTCTACGATATTTTGTCTCATCGCCTGCCTGGAAAGTCTGCGAGTGTACATGTATTTAATTCACGCAACTTAGGGGAGCGACTAAAATAAACTCAGAGGAAAAGCCACGTCCGAAGGAAAAGGAATAATAGCGTTGTGCGTCCATGAGTACGAATCTTAAGAGTTCAAACCGCCTCTTATTTCTCAGCAGGACTCCTTCGGGCCAATCTTCCTCTTTTGTTTTCTCCACTCCATATTTCGCCCATATTTTCTCTCCGGCGACCCTTCTCCTCCCCGCCCGGACACCCCCACCCTTTCTCCTCCAGCCTTAAACCCCTTGCTACCCTCACCCTGCTCCCTTCAGACCCAAGCACTTGACATTCAAGCTTCGACGACTCCTGCGTTGGAGGCCACACGGAAGAACAGTGGTCCTAATTAAGTGCGGGAGGCGGAGGGGGAGGAAGGGGAGGGGCCCGGGAGAAGGGAGACGGTGAGAAATTAATTAAGCGGGCTCGGGTGAGTTCTTTTTCCTCCCTCATCCCCAAAATAAAACATTTATTCTTTCCAAATCCACCCCTTCCGACCTCCTATCTCAAGAGAAGACACCAAAGTTTTATCCTGCTTTTAACTCCGTTCCTTTCATTCTGCTGGCTATCCTCGGCATTTCTATTGTTAACGAAAGATAACTAACGTTGATGCTTTTGATCACAGCAAAAATTTGCACTGCAGCAGAT
Organism: Hetaerina titia; assembly: GCA_037158775.1. Classification (NCBI taxonomy): domain Eukaryota; kingdom Metazoa; phylum Arthropoda; class Insecta; order Odonata; family Calopterygidae; genus Hetaerina; species Hetaerina titia. The sequence continues at coordinate 35,920,572 of CM073769.1, read as the reverse complement.
AAACTCATTGATAGGCTCAAACTGAATTATATATATATATATATATATATATATATATATATATATATATATATATATATATATATATATATGTTTGATTATTAAAATTCGGTATATATATATATATTCCCTCAACACTTAGTATAACCATATAATTAAAAGAGTCAACGCTAAGGCTTGTCTTGATATGTGATGGTAGAGATCACCCAGAATTAACCGTATGCCTGTAGGTATGTGGAACTCACTTTCAAAGTAGGGAAGGCAGTGCCTTTCCTTGTTTAGTGAATCGAGCTATCCACGAAGTTATAGCAACCAGATAAATGCACCGTTAGGACTTTTTCATGTGAATGTGCAAAAGCATTGGTACAGATTTGAACCCGTAAAACTCCGGTCGCTCTATCTAAACAAATAAATAAACAAATGTGTATACATTTATAAAAGAGAGATAAATGGCTCCCATAAGAAAACTCTACCCCTTTACGAACTCGTTGAGTATGATATTCTGGTGTCATGCGTTTCAGATGCGCTGTATATTGATGCTGATCAATGGCACGGCAGTGCAGGTAAACTATATTTTATAGACAGATCCTTCAATAAATTTCATCTTCCTCGTATTTAATCATCAATGTTGAGGATATTCAACATCTATTAGTTGAAATGTTTGATTGGGGAATCCTAAGCTCATAAAAATGGCGCAATTGTGTCATTTTTTTTACACGAACGGATTTGTCGGAACAGTAAATATAAATATTGTTCAGCGAGACCTCTCACAAAGCTAGGATCACTTTTTCTTGAAGTTGTAATTAAAGTTCAGCACTTGCCTTTTTACATTTTAGCACCCTGCAAGTCACCACTAGGGTGTGTGGCAGGGGTTGAATAAACACCAGACTAATTTTGACACGAATATGACCCTACAGCAGTGGGACAATGTTCTTCTGATCCCTTATCGTTCGTGGGAAAATGGAAACTTAAATTTATCTGTTCTACACTTAATCTTACTAATTTTATTCACATGATCTCTCCCACCGTTGTACGAAGGGGTTAATAATAAATTTTCAACATCCTCGCTAAAGAGACACTTCACACTTAATCAAATCACGAAAACAAGCGAATATTATTCCCCATAACGAACAGGGTTAAAAATCAAATTTTTTATAAGTTGCCACATCATTTGTTAACTCATTTTAATCTTGCACAGTTGTACCGCCACCTTGAAGTTTGAATATATTTGAATATTTATGCGAACTTCGTTCAACCGAACGTGAATAGGGTACAGTTAAAGCGCAATAGTATCGTTTGGAAGTGCTCATTAATGCTGCCTGAGGTCAAGAAGAAATGTAATGACCTTAATGAACTTGTATGCCCCGAGACTCTATATTACCGTTACTATGCTGTTATTTAAATACTTTAATTCGATTTAACTCTTTTTAAAAGACGATTTCATTCAAACTTTCAAATTTGGAATAAATAATTTCTTAACGGAGATGACTAACGATTCGGTCAAATCCAAGGTTGCTGATCAAAGGTATGTCGTGAAATTTCCGTTGTGAGAATTAATTACATGAGGGTATTTACTCAAATATTTTGATTCACAAAACAATTGTGTTCCATTATTAGTTCCTTGAGTTCCACTACTTAACAAAATGTCCTCATTTTATTTCCTTTACAGTCTCCCAATGGTATCGGCTAACACGCTTTATTGGAAATATATATTTTAATCCTAGAGATTTTCACAAACTTGTCCTTTAGCTTGACGATGAAACTAATTTCACGGAGGCGTCCCTCCCTCGAAGTCCCTCTCGCCACCCCTTTTCTCCTGTTCTATTCCCTCCCTTACTGCTCCGCCCTTCCCTAGACTGTCAACTAGCCCACCCCTGGTTCGGCCTCTCGCTACCTCAAACATCGCATTCCACAACCCTTCTCACCCCCACCAAACCCCTGTTCTAAATGTGAATCATCGACGCACGTCCACTCGCTCTCTTAAATTCCCAACCAGTTGAACAGATTTTCTCACCTTTCCCTCGCATTTTTCCAACTCAGGAAACAATGATTCCTTTTCATCGAGAGTGAAAGGGAGCCGCCGACTTTGAATTCCCTAAAGATGAAGCGATGGTCTTCGTTGGAAGTATTGTCATCCAGCCATCCGGATGAAGATAAGGAAGAAGTTTCAAACTACCCAATTGTTTGAAGGAGGGTAAAAAATAAAAGACAAAATAAGTCGGCGAAAGAAAGGAGAGAGTAATAAAGCGACTGGGGCACATGGAAGGGGGAACGTTTTAGGCGATGTCGGGACTATGAAAAGACTTGGCGTGAATGAGGAATAGTGTTGTGCCTCTTTCAAATATCCGAGAGAAAATCCTTCGAGGTTACCCACTACGAAATTCTACCAGCAATATTCAATGAATATTCATACAAAGCGAAAGGAACAAGTTTTCTTTCTCTTGCACTTATTAACATGGTTTGATTTAATCTATTTCCCCGCGCGATATTTTATTTATGCTCAATTTAAACATTTAAATGATTTTCTATGAAATCCATTGCAAAAAAATCATCATAGCGATGTAGCGTATGCAACATCTATCAATTCAAAGAAAAGGCAAAGACGATGAATTTTTTTCCCAATAATAAGCTAAAAACAAAGAGTGAGTGAATTCTGAATATTAATTAAGTTAAAAATAAAAGACTTTTACAAATAAAAATAATTCGACTTGACCGGATCTACTAGGATCATTTCCAATTCCCGGCTAATTGTTTCAACCAATTAAGCTACCAAGGAAGCCCCGGGTTCTGGTCGGAGCACATGATATTTTGGCTTTACGATTTCTGCATTTCGATACACATTGATGGACGACTCTGATAATGTAACTGTCGTAGTATCGCCCACAGTCCTTCGCATAAGATTGACTTGTAGTTAATTTCAAATTCCATAGTACATTAGTATCAGTACACTGATTAAAGAAGACTGGACATCTGCATGAAATTAACCTTAGGATTGGAATACTAATAATGATTAGAGTCAATATAAACTGGCTTAAATGTATGGGAATAATCGGCTAGCTGTTGGAGATGAAATATAAACATTGGCACCACCACGGATTATCAATGCGATAGTTGGTTATAATCAGCCCTTCAAACTAAGCCGTAACCCACCTACCTATTCATTTCCTCACACCTCCAAGCACTAATAACTTCCATTGCCTGCTAACATATTTTAAAGATGCGCAGCCAAAATCATTTCTGAAATGGCGTACTTTTTGGTTTCTTTAGCCGAATTCATTCATTTAACTCATCAATGGAGTGTAGAAATCAAATAATTTTCATGTGCCGACGAAACATTAAAATTTCTTCATACTTCCTCATACCCCGAAATATTTCCGACAAAGGAATATGATACATTTTAAAAATTATCGGGGAAAAGTAATAACACGGAGTCACAAAGTATTTCAGATTTCTATGCTACAACCATTTCAATTAATCCGATTTTTTTGTGCAATAAAATAAGAAAAATTAAGTCCCATTCATTTTGGTGAACAACACGCAACTGGTCCATTCTTTGATTGATATTATCATGTTTATCATGCATTATATTATTATGTCATGATCATATATTATATCATCAAGTATCGTATTCTCATGTATGCATGTATATCATATCATGTTTCCCCTGCTACACACATGCAACACGCTGGCAGGGTATTTATTTACATACCCCGCAAGCCACTGCTAGGGTGTGTGACGGAGTGAATACACTCCAGACATGGCACTCGTAGTTGAAAACTTGCCCTTTTGGTATCCATGGTATTAATTTGTAATAAACAAACTGTCCAAGTATGGGCGTGGCCTGGGATTTGGATAATACTTATGGTTTTTCGAACGTATCTCGTGCATTTTCGGTCCCTTTCATTAACTAAACTTTACCAAAAAAATGCCATGAGAATTCAATCTTATGAATTGAATGCCTTCATGAAGTAAATTCGCACTTTTATTCAGTGGCCGTATTAACAAGAAAATGAATCCATGTTTCATCAGATACAACCAATCCCAATTATTTCCATTTTGGTAGGTAGAACGTAATTCATACTAGAATTAGCGTCACAAATATCGATCAAAGTGGGACGTTTCTCTTTATATTTATTATCACTAATATCTCAGAAAAATAATATTTAAAAAGCAATTTCAAGTTTTGGGGAGAATGTTATGACAAAAATTAATCTAGAGTCCACTAACAAATAATCTCTCTAGACCTAATAAATTACACAGGCCTACAAAAAAATTTTTTTTTGGTGCCGGGAATCTTTGTGTTGATTTTAACTATATTTGTAGAGCTGAATCCAAATATGAAATCCGTTTTTATTTAACAGCTCTACTTTTTTAGATATGGCATCATTCTTACGATTAGTTGTTTTAATATTTGATATATTCCGGAAAATAATTTTCAAAGTTAAATAAATCTATAAGTATACATGGGAATATATGGTAAAAGAAAATAGGAAAAATATAACAGACTTTGTGAAACGTGCATAATTGGGATATTTTGGTGTTAAGCTTGGTGACCAAGATAAAACATGGGCACCGCATTTTGTGTGTAAACATGTACTGAACATCTGCGGCGATGGACAACAGGACAAAGGAAAAGTCTAAAATTTGGTGTGCCAATGGTGTGGAGAGAACCTGTGAACCATATTGACGACTGTTATTTTTGTATAGTAAATGTTTCGGGAATTAATCGAAAAAATCGCCACAAGTGGACATATCCAGATTTGCCTTCAGCTAGACGCCCGGTACACCATTCAGAAGAAATACCGAACCCAATATTTCAGACGTTACCAGATATATCTAAGGAAGAATTTGAGTTATTTGAAAACATTTCTCATTCTATTGACGATGGTGGCAGTGACTACGAGGGGGTATCAACAATTCCTCAACTATTTAATCAAGATGAACTAAGCGATCTTGCTAGAGAACTGAACTTATCAAAGGAAGCATCCGAACTACTAGCATCAAGACTGCATGAAAAGAAATTACTGCAACCCGGTACAAAAATAAGTTTTTATCGCACAAGGGAAAAGGATATGCTACCCTTCTTTACTCAAGAAGACAATCTTACATTTTGTTTAGACGTTAAGGGTCTTTTGGAAAAAATGGGACTACTATCACAATATGATGCTAGTGAGTGGCGTTTGTTTATTGATAGCTCCAAGCGTAGTTTAAAATGTGTACTTCTTCACAATGGTAACAGGTTTGGCGCAATACCAATCGCTCATTCAACTAAAATGAAAGAAGAATACGATACAATAGTATTGGTCTTACAGAAGATAAAATACCAGGAACATCGCTGGGTGATTTGTGTAGATTTAAAAATGGTGGACTTTCTTCTTGGGCAGCAAAGTGGCTACACAAAATATCCTTGTTTCTTGTGCCTCTGGGATAGCAGGGACAGACAAAACCACTGGATTAAGGAGTGGCCTAAGAGAGAAAACTTGGTTGTTGGGAAAGAAAACATCATTGCTGAATCTTTAGTTGAAAGAGAGAAAATCGTCTTACCGCCTCTACATATTAAACTAGGCCTAATGAAGCAATTTGTAAAGGCTCTTGACAAGGATGGACCATGATTCGGCTACTTAAGACTAAAGATTCCCCATATAAGTATTGAAAAACTTCAAGCTGGTATTTTTGAGGGGCCACAAATCAGACAACCTACAAAGGATCCTGCTTTGGTCGAGTCAATGAATGAGATTGAAAAAATTAGTTGGATGTCTTTTGTTGATGTCATAAAAAATTTTCTAGGAAATCACAAAAGTGAAAATTATATTGAGCTGGTAAACATTATGCTCAGTAACTTCAAATCACTTGGTTGTAATATGAGCACAAAAGTTCACTACCTACACAGCCACTTAGACAATTTTCTTGGAAATTTAGGAGACACAAGTGAAGAACAAGGTGAAAGATTTCACCAGGATATAAAAACAATGGAAGCTCGCTACCAAGGAAGTTGGGATAACCATATGATGGCAGATTACTGCTGGTGCTTAAAACGGGACTGTTAGAACAAAGTGCACTCAAGGAAATGGCGCAAAAGAAGCTTCCGATGTGTTGAGTGATGTTTTTATGTATTTTTTTCTTTTCAATTTGTTTTATTACAGTAAAAAATTTTAGTATTTGTGTTCAATTGTATTGTAAAATTCTGTTGTGTTTGTGGGTGATTTAACAGCCCTAGAAATAAATCAAGTCTTTATATTTAGTGGGTTTTATTATTAATATAATATTCCCATATCATCATGTAGAAGATTTTTTTATGTAAGTAACAACATATCTATATCTTGAAAACTATAGCTGATAGGAAAAAACTAGTGTCATAATTGGATTCAGCACCCCAATTTTTCTTTAAATCAGCATTAAAAGCTCCGGCACCAAAACCACTGTTGGCCTGTGTTATTAATATAATATTCCCATATCATCATGTTGAAGATTTTTTTACGTAAGTAACAACATATCTATATCTTGAAAACTATAACTGATAGGAAAAAACTAGTGTCATAATTGGATTCAGCACCCCAATTGTTCTTTAAATCAAAATTAAAAGCTCCGGCACCAAAACCACTGTTGGCCTGTGTTATTATTAACCGTATTCTACCGTTTACGGAAGTTTTATTTATTATATACTCTGAAAGCCACCGCCAGGGTGTGTGGAAGGATTGGATACACACCAGAATAATTTTTACCAGAACATGACCCTACCGCGGTAGAAAAATTTTATAATGATCCTTTATCGTTCGTGGAAAAAATTACATCTTTAATCTTTTTTACACTTAATCTCTCTAATTTTATTAGCATGATTTCTCCTACCGTAGTACGATGGGGATAATTATATATTTTCAACATCACTGCTGAAGAGAATCCCTTCCAATTTATGCAAGAGGATCAATCTGTAATTTAAACTTCGCTCCATGATTGATTCCCACCCTAGCTGCTTTAATATTTTGGATACGCTACTAAGTTTGTCATAACAACGTTTCACAAATCTAACTCCTCTACGCAGCACGCGATCCAATTCGGCAATTAATTCAACTTCGTGAGGATCCCATATACTTGCAGCATATTCTATATGAGGCCTTACCAACGAAAGAGGACATTTCTCGTTGAATTTGTTGTCCAGTTGCAGTAGGCGTTCGGAAGAAAATTGCTCCTTTTCCAAAAATATATTCTCACACACTTTTAAAGAATAATTATAATTGACATGTGTCCTTCAGCGTTGTATAGCATTAAGCTCATCTAACAAAGCTCTTGTGTCCTCAGAATCACGGATATCACGCTAAACCACTGTATCATCGGCAAATAATCGTTTCCAACTTGTGACTACGGAGTCAATGTCGTTAACGTAAAGTAGGAATAAAAGAGATCCGATAAAACATTCCTGGGGAACACCTGAAGTAAATTCTACTGAATTCGAGCTAACTCCATCTATCACTACTCCTTGAACCCGACTATTCAAAAGGTCTTTTATCCATCCCCGGATATTTTTATCTATTCCCTGGTTTTGCGAGTAGTTTACTATGAGGTACTTTGTAGAAAGTTTTCCTAAAACCTAGAAAAATCGCCTCCACTGGAATATTACTCTCTCCCGAAGTAAGAATATCATGAACAAAAAACTCAAGTTGTGTCTCGCAGGATCTACCTTTTCGGAAACCGTGCTGATTTTTCATTAATAACTTCTGATTATCAAGGTGTCTCACGATCAAACTTATCTTCCATAACCTTTCCCGAAATGGATGTGAGGGAAATAGGTCTGTTATTGCTCAATTCCTCCTTGTCTCCGTTTTTAAAATATTGGTGTTACGTTAGCTGTTTTCCAATCTCTGGAAACCTCAACCTCTGGTTGTAAATAAATAAATCTTGTTACTGTAATTTCGTAACTATAAAACAAAGGTCATGGACATATTCAATCTGTGATTAATGATGAGATTTTTTTATGTTCCTAATAAAATACAATGAAATATACGATTTCATTGTATTGTATGTTTCCAATAAAATACATGATCGTTATAGGACATAGCATTTGAAACGAATATGGAATGATCAATACATGGATTGGTATTCGGACACTGTTAAATAAAGCTGACTGATGTACGGCCGCAGCAATTACAGTCTAGGCAGAGGTAATCGCTCCATGCATACTCTTATTTCTGTGTCCATAAATCGGAAACCTACACCCTAGCATGCCCGACAGCAGATTTCAACCGCATTGACTTCCAAGAAAACAATCATTGTAAGCAGAGGTTGCTGCTACAAAAAAAACTAAAATAATTTACCACCAAAGACACTTTAAATTGCCTTTAAACACATTGTCTCCTATTTGGAAGATTCATGAGAAAATATCGGCTCCTCGGAATGAGGTACCGAAACTGACTGGAAAAGAGGTGTCAGAATTGATTCAAATGGTTTCTAATCCCGGAGAATGATGCTGAAAATTTGATCACAGTTTGTATTTTGTAAAAACTGCTACGCGGCTTAAATCGGGTTGTTCATGTTTGCTAACAGCAACACGATTCTTAGTTATAGTATGGAAAACGCAATCCTGGGTTCATTCATTACCTTAGCTGGTCATTTGAACGCATTTTGTTCTCAACGATGTAGCGGTGCTTCTTTGAGCCTAAAAATCCTTTCTGCTTTTCCACGCATCAAATCTCCTTCCTACAGCTATCGTCCATCCCTCCGCCTCGCTCCACTTCACTCTTTGCTCTCCCGGACTTTCAACACGAACTTTCGTAATTCAAAATGTTAAAAGAAGCAATCTCACCACTCTCCTAGTATTTAACATTTTTCCCCATTTCTCATTCACCAATCCGCTTTGTTTCACGTCCCGTGCACCCCCAACAACTCTTATTCCTTATCTCCCACCCTTCCAATTTTTTCTTTGCCCTCTTCTTTCAACTCTTGAGAAACCACCCCATCAACGGCCCTGTCGCGTCTTTTGTCCGACCGACCCTTCTCGGCATTCTTAAGGCGTACAGCCTTGTCCATCTCTGTCCGACCCGCCCATGTCCCCTTGTCTTTTTCCTCCCGCCATTTCTCCCATTCCCTTCTTTCCATTACAACCTCCTTTCAGCCCCACCACACACCCCACTTTCGTCGCTACCCACCCGACCCTTTTTCTTCGTACAAAAAAAAAGAAGTGAGCCAGAGCTGAGAGCCCTTGCTTGTCATCTTACCCTTCGGACACCGCCTTACTCTTCCACCCTATCCCCCCACTGATTTTTCCTCCGTTTCATTCTTATCCTAATCTTTATCTTTCACATCTCTCCCGATCTCTTTTGAATGAGGATAATCCCAAAATATAGAGTGGTACTTTCAGCTCTCGGACATTAATTTATGTGAACAAATCTTTTTGTGTATGACTATAACCATTTTATTTTGGATTTCAAATCGTTACTGAAAATAACTCGTGACATTACGTTGAGAGAACACAATTTGAAGAAAACGAATGTAATTAAAAGGATTTATCTTTTCCAGATAATATCAGCCTCAGTGATACACGGATGAATTTTCTATAGATTAGTGTACACATTTTTTTGCTGTCAGACGGTTAATATACGATTGCTGCTATATTTCCATCATCAATAAAAGCATTTAAATTATATTAAAAATCGATGGGTTGACCTAAAATTTCAATTATAATGGTTTTAAGGCTTTTAAATTCCGCATAAACCTTTGCAAAATGGCCAAATATGATTGGAACACCAGTTCTAATGTAATTTCCAAGGTATCCACGCTCAAAGCTATTCCCTCCCCTCAGCTATCCTCTATCTATTTTCCACCCGCCATCTCTCGGAAACAGATACATTATTAGGATGTATACCAAAGCTTAATTTTAGTTTTATGTAGTACTATGCATGCCACCGCTAAGGCTTGGCTTGGAGTGATAACACACCAGATTACCCTTGACTAAAAATACCTTTCCCTCCTATCGCGGTCGGGAAAACGATATTTTATCCTGATCCTTTTTCGTTCGTGGGAAAATTGACATCTTAAAGCTATCTCTTCTGTACTTAATCTCTTGAATGTTATTGACATGTTCTCTCCTACCGTAGTACGATGGGGCAATAACACATGTTCAACATCAACGCTAAAGAGACATCCTTCTAAGAGTAAGAGTTACAATCTGTAATTTGACTTTCGTTTCATGAGTGATACCCAACCTAGATTCTCTGATAATTTTGGTGCACTACTCTGTTTGTCATGACAACGTTTCACAAATCTACCTCCTCTACGCTGCACACGATATAATTCAGCAATTAATCCAACTTCATGAGGATCCCATATACACTAACGACATATTCCAAATGAGGCCTCCCGACCGAAAATTAGCATTTCTCTTTAACCTTTTCATCACATTTCCCCAACAGTCGTCCTACAAATCCTAATATATTATTAGAATGTCCACAAATTTTCCATATCTTTTTCAGCCAGGAGAGATCGCTAGTGAAGGTAGCGCCTAAGTATTTAATAGAGTCTGCTCATCCTATGTAACTGTTCTTGATGCAGTACGCGTTCGCAAGGGAATTCCTTTTTTTTTCAAAAAGCTCATCACTGCGCACTTTCTTCAGTTAAATTCTAATTGCCATGTATTACACCAGCGGAATTAAAAGAATTAGTGACCACAGGGGACAAAAGAAATTAGTGACCCTAGGGCAGTAAATACTAAGTTTTCGCAACATGGAAGGAAAAGATGTTGATGCGGCAATCGTTGATTTTTCGGTAGCTTTCGATCGAGTGCCTCGCGATAGAGTAATGTTAAAGTTGGAGTCGTTACTTTTGCATTTGAGGGTAAAGCATAGAAAAAAATTTTCTTACAGACAATTAAATAGTAAAAATAGAAGATGCATTTTCAAAAGTGGCGAACGTTAAAGCAGGAGTTCCATAAAGCAGTGTTTTAGGCACATTACTCTTCCTACTTTACGCAAACAATCTACCTAATAATTTACATGTCCAAGTAAGATTATTTCCTTACGATTGCATTATATACAGACGGGTAGGGGATATAAATGTAACACTTCAAAATGACATCGATCGCCTTGGTGACTGGGTTACAAATAATAATATGGGCATTAATGTTAGTAAGAGTAAGCATATACACCTTTGAAATAAAAAGAATGCACAAAAGGATATTTACACCCTTCTGGAGAAAGAACCCCTTGTCGCAGTCATTGAAAACATTTAGGCGTTTATTTAACTCGGGATCTTGGGTGGCGAGTCTAAGTAAATAATGTGACACGTAAGGCATTTAAAGTACTTCACTGGGTAATTAGAAAGTTAAAAAGAAGTGGCGTAGCCACAAAAGAAAAAGCGTATAAGGCACTGGTTAGCCGTATCCTAGAATACCCGTCTATAGTATTGGATCCATATGAGGTGGAACATATTAAAAAGATAGAAAAAGTTCAAAGAAAGGCAGCAAGATAGTTACTCGGAAGGTACAAAAAATAGGTAGTGTTACGGCAACGTTGGATACACTGAAATGGAAGATTTTGAAAAATAGGAGAAAAAAGAGTAGGTTAGGCGCAATGTATAGAATTGTTAAATAACGAAGCGTGGGAAGAAATTTAGAAAGATCAAACTTTAAGAGAAAAAATGACAACATTTCAAAAGTAAAAATAAGAACAAAAAATAATAAGAAAAAATACTCTTTTTTTAAACAGAACTATTTTTTAATGGAACCAGCTGCCTGGAGGTTTGTTTGAGCCCTTTCCTTCCAATTTTAGGAGCTTTAAGAAGTAGTGTAAAGTAGCCACCGGGTGATAAACTTTATTGGTCAGTGTACAGTATACTATTTTACTTATTAAAATATTGTTCTGTGCGTGATGTGGACTTCGTGAGAAGTTATGTTGCAAAAGTGAATGATGTGTTAACGGTGCGTGATTTTGAGCGGTATACGATTTATGAAGTTGAAGAGTGCGTGATTATGGACGGTAAGTGGTGATGGACGGTGCGTTGTACTCGTACGTATGGTGTGAACCTACCCCTTGTTTGATGGTAAAGGTGCGGTTGGGAATCTTGAAGTTCTTCTTGTGTATGTCTGTATGTGCTATGTAAGAGTGACCGTTGCCACCAGGACAATTGCCAAGTCGCAACGAGATTTATATAATAATAATATTTCCCTCGTCGCTCCTCCTTTTTAACCATTCGACGTAATTTATGGTTTCTCCTGGTCTTATACATCTCCTGCCAATTCACATTTTGCCTCTCTACTCTTATTCCTCATCTCTCTTTCAAACCTTTCCACCGCGTAATCTCTTTTATGCCATTTCATTACTTTGATTCAGAGTGAGCCCGTGACGTGCCTTCCTGATACGCCTTTTTGTCTCTTCCCGCCAATCACCAAAGTCATCATCCCGTCGTGGGACTTTGGCGGTCAAATTAAGCGCCTTTCTCCAGGCCTCAAGTCACCGGAAACCCTCTTCGATAACAAGCCATCTTTCACCAAGAGTGCCCGTTATTTAATACAGAAGCTAACGTCAATATTCTACATGACAACCGTTACTCAACGAAAGTATAGACATTCGGTTGTTCGAAGGTGAATTTCAACCATTCACACAAGTACATCATATTACTATCAGATTAAGGGATTTTATTTAACTCTCAATGTCTACAGTGACTTCCAAGCGCCACTGAAAGTCGATCCCCTCAAAATAAGACGAAATAGGGATGATGGCTGCAAATGCAGTCAGGGAGTTCAAGTTAGAACTAACCTAAGACACATGTGACGATCCTCCGAGTCCTTAAGCAACATGAAAAAATAAGTTCTTGGGATTTCGAGCAAAGGAAAAGTAAGTAGGCTTCGGGAATATATCATTAGCTCTTTTCAGGTCATTTTGCACGGTCTTCAATAAGCTAATCACAAAAAATACAAGTTTTCCAACAATTTGTAGCAAAGAATGACTCGCATGCGGAACTGTATTGAAATCGCAAAACATTCGTACTAGACGTTGTACATGGAGGAGTTTAGACTCGTACAAGGAGGAGTTTAAAGCAAACCCTATTTTCCCATTCAAGTCATCTGCAACATCAGGTGCAAGCTTCAAGGAAGCGTGGTGGAGTGACACACTCGTTAAGTATGATTTTTGATAACCAAAGAGTACTTAAACGTAGCAAAGTAGGTAATCGCAATAAGGTGTACACATATAAATAGAACCTAGAATAAAGATTCGATGGAAAATTTAAACCCCAAGCAGACCCTTCATCAGCAAAGCCTAACACTAGCTATCGCTGAAAGCGAATTTTAGAAAGAACAGGAGTAGTACGTTAGGAAGATTCAAGCCGTCATTCGACTCTCTTTCCCATGAATGGGAGCTATCTCTCTTTAAGCCATGGCATAGTGAAAACAAAAATGCCAATGAATTAGCTGGAAAAACTATACAGGAATCATTTCTGAGTACATTTGGGAGAGTTGGCAAAAATGAGTCATTAATCAGTCAACACTATCTATCGTGGCAACAATGTTCTCATTGTTGAATAATTGCGGCTTAATTCATGTTTCACCTCAGAAATGCAGGTTCCCAAAAACAGTCATATCATGTATTCTACCTCTGTAAAAGCGACAAAAAGTTTACGCCATTTTATTCTACAACGCCCTTCTACATTCTGTGCTCGAGTCAAAGATCGCAGCTGACACGGCAAACCCACCCATGATGACTCAGCAGACCACCCACATGCTTTTCGAACCATGCGTTAGTGGCGTAATTGCTGCTTTAATGAAGACGGGAACACAATGCCGCGGATTAATTCAGTTAACTTTAAAATTAGCTCAGTTAAGTGCTATTTTCATAATTGAATGGTGTGAATCAAAATGATACAATGCATATAGATTAGACCTAAAATAATTACTGGAATTAGGAAAATAGATTACCAATACACAATACTGAATCCGAGGAAAAATTATTTGTTTACTTTGTTTTTTCAAACCTTTCTATCATTAAAAAACTACAAAAAAGAAAATTTACATTTTTCAACCTTTGCTACGCAACGAATTAAAATGGGTATGTACCCTCGCATTACTTAGTACTTGCATTTAAAATACTAATTCGCATAATTCTCATTTAAGTGAAAAATATGTCACGCTTACCTAGATATTAAAACTTTAACGTACTGAGTGCTTGTCCCCACTCCTGGCTTTTCTCCTTTGAGCATCTAGATATATCACTTACATGCTGCTTACATTGCATTACAAGCTTACGAGTAATCATGTTACAACATTAAAACTCATTTAAATCATTGTCTATAGCACTTTTGGCTTTGTATCACGTTTAAATTGATTGCTAATAACTATTAGTATGCTAACCAAGCATTCCTCCATAACAACTGATATTCCATAGTGCTCTCCAGGCATTTCCCTCCTGATATGATTCAGTGACCGAGGCCAAACTCCATTTCCTGGTTAGCATTGAGTCCGTGACCGTTCATGAAAGCCCTCCGCCTATAGTAATAGGCCTCTATGAGGCAAACACCGCTATTTGTCGCTTAAATTGCGCCGGGCCCAAGTGTGCGTAACCAGGACTGAGAAATTTCAGGCATTTTGGTTGGGTTTCAAACTTTCCGTGGTGTAGAGGACGGCGGATGCAGGAAAAGGGGACGACGGAAGGGAAGCGAAGCAGAAAGGAAAATCGAGTTAGAACCAGAAAATGGAAATTAACGTCACTAGCACGAGGGTATAAGCTAAGGAGCTTATTTGGGAATCAGTTTTCCTATTTTAGGTCAAAAACCGTTCGTTTGAACTCTTGTTCTCAGAAAAAGATAATGTTTCCCTTGGTTATGTATTCTTCATTTTTCCCGTGAGCTATAAACTCATTTTTCTAGGCTTATCTTGAATTTAAAATTTGACCAACAAAAATAAATCAGAAAACCAGATAGTCATGTAACATTCTAAACATTTTAACACCTTCGTAGACTTGCCTAATAATGCAATTAATTTCAGTTTTGGTAAGAATTCACCGTTAAAACTGACTTCAGTTTAGCAAAAAAATACACATTTGGAGACCCCACTAATGCACTTGAAATAATTTCTTGATGAAACCTGCCTCAGGTATTGTTTTTATAGAAGAGCTGGTAACTATTTAAAAACAATAAACCCGAGAAACGGAATTGGACAAACTTTTTCGGTGAAGACGGGTAAATATTTTCGCCACAATCGACCAAATGGAAGTATCATTTTTCTGTGCTCTTTGTTTAGAAGTTCATAATTTTCAACTCAAAGAATTAAATTATTATAGATAGTGTTTTTAGAAATATGTATCAGTACACTCCTCCAATACTAATGGGCACTAATAACTATAACTTTTTAATAATTATGTATTACAATCTTTACCAAATAGCTTGAAATTAGATGATTTTTAAATGCAGTTTTGGTAGAAAATATAATTCTCTATGACCTATGTTATAAATTTTCTAGTTAAATCATTAATTTATAAATGTTCATTTCCGAGTGACTCAGTTTTAAAATACTAATATTTTCCCTCGCCTACAGGTTTATTTATGCAATAAAAATGTATATAATCGTGAACGACAACGGTTAACATTTCTTTGTCTAATAAATAAGCCCCCTAAATGGTATAAGGAATCAACATCTATTGCAGTATACCTGTAAAAGCGATAGAAAAATGATCTCTGTATTTAATGAGCGGTATTAGCTGGTCCAAAGCTAAGGCCAGACTTTTAATGACTCTTTAAGCTAAAGGTTAACGTTAAATTTCCGGTTAAGGTCAAAACTCAGTTTTATGACCGTTAGTTAAGTCCAGTAAACTGACCGTTAAACAGCTGAATAACTAAGGGACGGTGTTACTACGGTTAGCATGCTCACATTCACTAATATGCAGTCTTATTTGTTTATTAAATCGGATTTGCTAATAATCTTCTCGTTAAGTCAACGTTCGCAGTAACTAAAGATCGGATTTAACGAGACATTATAAAACCGGACCTAAGCGTAAGGAAGGATTTCATCATGAAAAATGGACACAGGTATTGAAGACACACATACCTGCAGATTTAATTTTACTATCCCGAGAATCATTGTGGAAAGGCATAGCTTTGTAGAAGGAAATAAGAAAGTGATTGAGCACTTAGAACAGATTACGTATATTATTTCTTTTTGACACGAGTAATATATTCAAGGCATTTGCAAAACGACGCCATTGGCTAGATTTTATAGGAAATTAATGCTCTTATCAATCATAATTTTAAATTTACTAACAATTCAATTGCTTTTTTTTCAAATGGAGCCAACATAAATTCGGAAATAGCAATGAGCTGGTCATGTTTAGTATTTTCCAAAAATACTTGTGTGTCATTATTTTTAGTAAAATTTGGCTGACAGATCATTTGACATTGAGAGAAGATCATCAAGGCATATATACGAGGCATACATTTTTACACACGCTCGTACGTAAAACTGAATTTTTCGATTTATTCGTAAAACTGATATTTTCGCTCCAGTCATTTTACTAGGTTGATGTTCTTATTCCAACTTTTATCAAACGTTGACAAAAAAAATATGCCTAAACGTTCACTTAAAATGAGAGGGATCCTTCCCAAGGGTTTGCATGAACTCCGAAATTTGATCGCTTTCTCTCAGGTCTTTGTATAGAAGTTTGGAAAAAAAATCTTAGGCGTAGTTAACCCATTCGACAATTCGGGCTGTTTGAGCCACTGGGATGATACGCGCACTAGCTTAACTTTTGGCAGAAAAGTGACTAAAAAGCAAAACTTTTTAATTAACGACTACGACTGTAGAGGTTTAGTTGTGTTGGTTGCTAAATATCTTTCATCGCCAGATGCACGACAAAATTTCAAAGGATGCGTTTTGGGGAGTGAAAATCGTGGGATGCGGGAGGAGATGATAAAAAGAAAGAACACTAAGGGGTCTCACAAAGCATGGAATGATAGTAAGGGAGAAAGCTCAAAAGGGACACGGAAGGAATGCGCGCTAAGCTCGATTCGCATACACATATACGTACAAAATCCTCGTAACTCATCAGGAACCGCTCTTTCCCGACGCCATTAGCCAAATTACCATCCCCAATACACCGACCACGTGACCACTTCCGCATTTCCCGACCCCCTTCTTCTCTTTCCTTATGGTCCTTCCCTCATCCCTACCTCCACCTTTCCAACGCTTCCCCTTCCACATCCTGCTCCGTCCAACATCCAAGGTCCAACTCCGATTTCAATCTCAACTCTCCCACATAATCCCCTTCATTTTCAATTAGTCGAATTATTGATACAGATATTTTTCACGACAGACTATTGGAATGACCGAAATTCGTTAGTGGTACTTATGACTTGCGTCTCCCTATTCTATTGAAAGGATATCACTGAGTTATATTACTATTTTGTGTTCAGTTTGGTCACCGCAAGCGCATCGAAACTATTTTGTCTAACATGAATTCAAATACTTTGGAAAGGGTGATACCTAGAAAAGCCATTAAAAAACGATAAATTCAACAGGAAAACAAATGTTTGAGTTTAAAGTTGTCAAACCCGACATCTCATTCAAATGCCTTTGGAAATATTGACGTGCTCGAATCTACATTTTGTGGAGCCCAATTTAAGTTGGTTCTTAGGGCATTGAAATTCGATTATTTCCGTTTAATGAGAATGATGTAACATAAGGAACATCTTCCTTAGGTTTTCATTAATGCTCAAAATAACCGATAAATTTATGATAATTTTGAATATTTTACGCAGCTGGGATATCGGATAATAAATATTAACGATAAGAGAATTCTATCTCGACTCCACCCCCTTTTGATAATCGCCTCTTGCGAGTATTCCTATTCCCTCCTCATCGGATCCACATTGTCAACTCCAAGCGCAGGAGAAATGAAAAGAGCGAAAAGAGGCAGGAAGAAATTCTCTAGACACATTACTCTGCAGAATCTCAAGCTTTAAAGTTCCTTCCGAGGAATTCATTGCTTTAACTCGTATGTCTGTCTGAGCGCACAGGTGTGAGCATACAAGCAGAGACGAGCGAAAAATTTCCTACGCCAGGAGGCAATTATGCGCAGAAAGCCCTCTTTATCCTTCCCACCCATCCCACCCGCTCCTTGCTCATTTCAGCTAAAGCAGCGCTTACCAATCTCACTCCAGAGACAGAGAATAATTTTCCTTTGCAACTCCATTCTGAGGGGCGCCTCCTGTGGCTTGGCACCAGCAGATTTTAATTAGACAGACTAATGGAGAGCAGTACTAATGTTGTGAATTCACAGGAGTAATATTCGAAAATTGTATGCATTAAATGCAAGATCTTTTTACGATTCTGCTAATAAATAATAAGAATATTAGCTTTGGCGTTACTTTTACCTTCAGACGAAAGGAACTGTTTGATTTCATTGATTTACAATAACGTTATGTCAACCAACAACTTGCACCATTACATACTTGTACATTTTCCAAATCAATCGTTTCGTTAACAAAGAAATCGCCATTGAACTACTGACGGATTTAGATACTTCCTGGAAAAGAAATAACTCTTCCATTCAAATCCATAGAAATTGGAGGAGCAGGTAAGTTTTCATCATTTTACATCTGCTAAAAAGTAAGCAAACGCTTCCTTTTTGCCGTCCTAAACCTGCAGATAGCACCCCAACCCACCAGTATTTCTCTCTATCCCCGGATATACTTCTCGACTATCTCTACTTCCTCCGGTATATCTCTCTTTGCTCACATGCTACCCTAAACTTCCATCAACCTTACCCTATCCCATTACCTCACCTCATTAATTTATCGTATCATTTAAAGCATTTCATTCGTGTGCATGTATGCATACGTACATCCGGCCTAATTCGGATTTGCCAGAGAGCGGAAGACCAAACAGCAGGATAACCCGCGCTATTAAACATTTTCATGTTAGCTTCAAAATTTCACAGCACAAGCATCAAAAAGGATCGTGAAGGTTTAATCCGAGTTAAATTGCGTACACCTTCGTCTGGCCAATTAAAGCTAATTGTAAGATGTAACTGTTATAAATTATGCTGTCTGCTTAAGTTCTAATCGAAAGGTAATTGTTTCCTGGAAAAAATTCTCACAAATGAATTCACGAAGAACGTCGTGCGAAAGAAATATTAGGATACTTAAATATTTGTTTGATTTCAAAAGGATTAACTACATTTACATATTTTTTTCAAATCGAAACCCATATAATGAAATCTTTATTGAATTTACATGAATTCGAAACTCTTATTTTTTTATTTTAATCTCATGATGCCCATGTACATTAAGGATCCCTTTTATTTCTCGTAGGTATATTTCTGGGTCATTTATAAGGAATTTTGACAACCAAGCCAAATGTCAGACACCCGATACATCCAAAAACTTTCTTGATGTAGATAGTATTTCTGAAACTCCTCTGAGTGGATTCAGCGTATTAAGCTGAAAGACGAAGAATCCTTGGCAAACCTTTACCTCAGAGAGTGAGACAAGATGAATATGTTTAAGGCCATAAATATTTCCAGGAGAACATTTTAGAATGCTGAAGTTTGCAGAATTTTGAGGCCGACCTCATAACTCATCGAAGAACATCTTCACGCAGCAAAATCTGGGAAACGGAGGACCGACGGATTTAATTGATTCGTCCATAAACAACACACGAATATGGTTAATAATACGCTAGAGAACTTCATCTAAGATCATACTCACTTCAACTACAAAGAAACTTACATACTTATTTTTTCTGCTATCATAAAAAGTGGCATATATCAACAAAAAAAGAAATTTAGAAACAAAATAATGTACTACAGAAGTAACACGAACTTCCAGAGCAAATAACAAATAAATCTTTTGAAGGGTAGAGAGAAAGAATGAGTGGAGTAATCTATAAAAGGCTGTAACAAGGAAACGATGAAAACTAAATGAGCAATGACAGAAACCATGGGAGGGAGGATTGTTAATGAAGTTCAACTATGCATTACCAGAAACTTAACGAAATGTGTCACCGGAGTAACGAAGACATTAGTCAATAAGAAGAAGTAATCAGACAAGTGACTGACAGATAACAGGATGGCTAGGGTGGTCTATTAATGCTAGGTTTTATAAACTCTCCTAGTGACCCGTTCTAAGCCGCACTAAAAGTAACTATACACACTCTGATGTCAATATTATTTTATGAATATTAATTAAGATGGAAAATATAATTCAAGTCGAACCTTCTTTAAAAAGCTGAAAGACAAAGGTACTTAATTATCATATATAATTCTGTAGAAGAGCAAGTCAATCAATTCACTATTCATTCAGAGTGAAATGAAAGAGTGGTTTTCAGAACAATCCATGCATCTATACATGATACTCTTGCATTCACATGTAATTCCATTATCATGTAGCTGCCTTCAGACTTTCAATTAGTTGTCAAAAACATCACTCAATCGATGAAGAAGAAGATCCCCTCAAATATCTGAAACATCGCCATAAAAAACTACGTTTGAAATACCCACTAAAGAAAAACAGCATAATTCAAATGTTTAATAATTAAAAGATAATTATTTCATATACATAAGTGTCTTACGCATAAGATACACTTCAAGCGTACACCGAATACTTTATAAAAACCTTGTAGAACAATAATATGGAACTAAAACGCGGCAATTAAATATAGTAATAAATTCTTAATTCAGGTATTATGTGTATAATATGAGATTAGTTCTCTAAGAATCCTTTTTTAAGACATTTTTTGTCCTGAAAAGACTTGATCTATAAAATGACTTCTTTAAAGTAGAGACGACGGGCATGTGGGCATTTAGAACTTGCGTTACAATCCTTTTCTAACCCTAGTTTTCCTAAACACTTGCTGTTTAATCCTTACGAAACATATTCGAAATGATTCACCCGTTAGAATAAAATCTTACATAAGAACGCAATCACTAGAATATTTTCTGATAAAGACATTCTGTGCGTCCTAATTAAGTCAATCATCAAACTACAGCAATGGTGATTTTGCCAAAACCCTACGTCATTGTCTGAATGCCCTTATGTCTACTTTAATTGGTCCAGCAGAGGAATAATTCCTTCCGTGGGTCACGTGGCACTCCTGAACGTCGTCCAGGAGGGACAGGGTAAAAGGAGGCCCTCTCTCCCTTCCTCAGAAATGTATTTTAGAAATGAACGATCATAAAGATAAAAAATTCCCCCCCCACACCCTTCATGCTTCCGTTATCCCGAAGGTCCTGGATTTCTTTTTATTTCCGGACACCCTCCGAGCGTGCATCCCACCTCCTCAAAGTCGTCCCTTCCTGCATGCGTCTCCCGTACACGTGCGAGGGCGCGCGCATGCCGCCAATGTGCAAGGGCGATTTTCAATCCCCCACCCCCTCAGCTCTCCCTCAGTCTCTCCCCGTATCGGAACATCTCTCTCTCTCATTCTCCCACTCCCCTTTAGGCCCCCCTCTCCATCGCCGTCCATGTGTGTTTTCAGCGGCGGGAAACTCTGGTTCGCGGGAATGGGATTATGCAGGGAGTGGCTGCGCTACCGAGGATAGGACGGGGGAAGGGAGAGCGCGGGGTAGGGAGAGAGCTGTGCCTGCGGGGGTCGAGAGAGGGGGAAGTAGCGACGTTATTACCCTGAGGTGATTTATGCCCGCCGGAAGAGTTTCGTTACCGCATCCATCGTCACGGCCCTTGAGAGAAATCGGGGGTTTTGGGAGGTGCCTTGTGGGAGGGCGGGAAGAAGAGAGAGGAGGAGAGCGGGGGATGGCATAGGGTGAGTGGGTAGTGCGGAGAGGAGGAAGCGCGGTGGCAAGAGGGGGTGTGGGGTGTGGTTGCGATGGGGAGTGGCGGCGCTCGAGAGGGTGGTTCGGGCTATGAAAGAGGGATGGAGAGGAAGGAAGGGAGGGAGAAGAGTTTCGGGGGTCCGGGTCGGTTGAGGGCCACCCCTAATAGAAGCGGAGTGGGTGAGTGAGGGAATGGGGAGGGAAAGTTTCGGGAGAAATGGAAAGGAAATCGAAGGGTGGGTTTAAGGGCACGAGTGGAAGGATGCAGGGGTGAATGGGTTGGCCAGGGGGAAAGGGGGAACGAAAGAGATACGAGTGCCGCTGATATGCAAATCGACCAAGATTCGTGTACGGCAGGAAGTGAGGGAGGGAGTGAGGGTTGACGACATAAATAGCAGTTAATTTTCCCGACGTACTTGCTATGGGAATACATACCTATTCGCGGAGAGCGAATTCTAGGCCCCCAACGAAACGCCCACGGCAGTTTATCTGTTTCATCTGATGGGTTCAGTATGCGCACAGCCTTAGCATTCGGTATCTATGGGTAAGTAATGCTCACAGAATATGTACATCCGTTCAAGATGCTTATAAATTTCAAATAAATATTCATGGACATATTTTCATTCAAAATGAAAATACAGCGAAGGAAAGAGTTATGGCTGTAAATGAAAGTGAATATGCAATCCTAAATGTCACTTTTATTGCTTTAATTGCATGCAGAAGGGGATGAATGAAGACATAAATGCGAAATGTCCCCTTTCAAAAATAATCTCTATAATAGAGGATGAGCACACCGACTGAAACTCTTGAAGATGAGTTTCATGCAGTGACACCAAGCAGCGGCAGTTTACATTCATAAAAGTATGTGTTAGGAGTAAGAAAATGTTTGGTAAATTCAAGATTAGGATGATCTAATGAAGGACGAATTTTTGTGCCGAATTATAAAACCAAGGCCTCTATTACTGGTGAATGACCAAAATCGTTTATTTTCAGTTTGTGCATTACTGTTCATCAAGGTTTTTACTGATTACAAGTTCCTATACCTTATACTACCAAATATACTCGTATTTTCATCATAATAGTCGAGAGCACACAGTAAATAAATAGAACTTCTTTTGGTGAGAATTTCAACAAATAATCATTACATATTATATTATATATAGTATTCTATTTCATGTATCAGAGAATTAGGTAGGTGCTTTGGTACAAATTTTTTCATGTGTGTATTTATGATCAACGTATTACTGTGTTATGTAGCCAACTTATTTAGACTAAAGAGCCAGGACTCACTGACTAACATTAATGTTGAGAGTTCTTTCCTTGCAGGAGACGGATGTTCTTTGATTTGGTCCATATTTCACTTGGCGGGCCACTTAATAGAGAATACATCTCATGATTAACAGTATTTAAAAACTTCCGTTGAGTTCCATTCAATGTTTTTAATTTAATAAGTAATATACTGTAGCCTATGTTACCACTGTCGCCCAATTAAATTATAATTACCTAAAAATGTGTGTTGGATGGGAAACTTGAATATATACACGTACCTTCCAGGCATGAGCATTCCTAAAGCAATCCTTCCAGACATACAATTTGCCAGCAGCACCCACCTCACAACAAGCAGGAAATGTCTGTCATGGAGCAAGTGGGGCCACTGGCAAAGTGAAAATTTCTCGTAATTGGGCTGAACTTGAACCTACAAGAGGTTTTGACAGGGCAAACATCGAATTTTCTCTCTCTCGTTAAGATGATTAAAATCGAATTTTGTTCAGTCCTACATCAACTTTGATATTTCGCCTATTTTTGGCATCTTATGTAACAGCGATAGGGCAGTGACGTCCAAATTACATGTATCAGGTAACGTTAAGGAAAGATTCTAGAAAGTTAAAATGCAAATTTTGGTTCAAAATGCCGCAACAGTTTTTAATTATTTATTTATTCGTCAGGTATTTTCTTTAAATGTATATCTACGTACCCTGAATATATGTTATTCATCGTTATCCAAAAATATAATCTTACAAATTTTTTCGGAATCTAAAAATATTAGCACCAAGTTAAACGGTGCACTAAATTTATCGTGACATGCCGTTTCCATTTGAATGCACATCTACTCTAGATATGGACATAGAATAGCTGGGGCAACAAATTTCTCTCACTTTTATGCCCTCGTGACCCATTGGTGAGACCGGGATTGAGGGTGAAGACCGTGAGATGGAAGTGGTCGTAGGGACTGAGGCAAGGTAGGACTGCGAAGTTCAAAGTCACAAATCAAAACGTTCCGTGCACGTATTGTCTCCTCCTCTCAGCACACGCGGGAGTTGCTTGCAGACCCGCCGAGCCACACGGGCCACAACAATGGCCTCGGTTTGATGTTGCGTGTAGCGGGTGAAAAAGTTGGGACGACAGAGGGAGAGGATACCCCGCGGATATTTCAACGACATTTCGTGGAGTACAGAGTCTACCCAGGTGTCTGGTTTTTTAACGGAGCAATAAATTACTTAGGTAAACTAAATGCAGACGGCCCTCCACCGCGTTCAAATTAATGCGAGATTGGCCTTTTAAGGTACTAAAACTCGTTTTGCTTTCCGGAGAAACATATCATCCAGAGGTTGGAAAGGGGGGGCGAAACAATAGTGACAACGAAGCATGCTGAGGCTTCCTTTTGAGCGTTTCCTAGCAAGCTTTGGGCCGGAAATTATCGCAAGAGTCTCCACTAGGTTGATAAATGGGGAGAATATTGCATACAAACCCCATTTACTCAATGGAATATCGAAGCTACCTTATAAGTTGCAATGACTTCGAATCTCTCAAGCAACTGACAGCCTTCAGAATTAATACTCCATAGCTCAACAAGAGGGGCGCATCTTGTGGAACATCATCCCCTACTTTATATCAGTTAAACTTTTTAACACGTTATTTCGGCCATGACAACGCAAGTATAAATAAAATGTGGAAATAAAGGAAGGCAACAGAAATAATAAGAAAAATGTACAACTAATTCAATATTGATAATATAAACTTAATTATCTTATCTCTCTATACTATTGAACAAAATGAGAATGAAAAATTAACAATATCGTCAGAAATGTTTTCCATAATATTACGAATATGCACCTGTATTTAAACATTAGCTCTTTTTCCTATGCAGCCTCTTACCTGTAAAAAGGTGTACTTATGTAACAAATCTATCATAATGAGGCACGTAGCGTAGCTTTTTAAATTTATAATTTGTTAAAACGAATATTAACCCAAGCAAAAGTGGAAATTATAATGCATATGTAATGGTTTCTATTTTTTCGCGTTATTCAGAGCATAATAGGACAGTAGTGTGTAGTATAGTCTATTATAAGCCTACCCTAACCCGGTAGAATACCCCTAAATATTACATCATAACAGATCTACAGGCAGCCATGGGTTTCGAAAATTTAGCATCCATTCTTTTTTATCTTTCGTTACAAATTTGAAATTATTGAAAATTTTTAAGGTTTTAAATAAAAATATAAACGGGCGCACATTTGTTTCTTACAAATAGACACAGGAAGTAACGGAAAAGTACACATCAAAGTTAGCTTTGGTTGCGGAATGGTGGTAAAATAAAAACTTTTTTATCAAATAATACCTAGGTAGATAGCACCTAACATTGGTATGTGAATGAAACTTTATCATGGGTGAAAGGAGAAATGAGAGTGAGGTAAAGGGGTATGTAATGTAAGGAATATGCATTGAAATTTTCCAAACACCACTCGATGTGTACCAAGAAAGTATTGATGAAAAATAATTGTAAATGGAAAGGGGGCATACACTGATAGATAACGAATTCTTGGATAATAGAAGATATGCTCAAGAAGGTGGTAAAGTTGAAAAGAAAAGTTATGACGATTATTAGATAAATTAGTTGAAGACGAAGGCTCAGAATCATCGATACATTTTAAATCACGTTGAAAATGCGATGTAAGCTGAATAACTCGAAATTATTGATGCATTAAATTTGGAACCTAAACGTACAGTATAGCATTTAATATTGAGTTCATACCAAAAATCGCGTTCAAACGTTGACCGGATGGCTTGTCGACTTTTTTTACGGATGCATATCCCATCGTCCGCCAATTTCTAGTCAATAAGATGTATACACTCACTAACCCGTTTTATATCATCATCCTTTTAAATATTGAGGGTGAATTTTAGAAACAGAATATCGCAAATCAATATCGCACTTATATCACGCATCGCATTGTCGCATATCTTAATTTCTCACAGTCACAACAGCGATTTGAGGTTGTCACGAAGAATTTAATTATTACTCGTTTCCAGCGAGCAGTGTCGCTCACTCATGATGTCGAGTAAAACGCATTAATTATAGAGATATTTCTTCTGAAAAAAGGTAGAAGCGGAAGATAAATGTTAACGAGGAATTATTAACTAGTTCTAACTAAAGTAAATATTCAATGCAATTATACCCTCACCCACTTTCTCTAAGTCAGTTAGGCTGCTAATGAAAAGGGAGCATCAATAATACATTCAACGGCCCAGGTTTCATTCAAGGAAGAAGAAGTGAGTAGTTTTTACCATAAATTAAAAAATCTGAAACTCTCTTTTAATTAATATAGAACGAGCGTCGTTAACACCATACACTACTCGAAGAGCGAGGAAAATAGATTCGGTGTCGGCAAAGAAACATATAGGAATCCTAGAAGATACAATACAGTTTGATACCAATACTTCACCGTGGAAGACTTTAGTACATGTTTTTATTTCATTCCATTACTTTCTTTATTTTGTAATTGAAATTTAAAAATCGAATATTTTACTGATATATATGTAGTGATATATTCAAAGGAAATCTATACTTCTGATGAATGATACACGTAATATCGCTGAGGGAAATCCGTAATGACTATTCCTGTGGGATACTAAACAATTCGAAGCCCTCGAACTTTAGCAGGTAATTTTCATGCTATGTGCTTCGAAGTGGATACATCACGGACTCAAACTAATCAAAAACTCCATGTTTCATTAAACCTTTACATTTAGATGCATATTTGTAACAAATGCGGTAAAATTAAACTTTAGGATTATCTTATACGAGAGCGAAACTAGGTCGCACGCTTGGGTTCCACCGAGTTTTATCCAACTTAGATAGAATACCTGATGCTGCCTGTGGTTGCAAAAGTTGAAACTACTTGTTCGTTTAAAATGTAAATTAACTTGTTTCACAGAAGTTCTGCAATTTTTGTTATGTTATGGTTAATGGCACAGACACTATTAAATCTTAACTGGAATTGGGATGAAATCATTCGCTTCAGAAGATATGTTTTAACAGAAACGAAGAAAAGCCGAAACTGCAGCATGCTATTTTTCAATTAGAGCAAATTTAAGAAACATATTTGCGTTAAACTAAAAGATTTTATAGCAAATAAATACGTCAAGTGTTTTTATGGACATCTCCTTATAAATGGATGGTCCTAGGTTATATGCAAGTAGGTTACATTTTAAAACAACCACCTATCTCTAAAAACGAACTTTGAATTTGCAATTTTCCGCGCCATAGTTTATTAGGCACCGACTACAGTTTCGATAGGTAAACTTTGTTTCCAAGGTGTAATACCTAGCTGTATACACATATGGGGGAGGGATAAAGCTATTTAGGGTAGTGCCGAAAGTGGGTAATAGATGAAAAATAATTCTCCAAGTTTATGCCTTGGCACGTTTCAACAATTAACCATTTATATGATTTTCATTTCCAGCTTCAAATATACTAAGAGTCTCCTGTGCATTCCAAACGTGAACCAACAAGGTTAAAATCTTGTGTTGACAACTCAAAAGATTCGTAGCAATATGATTTGATATGCCATATTTATAAAAATATTTTTTGTGCCCATTTATTCTTACACTAGCTTATTCTCAATTTTTAGCCATTGTAGTTAACATATTAATTTTAACAAATACAGAACATACATAAAATTTTTAATCCTAAACACCACTTTCATCGGAATGACCCATTCTATCATTCGAATAACACGTCTTCCCCGTTTTTACGGGAAAACAAAATTATATATTTACGTTTTTCTTTAGTATAAATCTTAGTTAGATGGAAGTAAAATTCCTCCAGAAAGGCAACTCACACGAACGGGATGGTGCGTCAGTCTTAGCATTTAATCAAAAGTAATCAGGTAAGTTTCTTGCTCTTTCAGCTTACGGCCTTTTGATCTAAAAATTAAGGATTAATCACAGCCGTTGCTTTCGACAATACGTATAACGTCTTTTTTTATATAAAATCTGTAGGGGTTATGTTATTCAAGCGAAGTATAATTGCTGCGAAGGGAGAGTGTTTGTGGTTATACGTAGTGGTAACAAGAATCTAATACAATCAGAATATCGGTGAAGGTCAGTTCTTTATCTGTCAAAAAAGTGTCTATTCTCTGGTAAATTATCATACAATTTAATACATTGAGTCCATATTTTGAGTGCTATCTTAGTCCAGATAATAATATGGGCATTAATGTTAGTAAGGGAAAGAATATAAATTTTTCAAATAAAAAGAATTCACAAAAGGATATTTTACACCCTCTTTGAAAAAAGAATCCCATGTAGCTGTCATTGCAAATATTTGGGCGTTTACTTCACTAGGAATCTTGGGTGGCCAGTCCAAGTAATGTGACACATAAGGCATTTAAAGTACTTCACTGGGTAATTAGAAATTTAAAAGGAAGTAGTGTAGCCACAAATGAAAAAGCGTATAATGCACTGGTTAGCCCTATCCTAGAATACCCATCTATAGTATGGGATCCATATGAGGTGGAATATATTAAAAAAAGATGGAAAAAGTTCAAAGAAAGGCAGCAAGATATTCACTCGGAAGGTACAAAAAACAGGTAGTGTCACGGAAATGATGGATATACTGAAATGGGAGATTTTGAAAAATAGAAGAAAAAGGAATAGGTTAGGCGCAATGTATGGAATTGTTAAATAACGAAGCGTGGGAAGATTTATTGAAAGAGATAGAAAAATCAAACCTTAAGAGAAAAAATGACCACAGTTTTAAAATAAAAATAAGAACGCAAAAAATAATAAGAAAAAGTACTCCTTTTTTAAACAGAACTATTGTTGAATGGAACCGGCTGCCTGGAGGTTTATTTTTAGCACTTTCCTTCCAATTTTAGGAGCTTTAAATATAACTGTAAAGCAGCCACTAGGTGATAAACCATTGATCAGTGATTTTTTATACTATTATACCGATTAAAATATTGTTTGTATGTGATGTGGACGGCATTACAAGTTGTATTTCAAAAGTGAATGATGTGTTAATGGGACGCGATTTTGAACGGTATATGAAATTGAAGAGTACGTGATTATGGACAGAGTGTGACGATGGACGGTGCGTAGTATGTTCTCGAATTTTCGCTAACCCATAGTGCATCAAATGAACCAGTAGGTATTGACTATTTAGTTAGCACGCCAGGTGTGGTAAAAGATACCTACATATCTGTATGTTCGCGTGCAAAAATAGATATTCACGCCATAAAAATGACATATAGAAACCATTGCAGTGTCTAATAAATTATGGTACGGAGAATTACATATCCACAATTCATTCTATATCCGCTACATAGAATAACATCCTTCAATTGCAATTTCTTTATTGTATGAAAAATAAATAATGAACATGGCTAAAGGTTTTTAATATTTTTTTCAATTCCAATTATTTTATTTTTAACTTTCGCAAATAGCAATAGAGAAAAAACTTCTGGAGAAAAACAAATGAATGTCTGCGATATTATTTGCTAGTTCAGTGGATATGGTGCTGAGCTACTGACCGGAGGGCTCGGATCAGATTCCGGGTGACGATTCTGAGCACACTCCGCTTCACAGAAGCTATATCATTATTTCGGATACCAAATCTTCCTGAGAAACCATTGGTCGCACAAGGGAAGTGGCCTGGTCCCCTCTATCCTGACGTGTGAATGGTACACGTCGCATAGGGTATCAGGATCATTAAAAGTAGGTAAGCTTCACTCTCACCTATCAAACCAGCCTTCGAATGGATGACTGTTATTTCTCTGCCCCAGGTAAAAAATTCAGAAATAAATCCGTAAATCCTGCATATGACTAACGTCGACCAACAGATTCGATAGATTACCGTAACTCAAATATTTAGAGAATCAATGGATCGCTTGTCGAAAGCTAAATTTTCGACCAACCGAGAAACCTCGTGAAAAAGAGGAATATAAAAATAGGAAATGCATGTTTCCAAAACATATTGTATGATGGAAGGTTTTAGAGGAATCATGTTTTCCATTATCTGCTAATCGCATCTGTTTAAGTCCTGAAATCATAAAGAAGGTGAGCGATTGCAATACGGTGTGTTAAATTAGGTTCGTATTATTCGAAAGTAATAAGTAATATGTAATTTTCAATATTGGTTATAAATATTAACGGTATAACAGAATAAGCTTCAAAATAATCCTGTGTATCGCTGTAAATTTTATCCTCTCAAGATGAAGAAAGGTATAACTTGCTGGCAAGTAGTTTTGGTTTCTTTCAGAACTGTTAAACTTCTAAAGCATTGGAAAATTAATGAATAAGTAGTGAGTGGCATTAAAAAATATGTAATCCTATCTACATATGACTATTAAGGACTTCTTTTGGCCAATCCTTGGTATAAGCACTTCCTTAAATCGTGAACTGGATGGGCAATGCATCATCAACATCACAATTTGACAGAACATTGGCTTGCAGTAGCCGTCTTAGGTTTCCTTTTACTCGGAAACATTCCATATATATCTCACTATACTAAACCTTTAGTTCACAGTCCTAACGCATTTCGAAGAAGCAACTGATAAAAAACATTTATCACTCCTGATTGTACGTATGAGTGCGATTTGCAGAATTTCCAACAAAATGCACAATACGTGCGGACGATGGCTTATTTCACCTTGTTTCAAGCAGAATGTTTTCAAAATCGCATATCATCATTCATGATATTATAGGAATGAGGTACAAGCGGTGGCGAATCTCATTCCCTCTTCATCAAATTTCGCCTCAGACTTTCTTTCATGACAATAGATGGGAAAGGGGATGGGAGATGGGTCGGCTCCTCCAACGACAGATTACACTCGAGGGTATAATCAGGACACCGCCACCGGTTACTCGGCATCCGCGGCAACCGCTCCGGCGTTCGCGTCAACTTCGAACGCGCGCCTCTCCTCCCCTCCCTCATTTTCCATTTCTCTCACCAATAATCCCTTTCGGCCACTCTCGAGTAATCTCGAATCACCCCCGTAAACCTTCAACCCCACACGCCCACCCACTCCTCCCCGGCAAAAAAATGCAACCAATGCCGGCACCCACTGGTCCTTATCCGCGCAATCCCTCTCCGCTGCTTTCTTCCATCTTTCGTTCTCACATCCGGATATCTGTTATATGCCCCTGAATTGGGATATAAAGGGCGTGTGGAAACGGGCTCTTTTGGAGGAGGGGAACGGTTAAGAAGAGGAGGGCGGAAGAGGGATGGTAAGGGGTGGGCGGGAGTGATAACGTAGCTCAGAGCGCTCCACAAGTGGAAATCCCTGTCAACCGACGCCGAATTGGGGTTCTGAACGTGGGCTGCCTGAGTGTGTCCATGTGTTCCCGTGAAATTTGGGGGAGAATGGAAGAGGAGGCCGAGGGGGAGCGAGGGAAGGGGGTGAAGTGTGGGAGTCCGGGGAACTGGGAGCGTTGTTGATGGGTGGGGCAGGACGGAGAAGTGGGTGCTTGTGTGAGAGAGAAGGGAAGAAGAGGAGGGGCCTTAGTCCAAGAAGGGGAAGAAGGAATGGAGGGGACCCTCCGTTCTGTCTGAGACACCGTGCGAGCGCCATGAGCCCCGAGTCCCCTTCCTTCCTCATGTCTCCGCCCCGCCCCTGCTAACGCGCCCAGCCTTGCAGCGGTGAGAGATTGCACGAACCCAACAATCTCGACTGAAGGTTCCCCCATCCCTCTCCTCCCATCCAGCGACCCGCCCTCACTCTCCGCAACGCGCACAAACGCTTACACACGTACAGGTCAGCCCTCACTCTCCAAACCCTCTCCTCAAAAGCTGCCAGCCTGCCGAGCGACTTGCATTTCCATATTCAAATCCGATCTAGCGAGAGATCGGAGGGTTCGGGAGGGAGTATGAGAAGGCGGGTGGGCGGGTTGATGAGGGGTCCGAGAGAGTGGAGGTCGGGTGGTGTTGGATTTGTTGCAGAGAGGGACGTGGAGGAGTGAGTAAAACATCCCGAGTCCTCGTGCCTCTATTCATTAGCCACTTCTCAAAGAAGAATTTTAATCGCTAACATCTCGTTTCAATCTCCTCTCAGCCGTTTGCTCGTTCACGATTACGAAATGGAGGATACAAGATAAGGATAAGGGAAAGGAACAAGC
Source organism: Hetaerina titia (assembly GCA_037158775.1). Taxonomy (NCBI): domain Eukaryota; kingdom Metazoa; phylum Arthropoda; class Insecta; order Odonata; family Calopterygidae; genus Hetaerina; species Hetaerina titia. The sequence continues at coordinate 35,888,431 of CM073769.1, read as the reverse complement.
AAAAAATATTTTAATGGAAACGCCAAATATACACATACGCGGTTTAGCTTCGTGTCAGGGATTACATCCATTTGCCTAAGAATTTAGGTGGTCGAAACTATACTCTGAATATAACTTAAGTGGATGTTTTTTTATCCAGGCATAGAGAATTGCACAAATTTCTAAAAATACTTATTCACAACCAATCATGAGACATTACGTAATTATTTTCATTTAAACCTACATTATGCTCGTAATATTCCTTTCCACAAAAGCACCGCCCTCTAGGTCGTCCATGTTCAAGCCACAACCTCTGAGCTAGACATAATTCAAAAAGAAGGTACGTTATTTAAATCGCTTCATTAGAGTGATATTAGATTATTTTATGAGTTAGGGATTACTATGTAAAAAGTACCTAAACGGCTTTCTTTTATATCCCCATACACGATTATTAACAGGGTGACTGCGTAAGGGTGACAATTATAAAACAAATATATTTACCTAAAATTTGGAGGAAACACATCAATAGAGAGAGAAAGAATAAATTTATAGTTTGGAAATATGTACAATACTGGAAATACGTACAATGTCAAATTCCGGAGAAAACATCACAAGTACTCGGAGACTAAGAGAAAAGTCAATTATACCCACATCCCAAGGAATGCAATGTCGTACTTTAAATATAGCTCCATGTTTAAACAACCTGCTGATTCCACGTCAAATTTAGCATTTAAAAAATAGCACTAGTCAAATAAGGAATAGTTATTTGAGCATCGTTTACCATGTCTGTGGTTATCGGATAAATTTTGAGAGTGGGCAATATTGAAAAATTCCATAACGTCTAATAAGGGTGTCGACATTGTGGTACACTTGCAATTAGTAAAACAACTTAGTACTCAACAAACATACTCTTATTTATATCCTAAAATAATAAAATTTTAATAATAATCGATTATAACCTTTTCAAAAATGTAAACATTTGTGCATTAAAGAAGTTTTCAAGCGACTTTAGCTATCATTCATTTCAACACACTTTTTATCTTTGCCTTATCCATTTGCAATAGGTTGTGACACTAAGTTTTAATATTTGTAAACCAGTCAAAACAGGAATGCAGAATTATCATCATCATCAGTATTTCAATTCTAGAATTGGTTTACTGCAGCCCTTCATTCTACTCTATGCGATGCCAATACCCTCAATCCCTGATACCTTCTCTGTCTTACGTCCTTAATTTGTCATTTGTCATATGCGCATGTCTCTTAGTCTTTCTCGTGGAATGTTCCCTTCTATTTTTCCTTCTACTATATTCCTAATCAATCCATTGTGCCTCAAAGTGTGTCCAATCCATCTATTGTTTTTGCCTTCGAGTTCTCCAAATGGCCCTATCCTCTTCTGCTCTTCTATATACTTCCTCATTCCTTACTTAGTCTGTCCATTTAATCTTCATTCTCCTCTAGCACCATGTTTCAAAAGCTGATTCATCGCTGATCCACTTTTCTAATATTCCAAGTCTCGGAACCATAGAGCGCCATTCTCCATACGAAAGCCTTGGCAAATTGTTTCCTTGTTTCCAGCCTTAGGTTTTTTGAACATAGTAATTTTCACTTCTTCCTGAATACGTTTTTAGCTTGGCTTATTCTTCGCTTGATGTCGGTCAAACTTCTTCCATCCGATGTTATGCAGCTGCCCACGTAGAAGACGAATTCCACTTGCTCTAGTTTACCCCTCGAATTTTGATATCTGCATTCAGCTTCTCTCTTCCGCACAAGGATTTTCTTTTTCTTATTGTTGATGCTCATATTATATTCCCCCAGTACTTGATCCATAGCACTTAGAGATGCTTGTAGGTCCTCTTGCGTTTCCACCACTATTGCGATGTCATTGGCAAACTGGAGCATGTTGATTTCTTCTCCATTTACCTGAATTCCTTTGATGTTGCTGGCGAGAGGTTGCATCCTTATCTTACTCCTTTGTTTATTTTGGCTTCCATTTTTCGTTCGGATTGTTGTAACTTGATTCTTGTAGAGGTTATGGATTATTCTCCAGTCGTTTTAGTCCAATCCAAGCGTTTCTAGTATCCTGAACACCTTGCTCCATTCGATGTTGTCAAAGGCCTTCTTCAAGTCCACGAATACCACTTATAATGGCTTATTTACGTGTCACATTTTTTTCGGCCAAAACTATCAAGTTGAGAATTGCCTTTCTTGCCCATCGGTTCTCCCTGAAGCCCAATTGGTTTTCTGGGTACGAATTGGTATCCGTCTATCCTTCCTTCTATTCTTCGGCTATGTACGCGAGCAAGGATTTTCGATGCTTCAGTCACCAGGCTCAATTTTCTGTGTTCTTCGCATTTATCTGTTTTTGGTTTCTTCGGTATTGCAATCATTATACTTTTCTGGAAGTTTTCTGATATACTCCTGCTGCCGTGGCTGTCTTTGATAATTACATAGAGGGCATCCTTCGCTTTGATCCCCAATGCCTTGATTATTTCCCCCTTTATTTTGTCAACTCCTAGTGCCTTGTTGTCTCTCAGGTCTGCCACGGCTTTGTCGAATTCGCTTCCGCTTACCCCGACCGTCTTTACCTATAATGCTTTCCTGTCTCTTCCGTTTGCGTTTCGTTTTCTCAATCCGTAGTATCCCACGCTACTTCCCTCTTGCACCTCGCTGACCACAGCGTTCCAACCTCCCATTGCTATGAGGTTTTCCTTCCCTTTAACTGTTCCGAGAAACTCTTCCACTTGTTCTTATGCTTCCTCTATTTCCTCATCTGAATGGCTGGGCGTCGGCATATACACCTGTACTATCATTGTACCCGTAGGTTCTGCCTCTACCTTTTTCATCAATATCCTTTTATTATATTGCCAGCACGATATTATTTTCCTTACCCATTTCTTCGTGAGGATGATGCTTACTCCTGCAATTATCTGGTCGTCTCCCGAGTATATTATCCTGTAGCCGTCGCTCTAGAAGTCGTTCGCCCCCGCCCAGTTAATTTGCTCAATCCCAGAATGTCTTTCCCCAGCTTTTCCATCTCCGTCTTTTTACATTTTCTAATTTCACGTACAACCTTAATGACCTTTCGTTCCATATCCCTATTCTGCATTTAGCCACCTTGACTGATGTTTCCTTCCAGTAGTCTTCACCCGGAGGGCCGATTTGGGGGCTAGTTTACCTCAGAAATAACTTACCGGGAGGAAAGTCATCATGTCATATTTGAATTTAAGGTTGCATATTCTAGAGAGATTAATGTGGTGGTTTCCCGTTGCCTTCCACATCGCAGTACTGCGGCCGATATCGTGAACTTCACTCTCGCCCGCAGCTGTGGCAGCTGATGCTGAGCCGACCCACTCGGTCTGCGCAACTAGTGCATAATGCTGCCTTTTACAATGGGTTCAGGGGTCTATTTTTCTCGTTACCTTGTTCCGAAATACCTTTAACAAATATTTTTCTACACTGAAAAACATTCGTCGGTCACGGGTATCGAACCTGTGACCTCCGGCTTCACAGGCAGACACGCTATTTCTGGTCTACCCCGGTCCCCCAATGCACAATACTAATTTGAAAATACAATCCACAAGACGGAAGAATAAAGTTGGTGCAATAACTTATCCAAATTATGGTCTCAAAATTCGGGAAAGCGTCGTTTAAGACGTACAATCTAAAAACTGGTGATTTAGATTCTTGCAAGAAAGCTTTCAAGCTCATTCCGCCGTCAAACGAAAAATACTTATTAAACAAAAACTGAAAATTCAATTTAAAGTCCTCTCCGCAGACATGATATCCCAACCGGGCTCCTGCGCCTCCTACCACTCCTAAGTCGTTCATCAAAAGATGATGCATGGGATCCCTCCTCTTCCTCCTCACACACCGTTCCCGCCCCTCCTTTGGGCGTTAGCACTTCTGATTTATCTCTTCATTCCCCCTGCTCTTCCCCTTATCATCTTCATTCCTCCCTTTCCCATTATAGTTACCGAAAGACGTATATATATATATATATATATATATATATATATATATATATATATATATATATATATATATATATATATATACATATATATATACATACATATATATATATATGTATATATATATATATATATATATATTCATTCGAACAATGTTCGAATGAATATTTGTGCGCCGTATGGCGGGACTTCGTATTTGAATGTATATATATATATATATATATATATATATATATATATATGGGTGTGTGTGTGTGAGTGAATGCATACACACACAACACATTTATTCTATCCGCCAGCCTTCTCACATTTCTTTCCTCTTCCTTCGCAATAGTATATCCCCTAACTTCTCCCTCCCCCCGTGTTCATTCAAGCGTGCCTCTTCGTTCTCCTAATTTTTCTCATTTCCCCTGCGGTTGGAATATGAAGTTACTTTCATACAAACAAGTATGACATATAGGCTATGGAGAAATTTTTAATTCCAGTGAATCTTATGTAAATCCCATTTCGGGCACAAAAACGAGTTTATATTGAAAAATATGCTTCCCCGGAGCTTCCCACCTTATTCTTGTTGCATGAAATTGAGGCCGTTACTGATTTCTATTGAATGAAACCGATTTTTAACATTCAATTCGTGATTCCGATTCGAGAACTAGGTATATATTTTTTCAAATAATTCCAACTCAAGCATGCATTGCAAAATGCATTCTTGATCTCGTAGCAATTCCAGATGTAACATTAAAATATCTTCATACTATATATTCCTGCCTTTAGAATTTCCGTCTCAATAAAAAATTTCCCCTGTCCCCAGCAAACACAATGTCATATTAAAGGATATTTGGCTGTTCAAGCAAATTTGAGTGATAATTTTAATTTTTCGAAATATCACTGAAGTCACCATTATTAAAAAAAACATTGAGCGTTATTTTATATCGATCGGATTAATTTAAAGTACCTCCTAGTTTCCAAATAGTTAATGATGTTTCATTTTATTTTCATGCCCAAATTTAAGTCCGAGAAGGTAAGAAAATTAATAATTGAAACAAGAAACATTCAGGAGAGACGGAAAGAATATACGTATAGAGCAACTATTTGGTGAAGACATTTTTCCATAAATCTTAGAAATGGAGAGAGAATATGACGTAGATGAGGACAGCATTGGTCAAGGCATTTTTGATGGCGTATTAGAAATGGCATTAAAGCAAATTAATTCAAACAAGACCGTGGGGGTATTTAACACTCCCGCGGATGTACTTAAGGAGAAGAACGTGGAAGGAAGAGATTTTATGGACTAATTCGTAGCATTTATAGGAAGGAATTTGTCCGGAATATTTCGTCAGATTAGTGTTAGTCACTATCCCGAAAAAGGGAAAGGAAGCCATATGCGAGGACTACAGAACAATATGTTTGATTTCACGCGCAGATTAAGTGGCCAGGAACATCAATCGGAGGATGCAGAGCAAAGGATTACTTATGGAACAATAAATTTGGCTTGAGAAAGGGAAGATACACACTTATGTCCACTGCAGTAATGAGTAAAGCTGAATATAATCAAGATATATTTGTTTATTTCGTAGATTCCGAGTAGGCGTTCGATGAGTAAATCGGGTAGAATTGTTGAGCGTATGGTAGAAAGTAGGAGTAGAATGGAGAGTTAGACGACTTATCAACAGCCGGTACATGCCTCAGACTGCTCAGGAGCGAATATCGAATGGAGAGTCCGGATAGAAATGTAGTATTAGGAAGAGCGTATGACAGCGGTGTCCATTATCACCTGTTCATTTTCGCCGTATTTGCGGAGAAAATGTTTAAGAGGCATGGGAAGAACTGGAGCTAAGAATAAAAATGGATGGATAATGTATTAAATCAAATGGATTTGTGGATGATTAAGCTTCAGTTTTCCATTCAGCCAAGGGACTGCAGGCATTGCTGAGTGCATTGAAAGTCAGTACGATAGGAATGGAATGAGAATAAATTTTAACAAAATGAAATTCATGCTGTTTTCTAGAAAGAGAAAAGTTAAGTGAAGTATTAAAATAGGAGTTCATGGACTAGAGAAGATGGAATAGTTTACCTATCTCGGAAATATTTTTGATCAAAATGGTCAAATTAGTAGGGAGATATGTCGAAGAATCGCGTTAGTCTGGGATGATTTCGCCAAGAGGAGGGAATTGAAGAAATATACGATAAAATGGTTTGGTAAGGATGTTAAGAGAGGACTTGTTAAAATATTGATATATCTGTAGGGCATGGTTTTGTGCGGAGGGAAACATAGTTGTTGAAGCAAGATGATAGGCAGCTTTGGAAATACGGGTGAGGAGGCTTGTGATACACGGGTGTGGAGAAGAATGGAAAAGGCAAAATGGATAGAAGGGGAAACAAACGAGGAAGTGATAGCAATGGTCTGGTAGGAGGCATAGATTGAAGGCTTTTGAGATGTTAGTGTGAAGGACGGAAAATATTACACGAACAGATGGCTGGCGAGGGGAGAGGGGACTGTTGGGAGAAATCCAAAGGAGTCAGGAAAGAAGGATGCAGAGAATTTTGATTGGCAATGGGATTTTGAAGACTGTGATAGAGAGGAGAACATTAAGCAAATCAGGAAGTAGTTGGCATAGGGTAGGCATGCTGAACGGAATGAAGGGTGGAAGAAAATATGCGAAATTGAAGAAGAGCTTATTGCAGGTTATTATATCAGGTTTTATATTGTTAGGAGAGACAAGTAAATGTATGTTTGTACCATTGGATAGGGTGCATCCATCCGAAACCTACCTTAGCCAGTAGAATACCAATAGAAATTATGATTACTCCCTTATTGGCATCTGATCAATAATATTCACAAAATGTGTATTTCAAAAACATGAAACTATCAATCAGAAATAAGCATATCACGAAAGCGTAAATTTTAATAATAATGAATACTCTACCTCTAAATGGAAGCGAGATGAATATGGGCAACGATAACACAGAAATATAAATAGAAACTAAAATTAGGAGGAAATCTATATTTAAATCCCAAATATGGATAAATAAGGCTGTTCTTGCAGCAACAAAGATAAGAACTGTTACCATAATCCCTTCGAAGGTGACACTTCGAGTCTTATGGCGTTAATGGACGCCACAAAATTAGCGGCATACAAGTCAAAGTGAACGTTCTCTCGCTCGAAATGCACGAAAACTTGACCTGAGTGAATTGCCTTTAGTGTGAGATGGGTACATCAGGTTTGTCTATTATTTGTAACCAATAATTACGAGAGTGTAAGTCATTGGCGCCATATGAACAGGAGAAATAGAAGATAGGATTATTTACAAACGATCCACTATCGTAAATCTATCAGAAACACCTAAAAATCCCGTGTCGAGGGAGCATTCTTCTGCAAGAAGACTTCAAACAACAAGACAAATGTTATTTGAGATGATCCTTCAATATATTAACCGGTAGGCGCGATAACACTGAGACAGATTTTACCCAAGATTTATTTCCGCATGACTCCATTTATTACGAAGTTATTTCGACTCTTTTATTTTTAAGTCCCTTTTTTCGAAGTGTGAACAAAATTTTTATGATAATAAACTTACTAAAATAAAATATAGAATAATCAAGAAGAGAAGAATATGCACGACATAGTGAAGTAATGGGACATAGCTCAACCGACTGTGCTGCTATGCACATTAACTCACTTGGGAGAGCACATTCGCCACGCAATTGGAATTTCCCGGATTTGCATCCCGCAAGGAAGGTTCCGGGTTGAGAAAACAATGTAAATTTGCTTGTATATATTTCCTAAAACTGCCATGAATATTTGCACCTATGACACCGATAAAATAAATGCCAAAATATTAATGCGAGCTTTGAAATTTTTACAACTCTTCTTTCGAAAGTACCTTCGTCATCATTTCTCTACTCTATCCGATCCCCTCCCTAAGCCTTCCAATTCTAAGCCTCAGCTGATCATTACTCAGACAAGCAAACATCCTTTTCCTCTCCTGTCCGTTAACCTTCCAGATTCGTTTAGATGTTTTTCTCTCCCTCCAAGATCCTGAGTCTGCAGATCCTACACTCTCCTTCTCTATCCATTGCCACTAAATCCTTCTTAACTCACAGAGTCAATCGCGTGGCATTTCCATTAACCTTTGCCATCCTTTCCTTCCACGCTTCAACTTGCAGCCCACATGTTCCTCCCCTTCACCTTTCTCCACTTTGTCTTGAGCCCCTCCTAACACCTTCATTCTTCTACTCTTTCCCTTTGCCCTGCGCCACACCTCTCCATCGCCAACCCGACGGGAATGGGAGCAGGAGAGAGGTCCGCCTTTTGCCTCCCTCCCCTTACTATTAACCTTCATCAGGGACAGGAAACAAGGGGTCGCTTTTCATATCCATCCCTTATTCCTCCGCTCCCCTTCCTTATGTCCTCTCTTTCCCCTTAACCCACAGTCTCCCTCCCCGTGGATACCGGCCCTTCCTTCGACTCCCCTCCCCTCTGACCTCTGCATACGCCCCGCACGATCCTTCCCTAACCCTCCTCAACCCTTTCCTCTTCCCACCCCTCGCTCTCTTCCTACGTCGCCGTTATGCAAATTCAGAGCGCGCCCTCGCTCACTCGATCGCAGACTCGAAAATCTGCCTCGCCTTTTGTCTCCGTGTCCCCCACCCTACACCCCCATCCACCAGATCCTCCCTCCTTCCACTCAACCAACCTCCCCAAGATCTCCTTGGCGACGCTTTCGCGCGCGCGCGCGCGCACACACATACACACACAAACACATTCGCGCCTTCCCACGCGGGGCGACAGAGCGTGGTCCTACTTCTCCCCTCAGCCGACCCCCGCTACACACTCCCACCCTCTCCCCCACTCTTCTCTGCCCCTCTCTTCCCTTCTCCGATGGAGAGAGATTTATCCGATCGCATACTCGACTCTCAGCGAATTTCTCCTTTTGTTGAGCCTCCGGATACTTTTCTGTCTATGAAACAGTCCTCCAGCGGAACCCACGCCCCTTCTCATGCGCTTCGTTGGATGTTTTCCATGAGTTTTTCAGCCTCAAGATGTCATTCCTCTCTACACGACAAAGTGACTGAGACACTCACACGCAGTATGACATCCCGTCAACCCATAAAACCAAATTTCATAAACCATAGGTACGGATTATTAACACTAGTACTGTTTTTGTTGATCGTTATTAAGTGCTCAGTAGAAGAGTAATTATGGTTATGTCCATGAGCATCCATTCTTGAAACTATGGTGGTGAATTCCAGGGAATTAAACTCATCAGGATCTGCAATGTTTGAGAGAGTTACGACGACTCTAATACTTAAACATTCAGTAATGATTTTATGTTTATATCCATTTCCCATTAGTCTTAAGGGTACAACCACACAGCAGATCGGCGGGTCTACACGTATATAATAAAAATCTCTTAAATCTATAGTTTTAAAGCACTCTACAATATTAAGTTTACGTTTTCTTATTCAAATATCAAAATTTTATGGTACGTATAAAAAACCCTACGAGAGAATGCTGCAGGGCTCATTCATAAGGCTACTCTCGATGAGTGTTATAACTATTTTTCAAAATTACTAATACTATCGTAAAAATCACCATTATTTCTTATGTAATTATTTTTTTAATATTAGTAGTTCCGGTAAATTTAATGAGATAAATTCTCGCTTTCACTTGCAATTCAATACAACTCTTAAAGCATCTTCTATTTCTTTAACCATAAACAAAACGAGATAGTCTGTAGTGTTGCGATTGCCATCTCCCCCTCGACGGAAGCAATAAAAATTGAAAGTAATTGTCAAATCTAAATTTTTTCAGCTTAATTTAGAAACATATTTTTTACTTCTGGAGCCATAAACTTTTAGTTCTGGCCAATTAATTTAAGTATCATAAATTATTAACCTTACAATTAATAGACTGAATTTTTCATTGCTTTACTAACTAATGAAATGGTAGAAAAGAACCATGTGGCATACTTATATGGATATCAATCGCTCTTATAAAAATATCGCTGGGCGTTGTGAGTTATTAGATAAGTAGTCTCAAAGGTTTTTTCTAGCTCGGTGCTTCTTTTCTGGGGAGTTCCTATGGGATAAAATGGGTAACTGAGATCATTTACTTAATTGTTTATTGGTTGATGGCTAATACCAATAGAATGGCGAGAATGATCTTAGTCACCCCTCTCGCCAACGTCAGTTCTTGATTGACTGAATACTATCTGGCGTATTGTGTTACGTTTCAAGTGATCTCAACAGCATATCCAAATGAAGACCGGGAATTCACTGACGTGTTATGACACCTGGGATTACACTGTAGCTTTGACGTAGAAACTCAGACTCAGAATACGATCTGCTACATAATTCTAATTTCATAATTTTTCCTAAGTTTTTCCATCCCTACTTAGTTGCAGGAATGAGTGACTTTCTCTTGTTAACAGAGCAAGTGAAATTCTTCAATGAATAACTTGGAAATGCTTATGAACTAATTTCTGGCTGGAAAACAGATTGTTCTCTAAATGGATAGTGAAAGAATTGGTTTGGCAAATTGGAAGTACTAAAGGGTGCCAGCTTCTTCATTAACATTTAGTAAATTTGGTTTAGAATATTATTTTTATTATTCGTGAGTTGGATATGTTATGCATAAGGACTTGATGCATTAGTTATTCGGATGAATGAAAATATTTTCAGAGTACTGCTATCTGCTAGTGAGTATGTCATCTGCAAAATGAAGCCTATTGATCCCATCTCCATTTTGCTTAATTTCTTTGATACCAATTTCTTGTGTTTTTTTAGCCCCTCCTCCAATGCAATATACGCAATTAAATGTGATTCCCAATTTTATTCGAATTTCTAGTGAAGTGACTCCAAATAGTTAAATAAGGGAAAGAGGAGGGGAGGAAAAAGAAGAAAACTGGGTGAGGTAACTCAAAGAGAGAGGAGGGAAGGGAGACAAACCGCAATTCAACCTCTCCAGTGAGTTCTAACCTTACGTGAATGACAGAGAAACAAGAGGAGAAAATCATACCCTAAAATGCCAGGCTTAGTCTCTAATTCGCCTTCTTATTTCCAAAATCTCATGCAATTGGTAAAAAAATTCTGCTTCCTCTTCTTACTTTGTATAGTATTATCTTCAGTACAGGCCCCAAGCTTCCTAAGAAGCTAGACCAGAAATTACACACGGTGCGAAGGTTAAATTTTAGATTAAATCTCTTGCATAAGTTGGAAAATGTCTCTTAAGCAATGACGATGAAAATGCATCGCAGGCGAAATCATGTCAAAAAAATTAGAGAAATTAAGTTTCCATTTAAGATGTCATTTTTCCCACGAGCGATAAGGGATCAGAATAACATTGTCCGACCGCGGTACGGGTAAAAATATTCGGGTGACAATTAGTCTATTGTGTATTCAGCCCCCGTCATATAGTACACCCTAGCGGTAGCTTGCAGGATAGTAAAATAACTAAATAAAATCACTAGAATTCTACATTTCCATCAACAACTACTTCATTCTTCCGCTTTATGATCTAGTCAAATTAAGTTTTCTCAACTCGGTGAGGACATGGCTAAAAATTTTGGTTCACAGATTTAACTTAAAGTTCCACTTGCACTTCCTCCCCTCATGCATTTGTCTTCATTTTGAGAACAACTTTCGCACGTTTTCCACATTTCTAGGATCACATTTCTTAATTTTAGGGAGAGGAACCCGGAAATGACGAACGAACGCAAGACTTCAGCAGCATGGCAATCAATAACAAGAGAAGACATGGATGACTGAACGAGGACGAGACATGGTTCTCATTAATGTTCTTGTCCAACACGAATTTAATGAGATAAAAATATTTTTTCAACCAATTCTTCTTCCAAACAACAATGCATTTAGAGCTACAATTACCTTTAAAAATGTTAATTTTGGCCAAAATAAAGAAGCTTTTAATACGTGTATACTGACATATTTGAAATGAGAATATTGATTCTGTTATTCTTTATAATTCATTAAACAGCTACTTTTAGCATTTCACAAATTTCTTGTTTAGCACGTGTATGGTGAAATAACTTGAATGGATAATTTATATGAAAAAAGCGCTCGTCCATTAAAAAAATTGTAAAACCACAATAATGTTAATGTGAGATGTATAATTTGATTCATTTGAATTAAATAGTATTCCTATAAGCAGAGTAACTTACCACTCATTAAAAAAATACTAAAATTTCCAAAGGTTTGTGATGCCATGTAAATTCCAATTAAGATACCTCAAATGAGTACGTGATGAGAATGCATTTTGAAAAATAAATAAAGTCTCAAGAAAAACACGTGTAAAAACTTTTAAAACGTTGGGTAAAATCCGAATGTATATAATAATCAAATACTGTGAAGCACAGCATTTATTCTTAAGCGCTTTCGGCAGCTATGTTCATTCTAAGAGACTTAGCATATTTTCTTACACTCATTAAAAAAATCTTGGAAACCTCATTGAGCTGCGATTCATAACGCGAAAAAGGAATTTAAGTTCTTACAAACGCATTTCTATTTTACTCTACATCCTCAAAGTTCTTAACATGTTTGGAATTCTTTCTTCCCCACACCTCAACACGCTCCATCCTTTTTTACCTCGATTATTCCATTTCGCACCCCCAGCAGCCCTCTTAATATCCGTCACACTTCCGAGCGCACGGGCGCCCTGGAGGGGAGCGGTGGACGTCTGTAAAAGGGGAGGCTCCTATCGAGGGTGGGAAGGGTTTTCCTCACCCCAGATGTGGAAGTTCGGCGTGGGAGGGCGGTCGGACGGGCTGGAGGCACACAGGAAATCGAATACGACAGCGCATACCTCGCCATGGCGTCAACGGCTTGCACCTGTTACTGTGGTTAGGAACTGAAGCGATGGACATTAGTCTCTAGCGCTCGGAGCTATGCTTTTTTCCTTGTACGATATTCCTTCTTCTTCATTTTTCTATCTTTTCCGCATCTTGATATTTGTTTCATTTTACGAACAGGAAATAAGTGGGGAGTATGAGTATGTGGGAGAGAGAGAGAGAGAGAGCGAGGAAATGGCAGCCTACGCAGGGGTTGTTTGAAGCAAAGGAGGAGTGAGCTGACGGAAACGACTGTTCCCGCAATGTGTCGAGACGAAGGCCCTGAAGGAGAGTGACGCGAATTACGTCGCTTGGGAGGGAAGGATGGGATAAACAAGGGGTGGCAGTCACACGTTGGAAATGAGCTGTATAACAAATGATCCACGTCACTTAGCGCAGTCATGAAGGGAAGGGTTAAGCGATCCTAGTTCGACCCATTCCTGCTCGGAATCTGTCTCTCTCGCTCACAGCTATATCTTCCCTCCATGATGACAGACGGGAATTAGCAGAGCCTGAAAACAACGAACCTGAGTTTTCGGTGTGTCACGTCTTTACAGTGCCGAGCATAGATTAAGTGATGAATGACGCAAATTGCCCGATCACTGAAAGATTAGGCCCATAAAGGATTTGAAAGTTTAACGTATCTGGAACTTTATATACGCCTATTTAAGAGCGCATTTCACTCGTTCTTAACTCCTCACAAATCACAACTAACTCTCCACGTCTGTGTTTCCGCCCCCTTCATCAACGCAACAAACTCCTGGATTAGCTGAAAAGATTTTGAAGTGTTGTAACATATCTGTAAATATTTTAAATAATGGGCAAAATCCATTACTGACGGCTTACTGTTAGAGTATTTTGTTCCGTTTCTTAGTTGATGGATCAAGGAACAAATAAAACGTTAAAATTTTGAGTACCGAAAACCTACACAAACCATTTCATCCACTTAATTATACATCATCACAATCTTTTGAATAAATAAATAATGAAATGAATTCCTTATTTTCTAAGACAGGGAAAAAGATGAAGGAGCTGAATGCGAGAAGTTTTAACTTCATCCTTTGATTTTTTGTATCATAAATCCGAATAACTCGCTTTTGAGAGTACTTAATGCTTGCATGCGTTAGATACACCAATGTACGATTAGAGAATGTATAAAGCTAACTTCCAACATCGTTTATGGCATTTCTCAGAAAGAATTTTCGTTAGTTTTCTAATAATTAAAAAATGAACTCGCAAGAATAGGAATCGGCAAAAACTAAGTTAATCAGGAAAAATGTATTAATGCAGTAAAATTGGTTAATTTTATCGCCGAATATTTTGTAATTTCTGAAACCTGTTACTTGGAATTCCTCAAACCCCAATCACTCTGAATATTTATACATTCCTATAACATAGAACTAAAAACAGAGCTAGAGGAAAATGCATAGCAACAAGAACTCTACTTCCACGAGAGGTCAAAGTTTTTAGATGACATGAAAAAATGGTAAATATTCATTACCTCAGATTTCCTATTCCAAAATAATAGAATAGGAACTATGTGATTTGGATTGCACTGGTGAAACTCAACAACTCTGAAAAGGATTCTTGGAAGCGCTGACGTCCAAAATTCGTAGTTTATCACCTGACACTGGAAGGTTGTAACAGTAGGACATGACGTCAATTTCTCGAGGTCTTCTGATACATTGTTCGAGTTATGAAACAAAGGTCTCATACAATAAATCTCAGTCTACCTTTACAAAGGGAAAAACCTTCGTATGCTGACGATATGCTTTACTTTAACGCGTCATTTCATGCACGAGATTAGAAGAAGTCCTCTCATGCGCTATTTTGAGAATTGTGAAGCTAAGAAAATCCCCAAAATTATACGATCCTCCGGATATTAAAATTAATAATGAATAAATTAGCAAAGGATTTCCGCAATTATCTATTCTTTTGATCAAATCAGAGGCCATACCAGCGCCAGTTACCAGTGAAAGTATTTCAAAACACCACAGGTTTTTTATGAGTGGCGGTTTTTTGGTGTCTTCTATGTTTAAAACTCGTTTACTTTCGAGATCAGGTTCTCTTTGTCCGTCCATATAGACGAAACGTGTATCTTAAATAAGTGTTAAGACTCTTTTCACCTGGTGCACAAACTATTCTCCTCGATAAAAATAAACCTGTGGTGTCTCGCTGAACTTCTTTTCATGGTACAAGAAGCTACAAGGAATTCTGACAGTTTCACTCATGGTGAAAGTAATCAATTCTATAATTTTAGATGCCTATATTGGAACAATAAGATAAATCAATCTCTGTTATTTACGAATTAATATCACTTACGTATCTACTACGATAAAAATGCATGGCCCTTTTTGAAACACTTGAAAAAGGGTAAACATAATCTGAAATGTTACGAAATAAATGCTCAAGAAATAATTTAATATTCTATCAGTGTTTTTACCTTCTCCAGACAAGAAAAAACGCAATGATCAAGAGAGTAACAAATCATACGTGTACAATTTAAGATGGGAAATTAATAAGAAAGTTGAACATAAATAAAACCATGGGAGTTCTGAGAAAGGGTCGGAGGTCTGGGATCAAGAACGCAAAGATCGTTTCAAAAGAGTTTTATGTGCAGCGCAGTGGAAACTATTTTCTACCATTTATTACAAAGGATATTTTAATTGCCTTTCCGCTTATTTGGAAGGCAAAAAACCGAAAGAAGTCAATATCTGTCCTTCAACATCTTGATAAATTTTAGGCACAGGCTAAATACCGAAATGAAAATAAATCATGAGCATTCACTCTACAATTATTTCTATTTTTATGACGAGTCCATAACGAAATGATTATCCCTACCTTTGCTGTGGGCAATCCCTGTCCGTCCTCCAGCGTTGCATGCCTGTCCGTTCTCCCTGGAATTATAGTGAAAATAAAAAAGTTGGTAAATATATTCCTTAAAACCTCATGCATACAGAAATGAAAGTTTCCACAATGGGATAATACCCGAGGAAGCAATTCGAGATAAACTTCCGCTTTCAAAATTAATATCATTATTTTAAAAATAGTTAAGCAAAAAATATATCATTATCATGATATCATTATCAATCAGATTTGCCTACAATGTTTAAGTTTATATAAAAAATAATATATTTTACTCCTTTAGGAGGACCTGAAAGAGCAATTCTGAATACAATGGACCAAGTACTTCAGGAATATTATATGAACATAAACAAGAAAAAAACTAAAATCTTTGTATGTGGAAAAGGGAAGATTAAGGAATTTATCACAAGTTCAGGAGTGAAACTAGAGCAAGTGCAATGTTGAATAGCAGGATAACATATTTCGACCAATGTCAAACAAAGAACAGCTCAAGTTAAGGAGACGTTCAAGAATAGGTAACTACTATACTCTAAGAACCAGAGGTTGCAATCTAGAAGGCATACTTTCGTATGAAGCATGGCAATCTACGGACCAGAGACATGGAATACTGCAAAAGTGGACCTAGAAGTCATTGAAACATGGTGCTAGAGGAGAATGCTAAAGATTTAATGGGCAGACCAAGAGAGGAATGAGGAATTATATCAAAGAGCTGAAGATGAACGGACAACATGGAGAACTCAGCGCAAACAAGTACTTGATGGATTGGACCCACTTTGAGGCAAAAATTTATTAGTTAGAAATATAATAGACGGTAAAAATGAAGGGAAGACATGGAAATGAAAACTTCGCATTGACATTTTAAACTTTTACATTGCGTTGACAAAATAAACAAATGATTCTTAAATATAGTCTAAAATAATAAAATTGAAAATGTACATTTTTCATAGATTTTCATTTAACGTAAAATCTTTATATTGTACACAAGAAAGAAACACACTATTGGCATTTTTAAAGGGAACCTTCAAATAAAGGAATATCTAACCTGGAAAAACGTTTCACTGGCTTCGCAACCGATATTTAGCACTATGAGGAAATTATCCTCCTCAGGAAATATTCACTAAAATGTCGAAAAATTATTTTAAAATGAATATACTATACTTAAGGCCTGTAAAGAAATGTAAACTTAGAAGGGACCAAAGAGATCAGTCAATTCAGAATTCTACAGGCACCAAATAATTGGCTAATCAGAAAAGTATTATATTCTAATTATTGGTGGGGATCGAAATTATGTGGTGGCTTCTGGCTCCAAAATCGAGGTTCCGGGCTCAATTTCTACATGTGTTAGGATTTTTCAATGATTTCTCGATCCCTAATGGGGGTGCTATGTGGAGAGTACATCAAGTGAGTATACCGTCCGTCGGATGGAACGTTAAATTGTGAAGCTCTTGGCGCCTATTGTTAGGGGTGGGTCAATACCTACGCCGTGCTTCTTGCCAACCTTCCTCCATTCCCTGAAACCTCTACCAAATGACCCACCTACCTCTTCTGGAGCAAATAATCTTAGCTGCCAATCACCTCCTCTAATAACTGATAAAATTATTGGCTTGGATATCGATCTCCCTTTTGTGTGAGTTAGTATTTGATCAACTCCACCAGAATACTTTGCGGTTGGAAAAAATAAAAAGGAATACTTAATAAAGAGACCGAGAACTCCATCTCTATAAATAGCTGTTCACTTAGGAAGTTCATTCGACGCTATCAATACGTCGGCGAGATCCAGATGATAAAATAAATATCTAACTTTTCGGTACAAGCATGAAATACAAATAAGAAATTTATGCTTTTACGACACCGGTCAATTATTATAAAAATGTATCTCCAATGTCGAAACTCGGTATATGAAACTTCTTTGCGAGAGACGACATATTTGTGTGGACCTTTTTCGTACTCTCGTTAAAACAATATACCAATTACTACACACCGTCTCTCGCTGCACGTATTATGATTCACATTCTCCTCTCAATTACATTTTGCTCTATGGATGGATGGAAAAGATCCTGTCGACCAACTCGCAATTCACAAAGAGCTCCCCTTAAATATTTTAGTTTAACTCAAGTGATGTACAATTCTTCCGTGCGAGCATAAAAAAACATTTTTATTACATATAGGATGAATTTTAACTCATCCTCCTGGCACGCTACGGTCAAATGGATAATATCACATACCAAGAAACTGTAGGAGATGCCGCGGCAGTAACTTTCAAAGGAGTCATCCACCAAATATGCATCACAATGCAACAATTTCAGAGTGTAAAAATCATTCACCTTGACCGGGATTCGAAACCGGATCCCTCGATGTCCGGTCGAATGCCTTACCCAGTTAAGTAATCGCATTAGGTTAATTACCATTCGAACGTCAATGGCATTCAAGATGGCGTTAGTCCAATTTTTAGTGAAGACAAAGCAAACGGAAATTATTTGAAGCATCCCTAAAACGTATCCCAGAATACGTGAAGAAACAAATGTAGTTGATGATTGTGAGTCAGTAGACTACACTCAAAGTACTAAAGTTGAAGGGCAAGCAAACACATCAGAAATCTAGAAAGTGCGTATCATTGGAAAAAATAAAAATATAAGGAAATAAGACTTAATTAGCCCCCTACTGCATATTTTTAACATTTGTACTACGCGAGAGGAGAAACATCAATGGAATTGTTAGTGCTAAGTTTCGCCTTTATGAATTATATTTACTTATTTACTCATTAATTTTCTCGGTCATTCCTCTTATACTTTCATTGACTACGCTTACGTTTCGCATGTTTCTGCATTTATTCATTCATTTGCTCGGTTATTCTGTTTATACTTTCATTGGCTGCACTTATGTTTCATATGTTTCTTTAATTATTTTCCTCTATAGTAGCCATAAAATCATCAGTTTAACTACAGGTTTCTTTCCTCTGTCATGATTCACACAATCATTGTAAACCCTTTAATATAAAATGGATCAGGCAGTGGTTCCCTCTAGTAAAAATTACGATGCCCCGTCATGTATTTTTTAAGCCATCCTACTGAAAAATAAATAACAACTACATAATAATGATTCTTCTTGGTGATCTTTAAAGTGAATTTTTTTAACCAGTAAGAATATAAAATAAAGTTGATATATCAATCCAATCGATTTTCATACCATTTATTTTTATTAGCGTTTCGGACTTTGAAGGGAGTCCATTAACGAGTGTTTTCGCTGGTGATTAATTAGTAGCTATTAATCTCACTTTGACCATAAAATGTTTATCTTTTGAGTGAGGAATTGTGGTGCTCTATAGCGCCACCAAATTAAAGAAAGGAGAAACAAAGGCTATCATGAATTTAGAAAACTAATTATTATTGAGCCTAAATACTCTTGATTTATATGACTGTGAAATTAGAGGGTAATAATTTTCGAACTTAACAATATTACCTTATGTGGAGTTCACAAAACCAAATTCATACCAAGTCCTTCCTGTCTATTCCTTCCTGCTTACTTTTACTTTTACAAACGTTTTTTCTAGCTATCCTATCAGAAAATATAAAATTTTAATCGATTTATGCTCCATTTTTTCCACAGAAAAATGTCTGCTCATATTAGGTGAAAACTTCTTCGGCGTCTATTTCTTCTGTTCATTTAATCTTCATTATTTCCCTTACCTTCACGTTGCTCATAATTAGTGTGTTTTTTTCCACCGCAGTCACCACCTTCCATGTTTCACACATAAAAATAAAATCATTAAATAATTTATTATGAATACATTTGTTATGAGAAAGTTTTTGCTTTGCTCTGTGGTAGGCATTTTCCAACAGCATAAAGTTCTATGCATGAACTATACTTCTGGTATTTCCATCGTTGATGAACCTCCTCAAATTTTTCCACTTTCAGTACATTTGCAAAAGATTTAATTTTTTACAATTTGATTTGTAAATACTGGCAAATTCTTCTTGCAGCATAGTATGGTTGTCTTTGTTTCTTTAATTCTTCATGTTGAACATTTTCATAACCCATTTAGCCAATATATCGTGTCAAGGATCAATAGATATAAGGCACTCCAAGCTATTTCCTTCTTCATTCCCATTTCTTTATTCTTTGTGGCCGGGCATCAGCAAAACACAACATGATTTTTAATTCAAAGAAGACCACTCTGCATATTTTTTTACTTGATTTATTCACTTCTCGATGTAAACGTAAAAAATCCAGATTATTACCCAACTTTATTCATTATATATTTGTTCACCATAGACTATTCATTAAAATACTAAAATGTTAACTTTGTAGAAGGTATGATTTCTGTTCTGTCACGATAGAATACTCGCGCTCCCATCAGACAGAGTAATATTTGCTTTTATTCATCTATTTCAATTGGTTTTACTTATGGTATATAATTCAAAGATAGATTGAGCAGTCTTTGTACTGCATGGACGTATTGATAGAAACCCTGTCTACGTGCATACGCATAAGCCTAACTTCCCCCAATCATCATCATTTTCAAACACATTGATATAAAAATTCACATATTAATTTATTTCGAAAATTGGTTGACTTCACCCAGCCATCCACTTTTATTTAAAAGCAAGGAAAAAATCTTTTATGGATGCTAATGTGGCGGTTTTCCGTTGCCTTTTACAGCGTATTACTTGCGTGAACTTCACTAACGTCCAGTTACCGAATCGATCTTTTAAATTTACATTCTTAGCGCCTTTTGGAGACATTTTTTCCACACACCAGAATTGCAGCGTTTTTATGGCTGAAGAAGTTTTTTTTGTTTTCTCGTTGCGAAAAATCTGAAAGTTATTTTTTTAGCATCAAAAAAATTTTGACTTGCCCTAAATTTTAACGGAGACCATCAGTTTCGTAATGTGAATTGCTACGCTTAGTTTTAACGCTTTTTAGTTCACCAATCCCCCCTATGATTGCATACCAATCGTAGCACATGATCCAATATTAGATAAAAATTTACCACTTAGACTAGCGTAATCTTTAAAGACCACCTTTCAGAAATGTCGCAACAGGGCGAAAATCTAATAGGTGGGGATCCAACGGTGCAGTTCACCAAGCATTTTGGCCTCGGTCTTCTAATTGACCCACTTTTCTAGCTTACAACTAGAGTGTGTTAATAAGTTTCTTGTTCTCATCAACACGAAATTAATAGCTCAACATAAAGCACAATCTTTCAATGATATCATTTTAATGACGTGAATAATTAATTTTATAATGCTATAGTCGACTTTTAAAATTAAAGAAAATACTTTCATAGAGCCAGTAGAATACTATCTTCTGAATAAAATTCATTTGAGACTAGAACACGCACATGAATACATGCGGCATGACAGGGATGAATATTACCTAGCTGCGTTTCAAAACGGGTCTAATGCCGCCGTTAAATTATTCAATGGAGCCGCGTGGCAGTCGTTGCTCTAGTATTACGCATAGCTAAACAAAGCGTCTGGGCTCCCTTCATGTCAAGCCCACGGATTCCTGACAGCCATCGGGTACGCCCATGCCTGGATATGGATGGAGCAGCTTGTTCGTTATTACATCACGTAATACATACATGACAAGTCTCCTACTATCCTATCTTTTACAGGAGTTTCAACAGCGGTAGAGGTTTAAGGTCTTTAATAGTCTACAAAACCAGAAATAAAATAAGTTCAGGCCATTTTTTTAAGGACTTATTTGAAAATTGACAGAAAATTACTAGATAGCACCGCATTAAATAAGTGTGATTTTATGACTTTGCTACTTCATGCAAATACTCACTACGTAGCATTCACGCGAAATTTTAAGATCGCCACTAATGTTGCTGCATCACACCTGGAACCTATCATGCATACAAATGTGCTTCGTTGTAAATTACGCGTAGTTATCATTAGTTTTTTATGAAAACTGAGAACTTCCATCGTATTACAACTCGAACAGATGACATTCTCAATGCAAAAATAAACGAAGGCAATTCGCAAAGTGTGGCATTGATGCTATATGTGGCTATACGTATCTCACCGGGTGAGAATGGGAGTAAAATATAAATAGACGTACGTACACACATTGCTATTCACCCTCACCCTTCATGACACTGAGTCGACATGATTATTTACCGGTATGAATATGAATGCAAATTGATGCGAGTGGCGAATTTGGATGGCAACCGCAGGCGCACGAGTATCAAATGATGAGCAGGACGTCAGCAGAGTAAGATGTCTCGCGATTGACGCCACCAAATCAATGCCTCGACATTTCATGGATCAATTTCAGCTTTCACCTCAAACCGAAAAAGAAGGCTAATCCAAATGAGGTATGTGACTCGTTTAAGGCACAATTATTACAATGAAATCGGTAATAATTATTTCCATGACACTGAGGAAAAACAAAATATTTTACCAGGAAAAAGAGCACAGAGCTGTTCTATTTCATCTCTTGGCTGATTCACATTCACGTTCAACTTGACGATGCGAATAATATTTTTGCAGTCAAATTAATGGTAGATAACTGGAGTCATAAATTAAAAATATGAAAATCGATGTGATGAAAAGGAATTTTAAAAAAGAAGCGAGTATTAGGTGACGCGTAATTGTGTGTAAGTAAGTACTCTTAAAACTCAATTCAAACATAAACCGAATTTTACGGGTGACATGAAGATTATGGGATGTTCTCAGAGCAGACAAATTTTGATATTATCTCAAAAATGATATTATCATAAGTACTTAATGCAATTAAAAACTATTTCCTTTCGACAGCATTCGAAAGTTCTTTAAATTTTAATGTGATTTTTTCATATTTTATGCAACTCTTATACATAAGTCCATCATCCCATTCTTAAAAGAGGTCAAGCAAAAAAACCCAGAAAAATATTATTTAAACCACCCTCTGTCCCCAGTTACAATTACAAATAAGAAAAATCAACATATATACGATACAGATCCATTGCATTTTTTGTAATCAAGGGTCAACGATAGACTCACTTTCGTTTTGACAAGACTTTTTCCATAACAATGATTTAGTATCATAAATGACTATATCCAAGGAGCACAATCAGTTTACAAAATTTATTGTAAAACAAACTTACCCATTTATTTTCCATAAAGAATACAAATTAAACGGTGAAAAAACTATCGAGTCTGCGGCACAACGGGAAAACTAAATGCACCACAATCACGTAAATTGCTAATGAAAACTTGCTTGGTTGCCCCAATATTATTTTAACAAGGCCATCTCTGAATCGTAAAAAAAAAATTATCCTTTAAGTGAAATAACAAAAAAAAACGTAAAGCTTCTCTTCTTCCTAAAATTAATTTTCAATGAGTTAAATTTTCAATTTGAGTTTGAATTTCAGTTTTCAATGAGATGAGTTAGACTCTCATCTTATTTTTTCTTCAATATTATTGTTATTTTTTTATTAGTGTTATGTATAACAATCGAGTGGGTAAACTTTAAACAAATAATGACCTATCTCACAGTCATTTCACAATCGGTTTCAACTGGGACGCTTCTCAAAAGCTATAAGTTAGAATAATATTCCTGATAAATACACATTCAAAGCCTGTTAATGACAAATCGTTGCAGATTTGAGCGTTTTAAATAACATGAATACCGCTTTCGAAGGACTGACAAATCTACTTGTAATGAGGTTGTAATGAGGTAATTTCATAAGAGTGAGAATAAGATCGCATTCTCAGTGGAAAGTAAAACACTGACAACTCAGGAATTGAAGTAACATCCCAAAAAAAAGGGAATGACAGTGACGAAGAAGATAGTGAAATAATTTATAAATGGATTAGATGATATTAGTAAATTGTAATGTCCTAAGTTTGCCTTATTCTCAGTGTTCTCGATTTCTCGTTGAGGACGGTACTTCCGGTCATCCGTTAAGAAGGCCCGACATTGGTCAACTGTGATATTTCTGATTTTAACATTGTTTCTCACCTGCTTAATGAATTATGTGGAGCACTTTGACTAATTTTTATTGTGGAAACCTTTCGTTTCACAGAATGTAAATCTGACACCTTGTCTCCTTAGGTCAAACAAAGAGGATTCAGGGTTTGGTCCCCTCTCTGCTATTCATGATTTGTCAGCATTACACAGCAACCACAAACATTTGAGGAATTAAGCAGCCACAACCTCTGCTAATTCATTATCCTCTACACATCAAGACAGGAAATGAGTCCTGCGCGCTCTGAGTAACGGAAACAGTAGTCTAGGGCCTATAGGAAATTGCTTAAGGAGACCAGTCAATACATCTGAACCTAAAACTGCATAGCCGAGAACGTCGGTTAGTGCAACAGACGGTGGTCAATGGCATCTATTGATTATCATTATCAGTTTAGTTAACGCCACGCCGATACACGGTTACAACAGGGTCCGACTTTTCTCATCTCTTCGTGCTAAATACCTTCCTCTGTTTCACCATGCTTCATGTCACCCTTTTGGCATGGCCCATCAGAACCCAAGCAAACCCTTCCCTTTCCCCATCATCCCTCCTGCCCAAGAGCCACCCTCATTCACTCACACACACACACACACACACGCACCGTGCCCCGCCAACATCTTCCCAACGTGTTGAGCCTTTAACTCGCTGCACCCTCATCAACGCTAACCTCTTTACGCCTTCTCGGCCAACCGCTGGTCGAAAGAGGATTCGGGGCCACTGACGGAGGGGGGTAAGGGGAGGAGAGATGGAGGAGAAAGGGCTCCCGGGGGTTGAAAATGGGGAGGACGGAAAGAATAGTAAGGGGGGAGGAGGTGAAAGGGCCCATGATAGGGAGCGGAGCAGAGGGTGAGAAGGGTTTGAATTTACGGCCGGAAATTCGCCTACTCCCACTCAACCCCTTCTCCTTTCCTTTCCCCTCCTCACCCTTCCGAGCGATCTTCTCTCTCCGGAACGCGAGTGGAAGGGGAGAAGCGGAGGAGGGAAGTGAGTGGAATAAGGTACATAGGAAGTGAGCGGTAAATGGTGGAAGGAGTGTCACTGGAACAAGATGAGGGAGAGAGGAAGGTGGGGAGCACGGGTTGGACAGGAGGGGGAGAATAATTCCGGAGACTACAGGGGCTGCGTGAGTGGAAGGGAGTGATGAGGATGGAGCTCTTCTGTCAACTTGCAAATGTAAAGACGGGAGACTTCAAAACTGATCGCGTATAATAGGCTCAGAAAGGGCAGCATCAAGGGATAGGCAGCCAAGCGGACTGTTTGGTTCGTTGTACGTGTGTGCGTGTATGTTTGTATTCAAATGAGGCTGAATTTGATTGGTCATTCCCAAATGGGATTGGAGATGACTGAGGGGAGAATCAGATAAGATTCCGGCGCGTCTGTGTAATTTTAGAAGAGTGTAACTTGAATAATAAGAAATGTGTGACTGCTTCAATAAACCGTGAGCCCAGCGACGGGTCTAACGATTAGAGAGTTTTTAGGACATGCGTCATAAATCATTCATCTTTTCCGAAAGATATGCCTCGTTGAAAAGATTTCAACGCTCGCTCCCTCCGGGGAATTCGATGCAAATTGATACAGAAAGCTTTGTGCCGAACAGTTCACGCCATGAAAATAGAAGCTTTATACGATTATAGTTATCAAGAGACATAAAGTGATTCATTTTAGCTACCTTCGTAGCAGAGACGATATTTTTTACATGGTGATGATGAATCCATAGCAGTAAGATCCGAGATACCATTCCCTGTAAAATTACTTAAAAATTTTAAAGATAATGCAATGTATCTTGTAATATTAGCCTGTTGTCAAAAGAGGCAATTTCTTAAAATAATAATTCAAGAAGAGATATTTCATTTTTATGACATAAGGTGATACCAACTGTAAAACTATCTCTGTTACTCAAAAATTTCGAGAATTGCAAATAGTCTCTACGAAAAAATCTCAGATCGTCTATGAATATCGCACAACGAAATAAAAATGAGTGACCAAAGGCGCTCCTTACAAAGGGATACTTCGAAATTCTGGACGCAATTCCATCCTAAATATCTCAAGGTGAATTGAGTAGAAGAATGATATGCTCATTTAAAATTATATAGCCCTTCAAATGCGGTGACCTTATAACTAATGTGATGACCTTTAACAAGTAATAGGGTTTATTCAACTACCATGAAGGCGACCTAGTTTCTATGCAACGAAAGACGAATGCATACAACCTTTTTTAAGTACATGCTTATGTACATTCGATGAAATGCTGAAACTACACAAATATACTCAATTTTTACGCAGAATCAAATTTTTAAATTCGACACGGAACGGGACAGTAAGAATTTGGGGCTACCTAGTTGTTAAAAATCTTATATTCTACGTGGATGTAGAACTAGGTAATCTTCTTTTTTCAACACTGCTACACAATTTACACTGAATATTGCAAAACTGTAACAGTATCTTTATTTTGGCGTAAATAAAAAGTTACGTGACGTTATCGCAATTCCATTGAATATATTATTTACCTTTTCGCTATTGACGACACTATTACGATGTCTCGATGAGTGCTCGCAAATCGGCTTTACATGGATGACGGCTTCATAAGAATCAATAGAGCAGTTATCAATACTGTATTTCTCGATATACATATCAGCTTTATGACCTCATCCTTCCCATATTGTCATAGGAAATATTAATTAAGTAAATAGTATGTCCCATAGGAATTGTGCACCGCAACATCGCTTTTCCAAAAGATTCCTTCACTGGTCGTCATCACAATGTGATGTATGCACGAAAGCAGTTCAATGACGCGTGAACATAAAATGTTTATTCGTACAATTTATCGTGCAAAAATTTAATTTTATACTATACTATTAACTCAATGCATATAGTATAAGTTTCATTTATTGGAATGCTGCCGCTGACGTAATAATGGTATTGAAACGTGTGAAGGTGGCCTATAAATGATTCTGATGATGAGAAACGCTTTTTACAAAGGTATTCATTAGTTCGCAGAACAGGAATAAGTCACACGGGACTAATTCTGGACTATATGGAGGATGAGGCTCACAATTCGTACTGATTTTAGTGGGATATTCAGAAAATATATGTACGACATGCGCCCGTGCCTTCTCGTGGTGAATCATTCAGCATACTGCTTCGAAATGTGACCTTGTGCGATTAATGTGCATTAACAATTTTCAGTGCATTCATATAGAGAGTTCCATTTACAGTTATAAGTGCTGGTACAGCATGCTGAGACAACATTTCCTGAACATCGAAAGATGATGCGACCAAATGATTCCACCACATCGATTTTCTTTTGATGGTGATTCCGAAAATGTTCACAGGGAGTTTTGCTGTTTGTCCTCATGATCAAAATGATCTAGCCGAATTTCATCTAAATTGATCAACTTTGGAAAATTCTTCATCTTCTTTTAATATTCCTTTCACTGTGAATAATCCTACGCGCAATTTTTCTATTACCAAGGAGGTACCCAATGAAAATACCGATATGCTTGTGCCCTTAAAGTTATTTAACTATCATCCCTCACAACCGCAGCAACAAACGGTTCTAATGCTTCCGTAAGAGAAGTAACTCAACCACCTTCCATTGAAATTGACTCCCCTGCTTTTTGTTTTCAAACATTTTTCGTATGTATTATAGAAAATTACGTGCTATGTACGAGCCTCCTTCCTTCAACGCAGCATGTACACGTGGAGTGTTAAGTCTACCGTTACCGTAGGCGTACTCTACGTTTCAACTTGCACTGGCGGCCGTAGACGGAAATTAATTAAACGTGTGCCACTTATAAATTACACATTCAACTAACATAATAATAAAATTAAATGTTTACTCAATAAATTAAACTAATAAAATATTTCTGGCCACTCTTTCCTGAACAGCCCTCTTACATGGCAGTATCGAGCGAGGCGAGATGAATGACTGATACTTTACCCGTTCCGCTGAACCTATTAATTCCAAAAGAATGATATACGAGGTTTTTCTAATAGTGGCTAAGCGACATTGAGTATAAATCGTCAGATTAGCCGACTATTTCTCTTGCCATTAGGCTTCCATTTTTTTAACACTGCAAGAGTAGAGGAGAAAAAAACTGAAAGGAGTTGAATTATCATTTAATTGACCGAACTTGTATGAAGATCAATTAGGGCCCCATTGTTACGACTACTATTAGAGAAGTTCAGCTAACGTACTCCCTAACCGTAATCCCTTCGTCTCACCTACGTGCCCCGCGCCGTGGCGGAGAAGAGGGGCGGGCGGGCGTAAAGCAGCTTCACAAGTCTGTGATGCATATCACGTAAACGAGAAGTTTCCCCACCGCACTACCTCCAGTGTGGTATACCGTATGCGCCCGTGAGGGCGAAAGGAATGAGCCCGTTCATAGATCAAATGTATGCAACTCTGAGATGTAGAGGAGCCTGGACATCTTGTAAGTTTTGAATTCCTGGGCGTATCAAAGCATAAATATTGAAAAAACAAACAACTAATTAAATTTACATTAGAGGATATTGAAATGAAGAAGAAATGAAATGCAAAGAGAAATGAAAGAGAAAAAGAAAGAGAATGAAATGTAATGTCCGTTTCAAGAAGATAAGGCAAGGGCGGCGGGTTAGGAAATGGAATTTAGAAACATTAAATGGATTAACGAGGAAGGACTATCAGCAGGCTGTAGAGAAAATGATGGATGAGAACTGAGTACTATCGAAGAAAAATGGGAATGTATCAAGCAAGGGATATCGGAAGCCGCAAAAGACACTATAGGAACCGTTAACGGGAAAAGGATAAGGAAACCATGGGTAACGGATGAGATGATTGCAAAGATGGATGAGAGAAGAAGATGGAAAAATGTAAACACAGAGTTAGGCAAAATGAAGTGCAAAGAGTTAAACAATAAATTGAGAAGGGCCACAAATAAAGCAAAGGAAGAATGGTGGAAAACGCAATGCGAGGATATGGAAAGTTTACAGAAGAAGGATGAAATTGGTGCTCTATACAGCAAGGTTAAGTTATTATCGGGAAGTAAGAAGGCAAGAAGGCATTTGTGCTAACAGTTAAAGATAAGTGGGGTAAGATATAATAGTTGAACCAGGAAAAATCCAAGAGAGATGGAAGGAATATATAGAAACACTGTATGGTAAAGAACGTAGACCGACGAGGTTAGACATAGAAAAGGAACATGACGTAGAAGAAGATAGCTTAGGTCCAGGCATACTCGACGATGAAATAGAAAGGGCATTAAAGGAGATGAAAGCAAATAAGGCTGTGGGGGTGGACAACATCCCTGTAAAACTGTTGAAATTTATAGGAAAATGTGGGAAGAAGACTATATATGGACTGATAAGTAGTATCTATGAGGAAGGAATCTGGTCGGAAGATTTTGTGAGATCGGTGTTAGTTGCTATTCCAAAAAAGGCAAAGGCTACATCATATGAGGATTACAGAACAATAAGTTTGATATCCCACGCAGCTAGAGTTATTCTCAGGATCATCAACAAAGGATAGAGATTAAGGCAAATGATTACTTAGGGGATGATCAGTTTGGATTTAGGAAAGGAAGAGGTACACGTGATGCCATTGCAGTAGTGAGATCACTAATCGAGAGGAATATAGAATGCAATCAGGACGTTTTTGCCTGTTTTGTAGATTTCTAAAAAGCGTTTGATAGAATGAATTGGGAAAAATTAATGCGTGTATTGCAGTGAATAGGAATGGATTGGAGGCACAGGAGACTGATCCGCAACCTGTACATGTCTCAGACTGCTCAGGTGCGAGTGGGAAACGGAGAGTCCGGATGGGCAGTGTTAGGAAGAGGGGGAAGGCAGGGTTGCCCATTGTCCCTGTGCTGTTCAACGTATATGTGGAGGAAATGATTAAAGAGGCATGGGAAGAACTGGAGGTAGGAATGAAAGTCGGAGGGGTATTCGTAAAATCGGTTAGGTTTGCTGATGACCAAGCATTAGTTGCTCAGCCAGCCAAGGGGTTGCAAGCATTGTTGAGTGAATTGGAGGTTCAGTGCGATAAATATGGGATGAGAATCAATATTAATAAAACAAAGGTTATGCGATTTTCTAGAAAGAAAAAGGCTAAGCTAAATATTAAAATAGGCGGGGAAAGAATAGAGCAGGTAGAGCAGTTTACATATCTCGGAAGTGTTTTGGACCAACACGGTCAAAGTGGTAGGGACGTAAGGAGAAGAATTGCGCTAGGCAAGGAGGCTTTCTCAAAGAGGAGGGAGTTGATGACGGGGACGTTGAGTAGGGATGTTAAGACAAGACTCGTAAAAACTCTGATATGGAGCGTTGCTATGTACGGCGCGGAAACGTGGTCGCTGAAGCAGGAGGATAGACGTAGATTGGAGGCTTTTGAAATGCGGGTGTGGAGAAAAATGGAGAAGGTGAAATGGACCGAAAGGAAAACAAATGAGGAAGTACTGGAGATGGTGGGTGAGGAGAGGGGTTTGTTGAGATGTTACAAAATGTTTATTTGTTAGTTGTGTCCATCCAAAAACCTACCTTAACCGGTAGTTTACCTAATAATAAGAGAAAATTGGAATCCACATGTGAGACCCGAACTAAAAGAGATTTCTGACGTATCGTACGACATGGTTTGGCTCAAAACCATTCGCCTAAGCGGATGAAGAGAAAAGCCTAACGAGATATTTGCAAAGAGAAGAGAAACACTAATTGGACAAAGCCAAAAATGAAGAAAGTAAAATGAAGAGGAGCGAAAGAAAAGGCCATGATGAACTATGAGGAGTAGGTAATGGAAAATGTGATTGCAAGGAGCTATCGTGGAGTGAAGAGATTGGCAGGAATCGGGATATTTTGTAGAGCTGCTAAAAGAAATTACTCTGATTGATAACTGTGATTTCTATGACTCCTATCATAACCAGAGAAAAATACGCAAACGTGTGTCACAGATACGAACTGTACATTAGTAGGAATGGTGAACAGTTACGTGGAAATGGACATTTGACACTGAGGGGTAATCTCTCAGACCTTACAGACCACTAAACTGACAATTTTGAATCCTGCATATTGAATATTCATGGAAAACACCCGGGGACTCAAGAAGATATCACTTGGATTATGTTATGGTGAGGTACGTACATTGGACAGACGTGATTAATTCGCATACTTTAAGGGGAGCGGATGCGGATTCGGATCGCAATTTAGCAAAAATGAAGTAAAGCGTCCGATTCAAAAAGATAAAACGGAAAGACGGTTTAGGCAATGGAATTTGGAAGTATTCACGGTAATGACAAGAAAGGAGTATCAGCAGCTGGGAGAGAAATTCATTAGTGAAGACAGGGAGCTGGGTACTATACAGGAAAAATGGGAATATAGTATATCAAAACAGGGATATCTAAAGGCATAGATAAATGATTTTATATGGAGCGTAGTTTTGTACGGCGCGGAGGCATGGTCATTGAAGAAAAACGATACGCACAGATCGGAGGCTTTTGAGATGTTAGTGTGGAGAAGGACGGAAAAGGTGAAATGAAAAGAAAGGAAAAGAAACAACAAAATACTAGTACACATAGTAGGTATGGCTGACGAGGAGAAGGGATGGTTGGAAGAAATCCAAATAAGGTAGGAAAGATGTGTGCAGAACATTTTGACCATAGGATGTTGAAGATTGTGGTAGAGGGGAGAACGTTAAGCAAATCAGGAAGCGGTAGGAATAGGGTAGCCATGTTGAACGGAATGAAGGGATGAAGGAAGTATGCGGAATTTAAGAGGGGCTTAATGCAGTGCTGGATCC
Source organism: Hetaerina titia (assembly GCA_037158775.1). NCBI lineage: Eukaryota > Metazoa > Arthropoda > Insecta > Odonata > Calopterygidae > Hetaerina > Hetaerina titia. The sequence continues at coordinate 35,857,047 of CM073769.1, read as the reverse complement.
CAAACTTAGTTTTGTTAAGGGGGGCAAGAGAATTGTCGCTGTACCGTTTAGTAGCTTGTGTCCATCCAAAACCAACCTTAAACGGCATATTACCGATAATAATCATCGGTTACTGCTTTCTGAGGTTTCCCCTCGAATCACAGAAATTTTTCCGCGGATAATCCGCAGTGCACGGACACTGACATGAAGAGGTAATGAAAAAGAGGCGACATATTTTATGGAAAGTGGTTTACCGAGCACTGTACTGCACTTATACTGGAAGGGAATAATTACAAAGGAAGGTAAGGGTAGAGTTATGAAATTCAAGTGATGAAATTAACCTATCTATTCTAGAGGCTATTTAAGAATAAATGGATTCCACAATGACAATATATATATTGGAGATTTGATATAAGCCAATCCTAGTATTCTTTGACGATGATGGTAATGCACCTGTAATGCATGAAAATTCCTATGCCAGTTCTTTCTAAAGTGATACAAAAATTAATTTAGTAAGGAGTAAGACAACTTATCAACAATATCACACGCATTACTTACTAATTTCTTCTCCCTAATTTCATATTCTGACAAATAACACCGTAGACGCATTACAAAAGCAATGCAAATGCTTGAGCATGGTATGAGACTTAAGCGAAACTTATCACACCAGCGAGAACATTTCCCGTTCGATCATAAAACTATCAGATTAAACAAATATAGGTGAAGGAAAATTAAAATGTATGAAGGATAACATAGAAGTGAAGGGGTAAGTCCATTGATGACAATGAAGGCGACCCATAGAATTGGACTCCTTAATTATTTCGTATTATCTGTCCATCTTCACCGTTCCACAAAATCTACGAGTCAGATTCTGCCAGCCGTCAAGGAAGCACATTTAGTTCGAGCTTCATTTACGGCCACAGATTAAGGCCCTTATCGTTCATTATTAATTTGTGTGTAATAAGCACCGTAAGGTCTAGGAGATCGTAGAATTAACGCAATGGCTTGAATCATGGCCAACGAATAGTTAGCCTGCAGGGCTATACGAGAGGAATATCGAGTATTTCGAGATTCAAAATTGCTATCATGTTTCGTGACTTTTCGAGTTCCACGACTATTCGAAAAAACATTTTGTGTCTTCTTTTTGGTAGCTCAGTGAAATGTTATAAACCATAATTGGCATAGTTTTCAGAGCTATTATCTTTAGCAGAAAAAAGAAGTTGACCAGTAAAGAATGATATAAATAATATATAGATATTATTTTCGAAATTCTCGAGACTTTTATAGACATTTTTATTTTCTGCACAGATATCTCTATTTAGTGAGAAGGCACGCATTGCAAGCATAATTTTTACTATTATAAGGATTAAACATTAATTCAACTGTTCAATTCGCCGGAAAATCTTTATGACCACAAATGCCTTTTTTAAGAAAAATAACTCGTTAATTTGGCGCACACAGTCTAATTTGAAAATAAAATGGTCTTTCTAAAATTAAGGTAAAAGAAAAAACTGATTTGCGTAAGAGAGGCACTAATAGTATATCGCATTTATAATACATTAGCATCTTAAAGAATATTTTACGATAACTCCGCAAAAAAAACTTCCCAGTTTCTTTTGTCATCGTTTGTACCATCAATTTTCAAAAAAATGTCTTAATTACTCCAAGATACCAAGAGGCATTACCATAAAATAATTTACACTCTGAGAAGAGTGGGGTTGGACACTTCGTACTAATGTTAAATTTGTAGTTTAAGCTTCACCGGAAGCTACGTTCACAGCTCACTCCGACTGCCCAGAAGCAATCGGCCAGTTTAATCATAAAGGTGAGGTGAACAATCTACAATGACGCTAGCATACGAGGGATGAGGATGCATCATCATGGGTGGTCGACTGGGGGGTGAAATTCAAAAGTATATAAATTCTCAGTAAATGAGCGATATGGTAAGTATATAAATATGTACTTGCTTCGTTTCGGCCAATCCCATGACAGTTATTAGAACTGGCATAGGCTTAAAGGAGTTTAGCATTGTCACTAAATTGGGAAGGATGACTTCCGTACCCATACCACATCAGAACAAAAATCGCAGAGGAATATTATCTCTAACTCGAGTCCCAAGCCACCAAATTAATGTTAGAAATACGTATGAGTTCTGATGCTCCACACTTGGCTCACCCAGTTGGCGTCATGGATTTCATATCTTAAAAGCTTTTACGGGAGAAAACTACCCCAAATTTGTCCCTCTTATTTCTTCTTATGAGATGTCGGGGGGATCAACGCACTGTGCTATGGTAAGTGTATACTACTTCTACTGACCCCTTCCATTCTGCGCAACTTAAATTGGGAAAACTATAAATTATAAGATAGCATTTCCAATTGCAAAACTCTTAGAATAATCCCACCGGAATATTTTCCATCTTCTGACCCTTAAGTAACTTAAGAACAATTAAATTCATTGAGAATTACCTCGGTCATATTATCTCGTATTGGCGTCGTCGCCATAATAAGTTCACAGTTTGAGTGCAAAAACTACGAATGATTTGGTCATAAATATGTACCAACACTTCCATTTTCTGATTGCATAGCTCAACAAAATATATCAGTTTTTATGATGGCAAAGTATAATAGATCCATTTGCTTTTTCAGCTGACCACTGGCTAGGAGACCAATATTAAAAATGTTGCAAGGAAATCCCAGACAAAACGATAAAGTGACTTGTTAATCGATACATTATTTCAAAATACTTCATCATCTTCTGATTTAAAGCATATTTTAAAGTTTTACTTACCTTTAGACGATGGGCATGTCGTGATGTCATGATGATGTGATGATGATTGCCGTTCGAATATACTATTATCCATGTAAACACACGATATTTCATTCTGTAATCCAATTTGCGGATGTTTAATGCCTGATGTGACACGGAATTCTTCAGGTCAAATTCATGTACCGTCGTTTTAATTAGCGATTTCAAGAAAACACTGTACCAAGCTACTGTCACCAACCAAATGCCAAATTGGAAGTATTACAGGTAATTGCTTAATATAAAAAACACTATTGAACTCATTTTTCAATGAGATCTTACGAATTATTAAAGTAATGTGGAAATAACGGATTATTATAATGAAACTTATCAAAACATGAGGACAATGAAGTCGCATTTCACTCACTGTTATGAAAAACGTACTTTGCCGCCCCAGCACCGATATAATTGCTACCTGGTAGCGATTTAGGGAACTACGTAAGTCTGAGAGGATAGCTGACTTCCGAAATCTTGCTGATCGTTCATCACAAAGACAATAAGTTTTGAAGAAATTGTGTACAAGAAGTTATCCTGTTAATTTTGAGCTAAAGTTTAATCGAGGAACAAAATTGAACTCCAACCCGATAAGATTTTTGCTCACTATGAGTTCCAGGCATATCTTGTATAAGCTCGTAAAAAATAGTGTTTTCAAACTGAACTACACACATAGGGTTCAGTTAGCAACTTTTTCACATTTAAAATGCTTACCGTCAAGTACGAACTATCCGTTTAGTGTCTTTACGAGCGTTATTCCTTTAAAATGGGACAAAAGACAGCTACCGTGGGAGCCTTGGAAAATTTCATTCCGTAGATATGCTAAAGGGAAAGACAAGAAAAAGGGCGACAAAGGTTAATTTATTTTATCTAAGAACATTTGTATTAATGAATTTTGTCGTAATGGGGAGGTATCATGATATGGTTTTATTGGCATCATAAGCTACCGATTTCTTCACAGGAAAGAAGACTGTGGCTGTAAATGAAACTGCTTTGAGTGAACTAATAAATTTAGAATCTTTGAAAAACCAAATGCATAAGTCGGTAGAGACGATGAAAGAAGAATATGTTAAAAATCTTTCCTTGAGATCGACAACAGGTAAGTTTAAATGCTACCCAATAACTGCATTTCTTGTAGTTAAGTATAAATACATCCTAGATGAATACGTATGTTTTATCCTTTTTTCCAGTATGTGTACATCATTTTTATTATGATACGTTATTACTTTTTTGCACAACTCATGTTTATGAGATGGTATTTTATTGTAAAATGCAAATTGCTGTTTTCAACATTTTAAAAAGAAATATTCTGGAAACCGTCTCTTTTCTCTGTCCACCTGCATATTAAATTGTTGGGTTCTAAGTACTCGAGGAAATGTTTAACAAATTACTTGTTTGATAAAATCATTTGTCTAATGTGCTATGTGATAATAAAGCTAAAGGGAACGTACTACGGCCGAATGAATGGGATAAATACAAATTACCCAAAGCCGTACTCTTTCTACTCTTCTTTTCTGCTATGTGATAAGTGAGGGTAAATCAAAACATAAGGTTTTCTAATTGAGACAATTTTAGCTTATTTGCCCAAATTTATTCGAGTATGTTCCTGAGCAAAAATTTGTAGAAAAATAATAATATGTTAATTTGACTGCATCCAGCATGCTTTATGACATCTTAACAACTGAGTGAAATGTTTTCCATTTAAAGCTGACCTATGTAGTAATGACTGTTGCAAAGTAAATATGCCCCTGAAGTATAATTTCGAAGGAATTTCTCTCATATGTTTAGTATTTAACTGAAGTTGAATGTGGTGCTTTAATATCACTGGTAGAATCCCATTTTCCTTAACTTTACCAACCAATAAGAGACAGACCTGGAGAAATGTATGTAGTCTTTTTGGTTAGCCATAATAAACATAAAACTTTCCGCCAAGTAATACCCAACTCAATGTCATAAACTGGAGTATCATCTATACTTTTTTCTGATTTTTTTATTATTGTATGCTTTTGAAATTTGGACGGTGTTTTATTCATACCAGTAATTTTTGTAGTGCTTATTGATAACATTTAGCATTCTGGGAGCAATAGTGACTAGGTTGGTCCAGTTGTTCCACAATATTTCCCTAGCTCATTGAGGTACAATATGAGCTTAAAACTGAATAAACTTGGTGGTAGCTTGGCATGTCATCAGTGTTTCATGTATATTTTCATACAAAATTACTTTTTTGTTTGACTGTTACAGTGCATGTGTCAGTAAAGAAATGATAAAATGTTATTTCTATAATCACACATGTATATGCATTACATCCAAAATAGTGAAGGATGTAAGAAGAAAAACTGTGGGATGAGATGATGGCAGGGCCATAATTAATTTGTTAAGAAGAGACTTATTAAAAATTTTATGCAGGATGTGGTTTCATATGGCATGGACATTTTATCAAGAAGATAGGCATACGTTGGTGGGTTTTGAGATGTGGAGAAGTAAGGAAAAGGTGAAACAAACAATAGAAAAACAAGGAAGTACTAGGCATGTGGGAGAGGAATACGAATAATTGGGAGAAATCCAAAGGAGGCAGGAAAGGTGCATGCAGAATATTTTAATTGGGAATGCAATGTTGAAGACTAATAGAAGTGAGAGCATTGTGCAGACAAGGCATGGATAGAAAAGGATAGGCATTTTTGATGGAGTGAAAGGAGATAATAAGTATGCTGAATTGAAATTTCATTTAGGTTGGGCTGTTTGGTTGTGTCTTGCTAGACATAGCTAAGGCATGTAGAGATGTTCAGTCTGTCCATAAAAAAAAGATAATAGACATTATTCTCAAAAGTGGAATAAAGGCACTGATGATTATCTGATACAATGCAAATGCATTCAGATGTTATCCTATTATATATGCAGAATAGGCATATCTGCCTATTCTCTATCCCTATATCTGCATCCTCTGTGGCAAAAAAATAATTATTTCTGTGGATATAGACTTGGTTGTACACCCTATCAAGTACTGCAAATCCCCCTTCCACCATACATGAATGGAATTGTAGTCACAATAGGCCCTTTTGGGAATGCACGATTGGTGTTCCAGTCATCATTAGAATTCTAATTGTTTTTTCTGGCTGCCATTACACACGGGGTCTAATGGACCTGTAGTTATCAGCTATGCCCGAGCCATCAAGTGAGCGTGACAGCTGTGATTTTTTTGGGAATGGAATCATTCATGTTGCAGGTGAGAACCTTACAACCACTCTCATATTTTCAGAATTATCATTTGGAAAGTGGTCCTTGGGTTACAGTTGTCAATTAAGCTCCAGTGCATATAGTCACAAAAAACTTAAAGGCTTATACTATTTTGCTAAATATTTGGGCAAATTCCAGTGAAATGTCTACTAAAATATGAGTTGATTTCCATTTTCACTGATTCTAGTGAATTTACTTTGGAATTTGGATATTTATTTAATGGAATCCTACACTTTCAGTGGTACTTCATCAATGCTAAAAATAGGGAATGTTTTATACAGTAAAATAAATGGAAATGCACTGATTTAAAGGCTATTGCCAGAATTTTATGGAACTCTTACCCATGGATTACATTTGCTTGGATTATTTGTGTTGAACCTAAACTGTTTTCCAAATTAAAAAAATTTCTTTTTCTAAATACTATGTAAAAGTTTTTGTCAGTGTCATAAATTTTTTGTAAGGTTCCATTTTCTTTTATTAAAATACAATATTTATAGATGGCCATAGATACTACATAGATAGTATATCCTTATCATTCTAAAAAAAATGAATTTATAAATGATTGCCTTACCGTTTTAATGGTTTTTTTTTTGTTTTAGCTCATCCAAGTTCACAAAATATAATACATTTATGGATGGTGTTATGAACTAAGGAAGACTTTGAAGTAAGTGCAATTTAATGACATTCAACTTAAGTCTATAGTTAGCTATGCATAGTATGAATAATACAGATGAGAAGACTATGTTTCACACCCTAAATACTGCTAAAAAGGGACCTCTCATTGCTTTAAATGTGAGAATTCAACAAAATCTATGTTGAAGATTGATTCAACAGGAGCTTAAGTTGAAGTATAAGTACCACCTGACGAATTCTCTTTCAGTTAGAATGATAATGATTTTTTAAATTTTATTACAAATTTCATGAAATGTAGTCTTATCAAGTCATAGTTTTAAATGTTTCATTGGATGAAATGATTGTCATTATATTTCTAAGATGGGATGCAGATGGTGCTACATAATTCTCTGATGCATGAATATAAAATTATTCAATCCACTTTGGAATTAATGTTCTATATTTGTACTAATGTTTGGAATTAATCTTTTCTATCCAAATTTTCTTTTACTGTATTCCTGATAGTATCATTGATGTACACATTTCTCCCATTTAGTCTATCTCCTTCTGATGCACAGTACTTCTCCATTTATTTTCCTTTCCATTCAATTTCCCTTTTCCACATCCATATTTTAATAATAGTCTTCAGTCTGAACCTATACTCTTGCTTTAATGACCATGCTTCCATGCTATGGAAAAAAACCATTATAATATCATGTTAAGTTTTCACTAGACTTTCCTTAACATCCTTTCTTAATGTCTATGTCATCTAATTCCCCCCTGTGAAAGCCCTCTTGCCTGATGCAATTCTTCTCCTTATATCCTTTAGTCCAAAACACTTCCCAGATTGGTAAACTGTTCCACCTGCTCTAGTTTTGCCCTCTCATTTAAATGTTTAACTGGACTTTCCTCTTTCTGGGAAACCTCACAACATTCCTTTTAGATAGATTCTTATCCTATATCCTTCACACTGATTTTCTAATTTGCCTGGCAACATTGCTCTTTGGCTAACTGGTCAACTAAAGCTAGACCATCCACAATCCTAAATGATTTGATAAATTCCCCACCAAATTTCATTTCTCTCTCCCCCTTACCATTGCATCCACATCTATTTGAAAAGAACTGGTGATTATGGCCACCCCTGTCTCACTCCCTGCCTAGCACTGCCCATCCCAACTATACACCATCCACACATGAGCAGTTTGAGACTTGTAGAGATTTCAGATAAGTTGCCTATCCTTCCATACTACCCTTTCTTCTTTAATGCATTTATTATTTCTTCCCCATATTGTCTATCTTAATCCTTCCCACAAACTGCAAAATAAATACATAGTTGTTCTACAAGTATGGTTCTTTCTATTGGTTACCTCATCTACTCTATGGCATCAAACATACCTCTCCCTGTCCTAAACCTAAACTGATTTTCCCCTAAGTAATACCCTTCCCCCATCCTTTGGTTGATGATCCTAGGTACTATTGTAGCTGCATGAAAAATCGAACTTACTGTTCTGTAGTCCTCACATAGGGGCATTGGTGGATAGAGTACAGTTGCTGAGCAGAGGGCCCAGGCACAGTTCTGAGTGATATCTCTGGAAACCCTCAGCCTCACCCAAGCTGTGATTTTTCAGGTTCTGGATCTTTCTGAGATACCCTAGGTGCACAGGGACTAGGAAAGGAGCTGTCCCTACCCCACTGCTTTAATATCATATGCCATCAAGCTTAGTGCTAGATGAGCTCTACCCTAACCCATTGAGCCAATCTTCAGGTTAATAACTGTGAGAGTCCTCAAATATACCTGTCTCTTCCTTTTTTGAGGTAGGATCTAGCACTAATCTATCTGACAAAATTCATCCAGCCTATTTTCTTTTTTCATAAATTCTATGAGTTAGCCCTTACACATTTTCTTAAACCCTTCTGTGGTTCCATAGATACGTTATCCACCCTGACACTCCTTATTGATATTTATTCCCATTAATGCCTTTTTATTTTGCTAGGTACTCATCTGTCATTCACGTCCCTTAATAACTACTATTCTGCTTTTTATTATGCAATCAAGTATGCCTGGACCTAAGCTACCTCCATCTATGCCATGTATAATCTGTAATTTATATTCACTAGTATTACATGTCTTATGTATTCTAACATGCAGGCCTAATTAATATCTTTACCATCTAGATCCTCAATGCATTCATTTCATTCCTATTAGATTGTTCCAGGTTCAATGATTTATTTTCCTGTTTTATCATTAATAATGTGCAAGAATGTTCCCTTCTTATTTCCTAATAGGGCTTTCACCTTTCTGTGTGGTGAACCCAATTCAACCTTCCATTGTAAACTCACCCTATAGCTACACTGTGTCTTCTAGCACACTTCTTTCATCTTATTATTTCTTACCAATGTTCATTATTTATTTATTAGTACCTACTCCTTCCTCCATCTATATTTACATTCTTCCATTATCTTTCTTTCCAAATCATCTCATCTGTAATCCATGGCTTTCTTGTCATTTTCCTGTTAACTAGTCTAAGCTAGATAATAAGCCCACATGTGCATTTCTGTTAGTTGCTATCCCTAAAGCAATTGGCGGCACTCATATAATGCTAGACTTGTCCACATAGACAAGATATTTTCACAAACCATAATTCTCACGTAAGGATACTGCAAAGGCTCTCGATACTATTCCTTTACAATTCCTATTATGCAAATTAGATCTTATGGATGCCTTTTGTCAAATCCCCATTCCTCTGGCCCATAGACACTTCAATGGAATTTATATTAATAATGAATATTACTGTTGGAACTGATTACCAGTGGGGCATGCTCTCGATCCAGCCATTGTGTAACACTGGGCAAGGGTGATGACGGCCAAAATATTCCAGGTCTTTACCATCCATGTGATAGCTTATTTGAAAGACTGTCTGCTGGTGTTTCCCTCAATTGAAAAAAGTGCATCAATAATATTATTGAATTTATGACCAGTGAGCTAGGTATTACCATCAACTTCCAAAAGTGTGTGCTCACCCTAACACATACCTTAAAGTATTTAGGAGTACAAATAGATTCGTCACAAATGAATCTTTGTCTCACAACTAACTCTTTTGTCAGAATAAAATACATTATGAAAATCATCAAATCTGTTCGACCAGCAGATATTCCTAAGGCCATAGGATTTTTCTCATGGTGTGTGTACATTCTTTGCCTGCCATATTTTCTCATCAGAGCTTTCTTGCAAGGTGTCAAACGATATGGGTCCTTGACTTCTGGTAAGAAAAGATATGGCTTCGCCCTAGGTTTTTCTCCTCATTCTTCATACACTCTTCCGGGCTGCATGGGTGATACCACCAATGGATACTACATAAATGTTGCCATTTGGGGAGGTGAAACCAATCTATGAGGCAGAGGCCCTTGCTACACTCATGGCTATTACATATGCCTTTGCAGTTACACCGGAATGTTCCCATATAAATCTGTTTTGTGATAACATGTCTGTATTGTATGCCCTAAACAAAGGAAAAGGCATGTTATTTCATTTACAAGTTCTAAAGCTACGTATATTAACATAATAATAGAGCAACCATGATCCAATGGTACATCTCCACTGCTGAGAATCTGGCCAACAATCCTTCTAGGACCGTCCTACCTCCCTATGCCGTATCAACTTCTGATTCGTCAGCAGCAGGAATGATATATAGGTGGGACAAAGCCTGAGGGGGATAGTCATTCTAGAATCTTGAAAGGGGAGGTGTGCCCCAGAGCTCTCAGATTTGGGGAAGCACCAGCAGCCAGTCATCCAAATAAGCAAATTCATATAGATCTTAAAGACCCAGAATATTTTGGATCGATAGATCATGGATTCATTGATCCGAAATATTCTTAATCCTACGGATCAATGATACATCTAAGAACGACATCCTTAAGCCTCCTTCTGCATGTCATGTCATTTCGCTTTCACATAAGATGTCCAGTCTTATTCTATGCATCTCTACCTTTAGATTCTCAAAACTTCCTAATGCCTGGAGTGACCTGACATTATTTCCAATCTTAAATAGATAGACACATTTGGCTGAGATACTCTCTCAAGTAGAACTTATGCAAAGATCTGAATTTAGGATTAGTTTACCTCCAGAATATTTTATTTTAGAGGGCCACATCATCTCTGTTATGTGATTCTGTACCAGAAAAAGGTAAAATTGGTAAGCTGATGCTCCTTAAGATGGTAATGTGGTGATTTCCTATTGCCTTGCTCATCACAATAGAGCCTCTATTGTGGTAATTTTCACCATGATTGGAGTAAGATGACTCTTGCTGTACCAAGCACTGTGATATCCTCCTTCATTCATGTAAAGAATGTCTACTAGCCCCTCCTCTGGTTATTGGTGGCTGCCACTCATCAAGGCATGGTGCCTTCGTAGGCTTTTGTAGAAATTAGGCCATCTTCTTTATCTTTCAAATATCACTGATAATTGTTCACAAGTGCTTATTCATCAAATGCTCACTCACTAGTTTCACAGCTAACATCTCTACATGTAGATCAATCCACTATCTGAAACCTGGTAGATGCATTTAATGGCTTAAAGCTCAGCCATGAGGCATGTTACGTATTCCCATTATGATAAAGTGATTCTCCTGTAACATATTATTCACTGTGTCAACTGTCGATCTACCTACTTATGTTTCTTACCCAGTGGTGCATAGCTAAATAGTTATCTGTATTGTTGTTTCTTCCTTTCTGCAGGTATGGCTCTGAGTAATGCACAAATATATAGTCGGATATGAACTCATTATCTGAGAGTAGCTGACAACCTTGCCGAGGCATGGAAAGTCATTCCCCATGCGTGTTAAATCAATGTCTATTGCCAGCCAATAAAAATGACCTTACTGGACTGCTTTGGAAGCAAATAGTTCTTGAAGGAGTAGTGAGCAATGCCTGGAAGTAAAAGCTTGGGCAGGGGAATGCTGCTGCTTCCTCATATCACAAGTGTTGTAGAGAGTGAAAAACTCCTATATGGACCTTGATGCTCTTCTATGAAAAATACTGTGGAGCCAAAGTATCTCTACTAGTATAGTAGTAGAATTGAATTCATCCTTCTGCCATCAATATTCTTTATTATACCTCTGTTTTAGCTTTGATTATGTGATTTTGTAGCTGTGAAATTAAAGCACAGAAAAATTGTGAAACTTTGGCTGTGTATTCTGTAAATATTTACTTACCATAGCCTCAGATGAGATGGTTTTCTGAGAATAAAAATATTTGGCGGTGATTAATCGTTTTTTTTCTAATGAGTAATTTTACTTTTGAAAAAGTACCTGAACTACTTGAAAATAACATAGATTGTCCTCATCACATTGAGATGCCAGCTCTCAGTCTTTAAATTCTTTTCACTCTCTCTTGATTTGACCTTAAATGTTTCCTTCCGAGTATCATGTGAAATGATATGTTCTAAGGTGAAAGACCTTTCCTTTGTAGAGTGCTTCATAATTTGACACTAGTGCCAGCATCTCGGCCAAGTTTGGACATATAACTGCCCAATCTGATGTATATTTTTTGGTGGATGATAGTGTGTACCAAGAATAAAGAATATTTTTTCAAGAATATGTATTTGTATATTTACTCGTATATATATCACAGGAAAGGTGGGGAAGCTAGAATCAAGCAGATCACATGTGTAAAAATATTTCCTTGACTGGGACTTGAACCACGGACTTTTTGACTTGCCAGGAAAGTGCTCTAACCTGTTGAGCTATCGAGGAAGCATAATTTACCCTGAAATCTGCAAGGGGGTTTATGCAATCAAGTGCCCCAATTCTTTGGACAGGAAATGGGGTTAGGGAGCTGTTTCACCCACCAAAGGAGAAATGTAGTATGACACAAGAGGAATAGACAGTAGAGAAAGCAATCATACAAAGTTATAAAGGATAGGAACAGTGCGTTTTGCGGGACCCATAGCCAGAAGAAGGAAATAAGCCACACTGGCCAAATATACATTCACAAAAACTCACCATACTGTGAAGATATATTCATTCACATGGATATTGTTATAAGAAAAAGGGATAGGAACACAAAAAAAAAGACAAACACAATTTAAAATTATTGTGGCCACATGTTGCAAATATACAAGCTAAACTGCAGAACTGTTGAACTGCTACTATGTAATACACCCAGCATTTTCAATTGGTTTTTCCAGATGGTATCCACTGAATATGTCAAACAGTACCTACCCTTTAACATCTGATTGGCCATTGAAAAGTTGAATAATGAAGAAAGGTATTGCAAAACTTACTTACAAAATCAAGTGATGCCACAGGCTCGGGAAATGTTTTAATGTTTTCTGAAAAGGAGACTAAAGGAGAGAAAATATACTCTTTATGTCTGCTGAAGTAAGTTTGGCCCACAGAAATTGTAAATTGGCTCCAACACTCAAATGTTCAAGGGTAGTAACAAAAGAAGAAAAAAGAAATATCATGGCCTATTGTCTCAATAGTTAAAAAAATTTGTGTAATAACACCATTGGTAACAACATATTTTTGACTGGAAAACATACAAGGCATCTTCGAAGAGTAAGGGATGTTTGATCATAAATATATATATTCGTTAAAGAAAAATTTTTTGACAGTTTTAACTTTCTACAAACCTACTTCAATTTTATTCATAACCTCTACTCACTTCTAAGCACGTTTTGTAATGCTGCGCAGCTTCTTTAATCCTTCAGTGTAGAAGTTCACCCCTTATGGATCAAACCAGTTGAAAACAGCAGTCTTAAGTTCCTCATCATCTTCAAACCATAGTCCATGTCACTGTTTCAAGTGCAGAAAGAGGAAGTAGTTGTTAGGTGCAAGGTCAGTATGAAGGATAGCTGTCCAAAAATGCTGGTTCACTCAACATTCTTTGCACTTTGTGTTGATCAGTAAGAATTTTTGGTACCCACCTTGAAACAGAATTTGTGATGTCTTAGCTGGTCTGTAACAATTTTTTAAGTAGTGGTGTGTGCAACAAGAGGGAATTAATCAGACAGAGCACTGATCATCAATCAGATCATGTTTTTGGTCCAATTGTTGAACAATTTCATTGGCATGAGACTTGTACAGGTTGCAGAAAAGACGCCTACCCTCTACTTCTATCTCCTACTTTCTGCAGTACATTCATTATTTCTAATCAACTCACTCTATCACATGGCTTCTCAAAATTTATGAAACCAACCTCCTGATTGTATTCTAAGTTCCTCTCTACTAGTGGTGTTAATTCAGCTTTGCATCATGTGTACCTCTTTCCTTTCTGGGTCCACTGATCATCCCCTAAGTATTTTATTTGCCCTCCTATCTATCATATTATTGATAATCTGACAATCTTAAGTACCAATGTAGCTGCTTGCAAAATCAAACTAATTGTTTTACATTCCTCACTTATGCCTGTCTTTCCCTTTTTTGGGATTAGAGCTAATACTGATTTCATGAAATCTTCCGGCCAAATTCATCCCTCTAAATGGTACAAATTAGTCCATAAAAACTCTCTCTCACATTCTCCTTAACTCTTTAAGTAGCCATCCATCCATATGATGTTTTTTGATTTGCATTCCTGTGATACCTTTTTTATCTTACAATCATGTATACCTGGTTCTAAGCTATCCTTATCTACGTCTAAGCTTCCTGGCTTAATGTGTTTACCTTATAATTCCTATTTGTGTCCTTATCATCTCTGTTGAATCTTTCCAGCTTCAGTTAATAGTTTTCCTGGTGTCTGTCTCTTTTATATTTTGCATCAACTTTCCCTTCCTACTTCTACTCTTGCTTTCACTATCCTGTACAGAGCATAAAATGCACCCTTTCTCTGTAAACTTTCTCTATCCTTTCACTGAATCTTTCACCATGCTTTTTCACCCACTTTTTAGTTTCCCACCTGTGTTAATATTTCAGCTCTTTTCAGTTTCTTGTGCCTAATTCTGCACTTAAATATTTTCCATTTCCTTCTCTAGTTTATCTTCCATCATCATTTTAACCCTTTCACTGCTGTGAATGAAGCTTTTTGTGTTCTCTACAGTGAGCTGCAGACAAATTTTCTCAAGCAAATAACTTCCTCAAAATAAATTAATAAAAATTTCCCATTAGATAAACTGTGAATTTGGATTATTTTATTGGTTCCAACAATTTCAAGTCAGGAATAATAAAGGTTACAGAGGCATGATGCCCTCCTTTTTGGCTGCATGTGAGGAATAGATTTCCAGAGGGGTAGCAAAAGGATTAACCAAAGGTTTCCTTGTCCATGTCATATAAGGGATTGAAAATAAGGAAAATAAGTACTAGTGGTAGCCCAGTGTCATGATTAGTTTACTGAATGTCTATCGTAATGTAGTATTCCTCTGTTTTACATTGTAATCAGAATTCATCTTATCAGCATTCAAATTGTAATAATTATTATCTTGTTTTCAGGTTCCTTTGAAACTTTAAGAGTGAAATTCGAAGGAACAGAATATACCCTGCAGGACTTGGCTCAAATAATTCGGAAGAACCCTAAAACTATTGTTGTCAATATGTCGGGTTTTCCTCAGGCAATTCCGAGTGTGCTAGAAGCCATTACAAAATCTGGTATGAACCTAAATCCACAACAGGATGGAACCACCATTTACATCCCTGTTCCAAAGTGAGTATTTTCGTAACTCTAGAATTTTATATAATTGTTGATCGACTTATTATTGCCTTTTTCTTCATTATAATTAATGCAGAACTGAAATAAGTTAGTTTTGCACCCTCTGATGGACTACAACTTTGACTTTCAAGGGCTTGTGTGTTCTGATGATCACTAGAGCTATGCTGGTGAGAATTATGATACTTGCTCCTGGTAGGGTCACCCATGCCAGCTAGGTCGAAGGTTAGGAACCAGACAAAACATAGTCCACACAGGGTCTGTTCCTCAGGCAGGTGCAAAGGTGTCAAACCCCAGTAGGGGGGACATATTAATTATTTACTTTAATTTTTAATTTATCAAAAACAAATCCGATACTCGACAGATACCGACTGGGAAAAAGTTTCCCTTATTCCGTGATCGAGCCATTGAGTGATGGCGTCATGTTAAAAACACTATTGAGGAAGGCAATGGGAAACCACTTCAATAATCATTTCCAAGATTTTAATGATAGACACTATAGAGAATATGAGTCCTGGTAACTATGGGACTCGGCTCAATTGGCTTTGTGTCGTGCCTGGCAGCAGGAGAGGCAAGGCATCAGCGGTCATCATCCCCTTGCAATGGAAAACTGACATCAGCAGGACAGAAGACAGAAAAAGAAGACCAAATTAGTTGGAAAAGGAACTTGGAATGTTAGGACAATGTTGAGGATGGGAAAATTAGAGAATAAAAAGTGAGAGATGGAAAGAGGAAATATAGATATTTTTGGTTCATGCAAGGTAAGATGGAAGGATGGTGGGAATGACTGGAGTGAGAGTTATAGAATAATATACAGCGGAATGGACGAGATCAAACATGGGGCTGCCATAATTTTAAATAAAACGATAGAAAGAAGTGTAGTCGACATAGAGCAAGTAATGGATAGAATATAACTGGTAGAAATAAAAGCAGAACTGACAAACTTGGTCATTGTTCAGGTATATGATACATGCCACCAAGCAATCATAAGGAGGAAGAAGTCAATAGGATATACAATCATTTAGAAGACATAATCGTGTGTGCTCCCGCTGGAAAACATTTGATAGTGATGGGGGATAGAAATGTGAAGGAAGAGATAGTTAGGAGGGGGACTATAGTTTAGGTACAAGGAATGAACGTGGGGAAAAAGCAATTGAGTTCTGTAGAAGACAGGGGTTAATCATCAACAGCACTTGGTTCAGACACCACAAAAAGTGTAGGTATGCATGGAAAACAACAGGTGATTCAGAAAGGTATTAGTTAGATAATATTATGGTATGGCACAGATTTCCGAACAGCATGATCAGCCCGCACAGCCTCCCTGGAGTGGATGCGGACTCTGAAAAACAATTTAATTCTTATGAAATGTAGCATCTGTTTCAAAAAGATAAGGCCAGGGCGGCAGGTTAAGAAATAGAATATTGAAGCATCAAATGGATTGACAAGGAAGGAGTATCAGCAGGCTGTAGAGAAAAACATGGATGAGGTTAAAGGGCTGAGTGCTATCGAGGACAAATGGTAATTCATCAAAAAAGTGATATCAAAAGCCACAAATGAAACTATACGAACCGTTAATGGGAAAAGGACAGGGAAACCATGGATCATGGATGAGATGATTACAAAGGTGGATGAGAAAAGAAAATGGAAGAATGTAAACATAGAGTTAGGCACCAA
The DNA here is from genome assembly GCA_037158775.1 of Hetaerina titia. Classification (NCBI taxonomy): domain Eukaryota; kingdom Metazoa; phylum Arthropoda; class Insecta; order Odonata; family Calopterygidae; genus Hetaerina; species Hetaerina titia. Next base: position 35,840,113 of record CM073769.1, on the reverse strand, counting down.
ATAAAGCAAAAGAAGCATGGTGGAAAAGGCAGTGCGAGGATATGGAAAGTTTGCAGGGGAAGGGTGAAATCGGTGCACTATACAGCAAGATTAAATCACTATAGGGAAGTAAGAAGGGAAGATCTGTGCTAACAGTTAAAGAGAAGGGTAAAATAATAGTTGAAACAGAAAAGAACCAAGAGAGATGGAAGGACTATATAGAATAACTGTATGGTAAAGAACCTAGGCCAAAAAGGTTAGACATAAAAAGAGAACATGACATAGAGGAAGATAGGTTAGGTCCAAGCATCTTGACAATGAGATAGAAAGGGCATTAAGGGAGATGAAATCAAATAAGGCTGTGGGGGGAAGACAACATTCTGGTAGAACTACGAAAAGATTTAGGAAAATGTGGTAGGAAGAGACTATATGTACTGATTGGTGGCATCTATGAGGCAGTAATCTGGTGGGAAGACTTTGTGAGATCAGTGTTAGTTCCTTTTCCGAAAAAGGTAAAAGGCTACTTCATGTGAGGACTACAGAACAATAAGCTTGATTTCCCATGCATCTAAAGTTGTTCTCAAGATCATCAACAAAACGATAGAGATTAGGGCAAATGATTACTTAGGAGATGATCAGTTTGGGTTTACGAAGGGGAGAGGCCTGTGTGTGGCCATTGTAGGAGTGTGATCACTAATCGAGAGGAATATAGAATACAATCAGAATGTATTTGCCTGTTTCATAAATTTCAAAAAGGTGTTTGATAGAGTGAATTGGGAAAAACTAATGAGAATGTTGCAGAAAATAGAAATAGATTGGAGGAACTGGAGGCTAATTGGCAACCTTTATATGTTTCAGACTGCTCAGGTGCGAGTGGGAAACAGAGAGTTCAAATGGTCCAGTGTTAGGAAGAGGTGTAAGGCAGGGTTGTCTATTGTCACTGGTGCTGTTCAACGTACATGTGGAGGAAATGATTAAAGAGGCTTGGGAAGAACTGGAGGTAGCAATGAAAGTCAGTAGAGAATTCGTAAAATCAGTTAGGTTTGCTGAAGACCAAGCTGTAGTTTGTCAGTCAGCCAAGGGGTTGCAAGCATTTCTGAGTGAATTGAAAAGTCAGTGCAACAGATATGGGATGAGAATCAATATCAATAAAATAAAGGTTATGTGATTTCCAGAAAGAAATAGGCTAAGCTAAACAAAATAGGAGGGCAAACACGAGAGCAGATAGAACAATTTATGTATCTCGGAAGTGTTTTGGACCAACATGTTCAAAGTAGTAGAGACGTAAGGAGAAGAATTGTGCTAGGCAAAGCGGCTTTCACAAGGAGGAAAAAGTTGATGACAGGGAGGTTGAGTAAGGATGTTAAGAAAAGACTGATATGGAGTATAGCTATGTACAGCATGGTCATTGAAGCAGGAGAATAGACATAAAATGGAGGTTTTTGAAAGGTGGGTGTGGAGAAGAATGGAGAAGGTGAAATGGACCGAAAGGAAAACAAATGTGGAACTACTTGGGATGGTGGACAAGGAGAGGGGTTTGTTGGGAGAAATCCTATGGGGGCAGGAAAAATGGATGAAGGGTTTATTGACCAGCAGTAGGATGTTGAAGACTGTAATAGAGGCAAAAATGTAAGGCAAACGAGAAAAGGGCAGGAACAGGATAGGGATGTTGGATGGGATGAAGGAAGAAAGAAAGTACGCAGAGAGGAAGATGGACCTGATGTAGTGTAGGTTGCTGGATTGTGTTTTGTTAGGAACCATAAAATATTTATTTTGTAGTTGTGTCCATCCAAAAAAAACCTACCTTAACTGGTAGTTTACCTTATGCTAAATAATAATAATACATAATAGGATGTAGACTCAGCAAATACATATACTTCATTAAAAGCATATGCTTGGTAATTTATTCTGCATTTCAGATGTCAATAAAATTATTGTAATGTCTTTTTCATTTTGATAAGTACTGATATAGGTCCATTGTATTTTATATTAATGATCAAAAAATACTATTATTAATACATTACTGGTCATACCCAATGTAAGAGTTGACATTGGTGACAAATTTAAGTTGCACAATAAATGAACAATGTTTCTTGCAAACTTAAATAATATGTATCTTTCAAGTAGCCATAAACTTCATGTAAAATAATTACAACAGATACCATTAATTTAAATCTCCAAGTAGTCTGCCACTGTGCAGTTTGTAGCTAGACTCTTGCTGTCATATTATGGTATATCATATAATGCTAATTTAGCAATTATCTTTCATAAAGTTTACTGGTTTTGCTTTCATAATGTATTTATTCATTTTTTTAAAGTATTTATCAAGTATGTATTATTTATTTATTTATTTTAAATTATTTATTGACTTGTCTATATTATTTTTTATTGACTATTTAGTTATCAATTATTCTTTGAGAGAAAATATAAAAGGTTATGAGTAAAATCTAGTTGTTTAACTGTTATGCTTAAATTTTTTTCAGGGTTACTAAGGAGCATAGAGAAAATCTGTCAAAGAATGCTAAAGCCCTTTTCATTAAATGCAGAGATTCAATCAAGGATATTCAGAACAAATTTATGAAGAATCTAAAAAACAAGGAAAATGTTTCTTCTGACGATGTATTTTCAGCTCAACAACAGGTATGATAGAGGATGAATTGCATTACATATTACTTTTTGTGTAATTACCCCATTTTAATGTGATGTGTGTACTTTTTAAGATTCGCATGTATGGAAATCTATGTGTTTATTTAGACATTTATGAATTATATTCCTTGCAAAGTTCAAATCATAAATATAAACCAATTAGAACATCTCCCAGTGCATTCCCCCTTTCAGTCATTCCTTACTACCCAAGTAAGAAGGCCACCGTAAGTGTAGAATAGTTCTGGGTGTTAGACCACCAGTTATATGTCTTAGTCTTAATTGTGCATATTTCAGATTGTTAATTGGGGAAGCATGCCATGGAGAATCCATAAAATGCTTATTGAACCTGTAAAGTTTAGAGTCAAGTGTTTGAATTTTTACCCTCCTAAAAATCAGCACATGCCAAATTTCATTACGTAGTTTCAATTCATTGCAGTTGAAAAATGTTGTTATCCTGGGAAATATACTGTCATATAAATAAGCACTCATCTTCTGTATTCTGAGGTTCTGAAGAGTGTAGTAGTAATTTTCAAGACTTTTCTGAGATATGCTCCCATTTTTTTAAATAATTTTTAATTTGAAATAATGACAGTCATAATCATAGTTTTTATAGTATCGTATCTCAGTATATAAAGTTTAGCATGGAATCTCTTCAGTATTTCACATATTGTGAAGCTAGTTTACTTTATTTACAATTCTATATGAAATTTATCTCACATTCCAATAAAAAATTGAGGTTAAAAAGACATTTTCTAATTAGGGGTTGATTAAGGAAATGAATAATCATTTTCTAGATTATGCTCTATTTATTTTTGCTCTGTTAGCTGGGCTGTTCATTTTACTTGAGTGAATTTTAGACAATAACTTTTTTTCTCTAACTTATATTTTTTTCAAAATTACTAGGAAAGTGGAAATACAGGGTTTTATTGTTCATACTCCTCAGTGTTTTTCTTTTAGAATACCTGATGTTTCATTAATAATTGTTTTTATAGGGCTTGTAAATTGAGCTGTAGATCTGAGAAATAAACCATCAAGTAGCAGTCTTGAGAATGAAACACAAGAAAAACAGATATGGTACATTATAGTATATGACAATAACTTCCACCATGGGGCTACTGAAATCAGCTCTAAAGGCAGGATATTCCCAGAGTTCCTTATGAAAACTAAGTGGCATAATTTCAACAACGATCAAATGTATTAATGATGATAAAGGAATGGTCTTAGAGTAAAAATACATCATGTCATCTAGACACGTTTATTTTACTCAAAATCAGGAAAGATGTAAATCATCCGAAATAACATGAAAATATCAACTGGGATTCCTATAGATGTGAACTTAAGAAAGTACCATATTTTCAAGCAAATGAGGCTTGATTGTTTCCCAGAAGAAACTAATTAAAAAGGGATAAGAGAAACCATGGCATGGTGACAATTAATATCTATTTGGTCTAAATTGAAAATGGCTGCAAGGGTGAATGGTGAGTGATGATGATTTTATGACTCCTAGCCTTTTTGGTGAAAAAGATTCATGAAAATACATAGATTGACTATGCACACATGATTGAAAGTGGTATAAAGTGTCAGGGTAGAATGAAGGCACAATTATTGCATTTCTCTGATGTGCTATAAAAATCAAAAAGCATGCATACATTTGCATTAGCATTTTATATACTGTCTAATAAAGATAATTAATGCAAAAAGCTGATGAAACTGAGACCATAAAATATCCAATAATGACACATCTCATTTTCTCATCAGTGGCTTGTTGTATTAATGGTACCAAATTAAAACTATTGCTAATGGGAGAAGCCTTCCAGTTGGAAATTTCAACCATATTCACTGCAAAGGTTGAGTGTATGAGGATATTTTGAAAATGTTTTAAAGAAAGTGTTCAATTTCTTACTGGAAAACCCCTCAAAAATTATTCTTTTAGGCAAGTTTAACACTCTTTCGATAAAAATTTATAAGGTCAGAGTAAGCTTGAAATACCCAAGACCCATAATTTTGGGATGATTAATTAGTCAGTTGTAACCCTAGGATGTCTCAACTAACAAAAGACCGTTTAAGGGGTCATGCAATTAGAATAGAATGGTGATGCTAAAATAGTATGAGGTAACAGCAACATCTTGTATCAAAAACCTTTGTCACACTGGTTTGTCAGACATTCAAAAATACTTAAATAAAATTGAAACAGAAAATTGTATCATAATTTAAGAAGTGTGGAATTAGCAATGGCATCAGTGGCATTAAAGAGAATCTTGTGTTGGGCAAATTTTTCTGAAGAGTTTTCGTACTTTAAGGATATTCTCCTGTATGATTCTTCAACTATACTGAATTAAGAAACTAAAAATTATTAATTAACCACATCAACCTCACCTAGACTCAGAGGAGGAGCCAGAAGAGAGGTTTTGGAGCTATGGGTCACTGTAAGTCATGCAAATCACCTGAATGAGTACCTGGTCCTGGTGGCTCTTCATATGTTTCCAACTAGTTAAAATGTCCTGTTGCTATATTCATTTTCTACAGATCCTTATTTTTTTATGCATAGTTGTAATAAAAATTTTCTTCACATTGGACCTGAAAGAATAATTGGGAGTGTTCTTAATGTTAGAAAAGTTCTTCAATTGCCTTAGCCATGTTACTACACACTAGTTGTCTTAATGTTTGTATTCGTTTAACTAGGAAATTAAAAGTAAAGTAGAAAACAGCCCCTTGTCATTAACCCTACATATTACATTTCATTTGTATGTGCTAGATAGAGTATATGCTATGTACTAAATCATCCATTTATCTTTCAGATTATGAGCTTGACAAATAGTTATGTTTTACAAGCAGAAAGTATCATGGAAGCAAAGCAAAAAGAACTTATTGGAAAAGAATAATGTTGTGCAAGTCTCAAGAGGTATATCAATATTATGAACTTCACTTTGTATTGCATTTCCATGTTTATTTTTATATAAATGCATGTATCAATATAATTATAATTATTACCTTAATAAAATATAATAATAATTTGAATAATTATTTTATAGATACAAAGGGATTGAAGAATTAAAGCAAGATGCCAAATAAATTAAATTGAGGGAGAAAAAGAAAGCAGCCTTTGGTTAAGACTGATGGCATCATAAGATCTTGTTTGGTCTCTAGAAAGAAAGAATATTTTCAAGTGTTACGAAAATTACAATAAATTTGTGCATGTAGTGACGCTGAAGTTTGTCATTTGTGTTTTTTAATCCACTAATCTTCCATCATCCAACTTCCTTTTCATTCTGAATCCACAGTAGCTTCATAGAAGTGTAATGTAGTGGATAATTTCCATCCAAAATTCCATTTGTAAATTATAAACATCTTATGTATGGAAAATAAGGTTTGCACTCAGTGTGGTCCAGTATACCTAAGTTAATGATTCTAGGATCTGGGAAATATGAGTTGTGTATCTATCAATCTCGTAGTCTATCAATGATAATATTTAATGGTCTAGGAATCTTTATTAATTTATTTGTTCAAGTAAAGTAAACATGCCTAATATTTAACAGAGGGGTAATTGGGGTTAGAAATTCACTCAAGGTACACTGAACTAAGCCTGAAGGCAATTGCCACTCATTCAGGGACTGCTTCCTATCCCTGTCAGCATTCAGGTACAGAGTGTATTAGAAACATCAAATCTCATTGCTTGGATTTTACAAGAGGTTGCCTAATGACATCTTCAAGGGTTTTATTCAAGCAAAAAACACCTTAGTAACCAAAAATATGGAACTCATTAGGTGAATATTTATAACCATAACTAGTGAACCATGTTTAAGTAAAATTGACAGAAGAAGACATAAAAGAGAAACGGACCTGTTGTATTATGAGCTATAGCTATTTTAGGGCTGTGCAAGGTTAGATGGAAGGATAGTGGGAATTAGTGGAATGTGTAACACTCTGCTATACCACAAAATATAACTTTATTTCAACTGGTTTCGATACAGCATATCATCATGTGGCAATCTTACAAAGATTCCGAATGGTTATATAGCACTGGATACGGATGAGGGAGGTGTGGGATAGGGCTGGGATCATTAGTAAGGAGAGGAGAGAGGGAAGCTGAGAGTAGCCAATGGGTTGTTACTGCTGGGGGTAAACAAAGGTCATTGTAATACACATGGTTAGGATATAGAAGAGAACACATTAAGCAAGGGTGACCAAAAAGAGTACAATTGCTCATTTACTATGTTTTCATGTGGAGAGGTATGATCTATAAGGATTTCTAAGTCCTCAAGTGCTTCAAGTCTTGGGCCACTCTTTTCCTTGTATAGGATGATTGGTTTGAAACCACTGATGTGTTTATGATCTATGAGATGTTTAGCAAAGTTGGAGGTAGAATGGTTGTTTGCAAAGCATGACTCGTCTTCCTTGATTCATTTGAAAAATTTGCCCTATTTTCCCAATATAGCTTGAATTCCAATGACCACATTGGAGATTGCAGCTTGTATACTATGCTGTGTGTTTCTTCACTAATTTTCCCTTTAGCATTTCCTAGTTAATTAGTTAGGGTTTTCCTATTGTAAAAGGTTGCTATAATTTTACCTTTAGGCAGGAGTTTGACTACTTTTGATGATATTTCACCAAGATATGGGGTTTGCACCATTTCCTATTATCGTCATTCACTTTTTACTTGGAAATCATTTCAACTGCAATATGTTTTAGTTTTTTGCAGTACATTTTAGTGACAAAGTCCTCTGAATACCCACTGTTCAATGCAATCTGTTTAATTGTGTTCAACTCTTTTGTTCTATTGTTGTCAGACATTGGAACAGCCTATTAGTTACTCTCACCTCCCTCTCCTCTCTCCTTGGTAATGATCCCAGCCCTACCTCGCCCCTCCCCCCTCCACATCCAGTGTTATATAGCCATGTGGAATCTTTGTAAAATTAAAAGGTAATGATATGCTGCATTAAAACCAGTCGCAAAGTCGCAATAAAGTTATACAGGGTGCAGAAACATAACTTCCTTTTTTTATAAAGCAAAGCTTTTGAAAAAGGAAGTTATGTTGCTGCATCCTGAATTTTGTAGAATAGCAGTGTGTTGCCCTTTCCAGACATCATGAAGGAGTTCCATCAAGTTGCACCATCCACTATTGAATAAATGAGTAGAGTGATAGCTGTAGAGTAATTTACATAGGAGAGGAAGAGAGCCTGCATGGAGTAGCAGTAGTCTTGAACCATAAGGTAGGAACAAACAAGGAGCAGGTGAGTAACAGAGTATTATTAGTAAAATTAAAACCTTAATCAATGAGTCTGGTTATTATTCAGATCTACATACAAACAAGTAACCATAGGTAGGAAGAAATAGGCTGTATGATCAATTAGAGGAAAGAATTATGGGTATTACTCGCAGGAAAATATTACTACATGTAGTTAATATACCAGTTAAGGTAGGTTTTAGATGGACAAAAACTATAAAATGATTCTCTTATCTTTCCTACATAACACAAGATCCTACCCTGCATCAAACCCCTCTTCATCTCCATATACTTTTTCCTCCCTTCGTTCCATCCAACATCCCTATGCAATTCCTGCCCCTTCCTCGTTTGCCAAACATTCTCCCGTCTATCACAGTCTTTAACGTCCTACTGCCAATCAATATGCTTTGCCTCTATTTTTTCTCTCTCCTTATGATTTTCCCAACTATCCCCTCTCCTTTGATAATATAACTAGCATTTCCTCATTTGTTTTACTTTCTTTCCACTTAACCTTCTCCATCCTGCGTGAGACTCCCATTTCAAAACCTCAAATCATGCTGTTTCAGTGAACATTTTTCTGCACCATACATAGCTATGCTCCATATCAGAGTTTTAATGAACCTTTTCTTAGCATAATTACTCAATATCCCTGCCATAAGTTCTCTCTTCCATATGAAATCTTCTTTGAGGTTTTGTCTCTCAGGAGTGTTTTGGTCCAAAACACTTCTGAGGCACGTAAACTGTTCCACCTGCTCTAGTTTTTGGCCTCCTCTTTTAACATTTAACATAGCCTTTCTCTTTCTGGAAAACTACATAACCTTTGTTTTATTTACATTTATTCTCATCCCACATCAATCACACTGAATTTCCAATTCAGTCATCAATGCTTGCAGCCCCTTGGCTGGCTGACAAACTAAATTTTGATCATCCACAAACCTGAACAAATGAATTCCCCACTGACTTTCATTCCTATCTCGAGTTCTTCCTATACTTCTCTTACTATTTCTTCCACGTATACCTTGAATAGAACAGGTGATAATAGACACCCCTGTCTTACTCCTCTTCCTAACTCTGCCCATCTAGTCTCTCCATTCACTACTCATACTTAAGCAGCACATGTACAGGTTATTTAAAAGTCTCCCATTCTGCCAATCTACTCCTATTTCTGCAATATATTCATTAGTTTTTCCTAATTCACTCTATTAAATGCCTTTTTGAAATCTATGAATCAGGCAAATATATCCTGATTGTATTCTACATTCCTCTTTATCAGTGACCTCATAACTGCTATAGCATCACACATGCCTCAATCCTTCCCGAACCCTCACTGATTACCCCTTATGTGATCATTTCCTTAATGTCAATACCCTTGTTGATGATCCTGAGAATTAATCCTTGTGTAGTTCTCAAAAATTGCTGCCTTTCCTTATTTTATAACAAGAACTATTGAAGAGGGTACATATAGCCTATAGAGGCTGGTTGAGGGATGAGGTATGAGTGATTCAAATAGGGGCATTATCGAGGAAAGGTTGTTAAACACAAAACTAAGAATGGAGGGTACAGGTGGATGGGTGGGAAAATCCCCAGAAGATTGAGTCTTTTGGAGAGAGGGAGTTAAACTGTTTGCTGTGGAAATATGATTCTGAGGAAAGGAGAGTGCTTTAAAAAAATTTGATCATTTAACAGAAGATTCACATTTAACTGTACTATTTCAAGTACTTCTAAAATATCAAGTATTTTTCCCTTATTTTAACAGTTTAGAATCTCAGGATGAAATTTATATGAGTGGGATGATTGTAGTAGACGCTTAGCTATGAATGACGTTTCATTATAAGTCTTCCAACATTTTTGATGTTCTTTTATTCTTGTCTTGAAATTTCTTCCAGTCTGGCCTATGTCGCACATGTCAGGAATCACACTTCACTTTGTAAATGGCAGATTATGGGAAAAGTTCTAGTTTGCCTTTGTTGCAGCATAGGATTTTTTCCAGAGCATGAGGATTATGACCTCCCTCTGAGGCACCACCTTTTCAAAGGCACCTTCAGTGCCGGGCAGGGAGGATTGCGTGCGGTAAGGATGTCCAGAGCTATGCCGGCGGTAGCGCGGCTACTGGTAGGGCCTCCCTTGCCGGACAGGTCTTGACTGAACTGCCAGACTAAGTGTGCCTCACATGATAGGGTAGAGAGGGCTCTTTATGTGTAGAGAAACAAGCCTTTCTAAGGGAGTAAACCCTGAATATAAATCCTGGCCCTCCAAGTTGGGGGTTAGGCGTAGGGCTAGCAACCCTACCCTTTAAAAAATTCGCTTGCTACGAAACCTCTAAATGTGCCTCGGATAGATAAAGATGGATTTTTAAGATATCGACCTGGCAAACAGACAAGGACAATGAGTACATAGAAATTAGCTACATGGAATGTTAGAACATTGTTGAAATGTTGTTGAATTGTTGAAACCGGGTAAAATGATTGAAGTTGCCAATCAAATGCTGAAATATGGTTTAGATATTATAGCCCTACAGGAAGTGAGATGGGTAGGAAATGGTAGAATTGATAAAAAGAATTTTACAATACTATACAGTGGACCCAGCCATAGAACTGGATTATATGGAACTGCTTTCATGATTAATACAAGGATAAGAAACAGTTTGATGAATTTTGAGCCATTAGGGGACAGACTATGTAAAATCACCTTGAAAGGAAAATTCCGTAACATCAGCCTTATATCAGCCCTTTCCCCTACTGAAGATAAAACAGAAGAAGAAAAGCAGGAATTTTATGATTTACTGGAAAGAGAATGCCAAAAAACACCAAATATCAAACAGTTATCATTCTTGGAGATTTTAATGCAAATATCGGTAAGGAAGACTTCTTAAATTCCGTAGCAGGAAAGTACTCACTGCATGATGTGACAAGTGAAAATGGAAGGCTTCTCTGCCAGCTTGCTCTGTCACTCAACATGATCATAAAGAGCACATGCTTTGAACATAAAAATATTCATAAAGGTACCTGGAAAATGCCTGGGACAGGAATTGTGAATCAAATAGATCATTTGCTGATATCCAGGAGACACTCATCTTCTATATTAGACATAAGGTCTGCACGAGGACCAAATTGTGACTCTGATCACTATCTAGTAAAAGTAAATTTTAGAGAACGACTGGCCCTCTTGGATAAGATCAATAGGTCAAGAAGGGTTAAATGGAATAGTAAAATTTTAGGAGATCCTGTGCAAGCTTTGAGGTACAAAGTTGAAATAAGTGGAAAGTGAACTAGGACTGGGGAAGAACTGACAGAGCAATATTCTGTGGAAGATCAATGGACAAGAATTAAACAATCTGTTTTATCAACTGCAAAGGACATCGAATAGGTGAAGCAAAATAAAAAGGAATGCAGATTGGTTTGATAATGAGTGCAAACTTGCAATAGAGGAAAAGAATAAGAATAGATACAATATGTTACAAAGGGAGACTAGATTAACAAGAGAGAAGTATAGGCAGAGCAGGAAAGAAGCTGATAAATTACTAAAAAGAAAGAAAAAGGAGTACTTAAAAAATCAGTTGAAGGCTGTAGAAGAGCTCAATAATGCTAAAGAAAGCAAAAAGTTCTACCAAGCAGTAAAATACATGACTAAAGGTTATCAACCAAAAGCGCACTCCTATAGAAATAAAAATGGTCAAGTCATTGGGGAGTAAAATGAGATACTAGAAAGATGGGCTGAATATTTTAATGACCTGTACAATAAGGAATTAACTACAGGGGTTGAAGAGCATGAACAAAGTCACACAGAAGATCAGGAAGTGCTCATTCCAACAATAGAAGAGGTAACTGAAAGTATTGGAAGACAGAGAAATGATGCAGCACGAGGAGACGATGGTATAACATCTGTGCAGAGCACTACATTGAGTGTTACTACTAATAGAGCATTACATCAGCTAATTTGTAGTATTTGGAAGTTGGAAGAGTTCCCAGAAGACTGGAAGACAGGTTTGATTTGTCCAATATATAAAAAAGGTGACAAATATGATTGCAAAAACTATAGGGGCATTACATTACTGAATGTAGCATACAAAATTTTCACCAGTCTTCTCCTGAAATGCATAAGCACCTATGCTGAAGACATACTGGAAGAATATCAGTGCGGCTTTAGAGCTGGTAGAAGTACCATTGATCAGATATTCTTGGTAAGACAAACAATGGAGAAATGCTATGAATATAATGTTGACTTGCATATACCCTTCATTGACTTCAAACAAGCCTTCAACAGCGTGAACAGGAAAGAGATGATACGTGTGTTGAGAGATTATGATATTCCAAGGAAATTAATTAGACTGGTTCAATTGACATTGCATGAATCACAATGTAAAGCCTTTATTAGGGGTAGAGCAAGTGGAGCATTTAAGATGACCTCGGGGGTAAGACAAGGAGATGCTCTCTCAGCCACGTTATTCAACCTGGCCCTACATAATGCAATGAAAGAATTGAAACTAAGAGGGACCATAGTGCATAAATCCCAGCAAGGATTCGCATATGCAGATGATATAGCACTAATTGCACGAAATGTGAATGACCTAAAAGAAATGTTTTACATTTTAGAAAACACTGGTAAAGAAGTGGGGCTGAAGGTTAGAGAAGAGAAGACCAAATACTTGAAAATGTCAGCTCATCAGAACAAGCGGCACCTACAAAACATAATAATTGGGAATTATGAGTTTGAGGGTGTCAAGGAATTTACCTATCTAGGAGTAAGATTTAACAATGAAAATAAGATATCCACGGAGATCAACCAAAGGGTAATGGAAGGTAACAGGGCATACTTTGCAAATGTAACAATCCTCAAATCAATGTTACTATCAAGGAACACAAAAATGAAGATCTATAAAACGCTTATTAGACCCGTGGTAACTTATGGAGCTGAAACATGGACATTAACAAGTCAGGATGAGGAAACACTTAGAAAATTCAAAAGAAAAATGTTAAGGAGAATCTATGGCCCAATTAGAGAAGGAGAGAGATGGAGAATTAGAATGAACATGGAGATAAATGAATTACTAGAAGGGAAGGACATACAGGTTACCTGTAGTTAGATTTGCCAAGTCACTGCGGCTGGCGGGGTTGGGGCATGTAGAAAGGATGGAAAATGACAGAATGCTCAAACTGATACTTAATAGCAAGATGGAAGGAGTCAGAAGAAGAGGTAGACCAAGGAAGAGATGGCTACAGGATGTGGAGGATGACTTGAAGGCAATGGGAGTTACAAGATGGAAGGAAAAAGCAAGAATAAGAACTGAATGGAGGCATATCATAGAGGTAGCCAAGGCCCACACCGGGCTGTAAAGCTGAAGATGATGATGATGATGATGATGAGGATTATGAAACGATATATTCAACTTTCTTTTATTAAATTTTTGGACAATCTTATTGGAAAGATCACCTCTAAACAATAAATGACACCACTTTTTTGGATTTCGTTGGGTGAAGGTAAGGAATTATTACCGTGAAATAGCTGTAGATGTGAATCTTTTATTTAATAGTTTGGCCACAAGTTTACACTATTGCCATTGGATACTGCTATTGATTTTATGATGTCCAGCTCATGTTTCAAATTTTTTATAGTTAGGGGTAAATTAACAAGTAGGTGTATTAAGTATCATATCTGACAGTTTCTGGGCCATAGAGTGGTAGGAATCTGCTGGGATGATCACGTCACTGTAACATGTTTTCCTGTATATGCCAAAACTATGTTTATCGTCTATGATAGTTATGGAAAAGTCAAGAAAGTCACTCTTCAACTCTTTCCTGGATTTCCTGGTGAACTTAATTTTGGGATGTTGGGCATTTAAAAGATTGAGTAAACTGTCTAGTTATTTAACACTCCCTGTCCAGCAGCAGGTGATGTCATCCACATAAGGATACCAGCAGAAAAGATTAATTAGGAAAAGATGGGCGTAGTTAAATAATTGTGATTCTAAATTGTCCATAAATATTTCAGCTAATAGTGGGGACAAAGGAGATCCCACTGATAAGCCCTCCATTTTATGATATAAAACATCATTGAATAAAAAATAATTCTGATTTGCACACAGTTCCATGAGTAGATGGAACTGTGTGCAAACTTTGGTGAGTAACAAAGTTTTTTGAATGGACACAGAAGTAAATAAATGTTTTAAGTCAATGGAAACTAGTTGTGAGTTTGGAGGCAAAGAGAGATGGTGAAGATTATGCCTTAATTTAATTGAATTCTAAACACTATATTTTGCTGAAAAATCAGTGGATTGTCTAAAGATGGTGTTCAGTTTGGAAACTAATTTATATGATGATGAGCCTATGCATGGTACCACTGGGTGAACAGGTGTTCCATCCAAATGAGTTTTAGGGAGACCATAAAATCTAGGAGGTAAAGGATTCATTTGTAATAATTTTCAATTTTTGGGAATAGTTTAGAGTAGGCAGATAAGGCTTTTTTTAGACTTTTTTTTGGAACCTAGTGGCTGGGACATAAGGAAGGATCACAAAGGAGTTATCTGTCAACACATCATCACATTTTTTCATGTAAGAAGATTTGTTTAAGATCCTTATGCTGTTCCCTTTATCTGCTTTAGGTTCATGATCAGGTTTTTTTCTACCTTCTGCTTGATGCATATTATAACATTGTTATTTTGTAGACCAACTTTCTTGAGGTGAGATATGTCTCGGTTTTCAAGTTGGGAAATGATAATATCTACAACGTTTTGTTGAATACCTGCATGCTCAACATAAAGGATGACTTCACAGTTCACTATCAAAGATTTTAAAGGGTGTTGGGTTGAATGCTGAGTAGGGGCAAATTCCCAAGCCTTTTTGTAGTGGTTCGATTTTGGAGCAGATAAAGAAGGAATCAGATAAGTTAACTACTTTAGGATGAAACTTAAAATCACAATTGGGATCACACTAGGGAGAATGAGTTGCATTTTCCCTTTCACATTGCAAATAATGTACATCTACATCTACATAAATACCCTGCGAGCCACCAAAAAGGTGTGTGGCAGGGGGTGTAGCACCATGAGGGAAGGGTAAGGGTTGAGGGGGTTAGGGGTTAGGTGAGGAAAGGTGGGGGGAACCTGTAAGAAAAAAAAAATATATATATATATATATATACACATACATATATATATACATACATACATACACACATGTATACACATCCTCGCGAAGTTCCTAACCTGTACGTTAATACTTATTGTAATGAACTAAGTCCTGGGGAATTTCGGCTACAAGCATTCTGGTCCCTTATCGTTCTTGGAAAAAATGACATTTTAAACCTGTCAGTCTTGCAGTCTATCTCTCTAGTCTTATATTCGTGATGTAGATTTTGTATGTAATGAAACTTTTCTTAGAGGAGACTGGATTCTGTAGATTTTCCCATCCATCCACCCCCTACCCTCCACTCTTCGTTTTGTGTTGAATAATCTTTCCCCAATAATGCCCTTCTTAGAATTACTCATATCTCATTCCAAAACCTGTCTCTCCCTCTTATTATGTACCCTTCTTTATGCTTCCCTCCTCTTTACCGCCAGGATATCTGCTACCTGCTACCATCATCTCTACAATGACTACATGTGCTTATCCATTTTCCCCCTTTCCCTCTATTTACCTCTCCATTTCTTTGGTCCCTGACGCTCCTTTATTTTCCTATGGTTTCTCTGTTGTTCTGTGCCACAGCTGGTTTCCCAGGAAGGGCTGGAACCTGAATAATTATACAGCTTAGGTAAAACTAAAGGTGCCCAGAACTATCACATGTTATTGAACCAAGAGCCTCCAGTCAGTAGCACAGCTACTCAGTCTACCCACTGGCGTAGTTTTCCCCATTTATACATTAAAAGTAATCAGTCAACTATGGTAAAATGGATGACCAAATTCAATTTTCAAAGTCGTCCTTTAAGAAACCAATTGTGTACTCAGCTTTTAATGGAAATTCCAATTAGGTTTTCAAGGATTCCCAAATAATTTTTGGAGGTACCCTGACAGGATTAACTTACTATAATTACAATATAAATATACAATCTCATAAAATATGCTATTTTTATGGCTGTTACATAACAGCTTTGTGAAATTTAGGAAAACCCCTAAAGTGCTTGGTAGGTTGCCCTTGGCTAATTCTGTAAAAATAAATAATCTTTTTATCCAAATCTTGCAAGATTGAGACTATATAATGTCGTGAAACCTCTCTCCCTCCACAACTGGAGGTCATGCTTTTTATACATTTTGCTAGTGATGCTTGTAATGTGGCATTTTTAGTCATGCATTGTTTTCATTTTCTACTGTTTATGCAGCACGGTATTACATTAGTCAGATGACTGATTTCATTAGGTATGCCAACACAAGGAGTGGATAAAACCAACATAATACATGAAAGTTTTCCCATACTTCATTTGTTTCGAGGTGTCATGCATGGGAAAGCAAACCTTTTTTATGCTACATAATTCATTTGATTTTGTAGCCATACATACTTCAAATTCTGTAATTAAATTCAAAATGTACAACAAGTCCATTTCTTTAATTCCAGGAGACTTTGCGGCCTATTGAAGTGTGTTGAAGTTATTAAATTACTTTTTGTATAGAATTTAATGAATTTTGATATTAATAATAATAAAGTATTTTAATTGATTCATTAAATATTAGTAACATTAAATAGTCCATCTGCATTTACATTACATTATAAAAGATGCCTGTGTGTCCTACTCTTACACTGATGCTAGAGTCATAAACATATGATTTGATGTGGAATGATATTAAGTTTCATCATCTCTTGTACTTTTTGTGTAACTCTTGATGGTGAAGAGTTAGGCTCAATATCATGTTCTAATATGAGCTAACTCTCTGTAGAAAATAATGTGCATCTGTAAAGACTAATTGTGAGAAAACTAATGACAAATATAAAATGCAACAACAAATTTCAAGAAACTGCAGGAGATGTCGCAACAGTAAATTTTTACAGAGTCATCCGCTAACATGCATTTCATTGCAAGAATTTCAGAGTGTAAAAATCATTTGCCTTGACCGGGATTCAAACCTGGATCCCTCGATGTCCCACCGAGTGCTTTAGGCTTTTAAGCTATCAAGACGTCCTCTTACATCTTGCTCCTTTAAAAGCCCAAAAATTTCAGAGTTTAAGAGGACATCTCGATAGCTTAACTGACTAAAGCACTCGGCCAGACATCAAGGCATCCGGGTTCAAATCCCAGTTACACTCTGTTCCCTGACACTCTGAAATTGTTATTGTATTTCATTGCAAGAATTTCAGAGTGTAAAAAGCATTCCCCTTGATCAGGATGCAAACTTGCAGTTTCTTAGAACCTGACAATCATTAATTTCATGTTTAAATGATTTGGCTTCAAAAAGTTGATCAAAATATGAAAAAGGACTAACAGTAAGAAATATTATTCTATTAGCTGCATTTTCATCCAAAAATCATTTTCTATTTTAATGAGTGAATGAATATTGCTATTCCATTGAATTCCATTGGAAAACATGCACGTTTCTTGGTTTTGAATTAAAATTTATTGTTGCTCCATGTTAAAGGAAGTGTCAATATGTCTCGAGCAAATTCTAACTCAATCTGATCGATGGTTTTGGTGAAAGAACAGAACAAACAAGCATATTCAGACCTATATATTTGTGTGGATTTTAGTATAAAATGCGGGGAAGCTTTAAAAATATTTTAGATTAATTTCTTTGAAATACAGAAGAAAAATTTTTTTGGTTTCATGTGTATAACCGGACTGGACAAAACAGATAAACTTTTATTACAACAGATAGTTTAAATTACTACAGTAGTGATGTAAATTTATACCGAATAATCTTTTAACAATTATTTATAATATCAAAAATACTGCTATGATTACAGATAAATACATATATTTATTAGTACTGAAACGTATCATGTGTTGAACCTTTTAACAATAGGACTCATTTTTGTTTTGAAACAGGGTACATAATCATTCCATTCACTCCTTGTAATAAGATTAGGGACCTGCAAGAATGGTTCTTTTTACAGAATTTGAATAGCATGTTCTTACAAATGTTTATACCTTTACAGAAAATGTAATGTCACATTCACCTCTTAGCACATCTCTTTTTGTCATCTCAAGAGTCAATTTCAAGAGGAAATAAATTGTGGTACTCTATCATTTTCCACTTAGTTATCTAGCTCTCAGATCAATTGATATTCTTTTTTAACAAATGACTGTATCAAACTGGGAATTTTAAAGTTTATAGAGGAAGCAGTAAGTGATAGGAGTGCTCAAGCAAACCAAATACTAAAATTAGGGGGTTGAAGAGTAAATTTGGCTTTTAAATCCTTCTGCTAATTGGCTATAATAGGCTTTCAATTATTTTTAGTATGCAATTACCAGTATAAAAGCTATTTTCTTAATGTTTTTTTTTATATTTTCCATTTAAATAGTTATTTACCACCCTCATTAATTCAATACCCATAGGAAATCCTTTTCTTCAGTTTACAAAGACTTTTTCTCAACTTGGCTGACCAGAATGTGAATTAATGAACATTATCAGTGTGTAATCAAATTTTAAACTTTTATTTAATGACTGAAATAGCCAATTGCTGCAAGTCATATTTCACATTGCGTGGATAAATATTTTATCTAAAAAGTAAAATTTTTTCTTTGCTCAATTGTTGAATGTAATAACTTACTTGTAATAATTGGAAAATCTCTCCCCATAGACTCCAACCTTGACATGATGGATGAACTTGAGCTTAAGAGAATGGTGTTTTGAGTGATATTTTAGCTCAGAATATCACTTGCCACCAATTATTTATAAAAAACGGAACTCAGAATAATGCTACTTTGTCAAATATATTAGTAGATTAGACAACTAGAGGCAACTGAGATATGATAAACTCAAGCATATTGTACTAATCTGCATATAAAATGTATGACAAGGACTGTCAAGAAAGTAACTTACGTTTCCACCTAACATGGAGTGGGTAGAGCTAGAGCCACCATCTTGGTGTCTGAGCATTCCTATACTCAGCACACATCCTGCTGTAGTGGTGTGCAGACTGTGGTTCTTCTACTTTGCTCACTGCAAACTGTTAAAATGTGCACTGCAATAGAAAATACCACTCATTGATACACCATGCCCACTCATGGACTACAACCTTTATGAGGTGGAAGGGTTCGAGCATTCTGATGACCTCTAGGGATATATTGATATGATTAGTTACAATTGCTCCTAGTAAGGTGATCCATGTCAGATAGGGGAAAGGGTAAGAGGCAGATGAGAGGTTGCCCTTGCAACATCTGTTCCTCAGTGAGAAGGCTACAAAGGCATTTAACTTGCCATGTTAACATATTTTATGCTGTTTAATGGCCATGTTAGGTATGGTGTCACATTAAAAACACTATAGAGGAAGGCAGTGAGAAACTCTCTAATTTTTCTCTCAAATTTGTATGATGGATAAATATATGAGACTGAGTCTCGGCAAGGGACTTGGTCCACTGGGCCAGGTGTTGTGCTTGGCAGTGGGGGGATGGGTAACACCTCTGAGGTCATATCATGTGATATCCTTACAAGCAGAATCAACAGCAACATTATCTGGGAAGAAGATACAGAATGGGATTGGACATGTTAGAATACGAATTTGAAAGGTTAAGATGATGTTGAGGACTAGGAAATTAGAAATTATAAACAGGGACATGAAGATTGGAAGTATAGACATGTTAAGGCTATCTAAGGTGATATGGAAGGATACTGGAGATTACTGCAGTGATACTTTTAGAGTAATAGAGAGAAAGAGAGCCATTAAGGGTTGCTTTAGTACTGAAACAATGTAGGAAAAAGCACAGTAATCGTAGAGCAAGTGAGTGATGTAAAATTATAGGTAAAGGTAAATTAATTAATAAATGAAGTCATTATTTAGGTCAGTACATGGCAGTAAACCTTTTTGCGTACTAATCAATTGGAATAAAATTTTAAGTGATTCTTTCAAACCCAAGGCTCCTACGGCTCTTAAGCACAACTAAAAATGTATACATTTATAAGCTGTTAAAATTTCAGGTCGTTAATTTTGTTCGTTTTTTTAGAGAATAACGAAAAATCGCCTTCGTTATTAATCAAGTGGCCAAAATCGGATTTTTGGTAATTTCATTCTGAACCCAGCACATAGAACCGGGCCACGACCTTAACCTGATCAGGAATGAGCACGCGATTTTTCTCGAAATTTCTCAATGAGGGCTATTAAGTTCTGAAAATTTTAGTCAAAATATCAGTCGCATTCCTCGGTAGTTTTGGGTGAGAATCTGTGTTTTCATGATCATCATCTTCGGCATCTTCATTTATCCTCGAAGAACGGTTTACATTAATAGGCATATAAAATAAAATGTCTGATAGAATCCTTGATGATAAACTTTTCATCAATGAAGATATGTGTAACTGCTTAAAATGTGCGCGTCTTATCGTGGAACTGTAATTCCCAAAACAGTCAACAAAGGCTACCCAGTTTAGGCGTGGCAGTTAGCCATTGGAACTGAGCGCTTCCTCTGGTGACGTGTTCATTTGGAGAAGTACGTCGACGTTGAATATGTGCCGCCTTATTCAAGTAGGCTTTCAGAGAGGCTAGAATGAATTGTAATTAAAAGGCTTATCATTCGAGATTAAAATTGAAAGTGACGGCATCAAAGGAAGACGATATTGTCAGATTTTTTGCATTTGTTATAATAACTTAAGTTTGGTGCATAAACCGAATGAAATATATAAATTTCCTGGGAATGAACCAAAAGGTATATTGCAATTAAAATAATCCGAAATGGAATAATATATAATATTTAAAGAGAGAAAATTATAAAAAATCACTGTGAATTGAAAGCAAACAAAAAACAAGCGATTTTTATGGTATTGAGTTAAATATTTAGTTTGTTAGCCGGTAATGGAAACAAATAAATGCAAACTATAAGTCATAGTTTATAAAGCTGCCCGAATATCCTGCATTTCAGGCCGATATTTTATTTATTCCAGACAGAAATATTTGTTAGATTCACTATGAATGGAAGGGCGGAATGATAATATTCAAACTTGAAGAACACTTGCAATGAAGTGCAGCCACATTGCAGAAGTTATATTAATATATTATTACGGGGATCAGCAAAAAATAAATTTGAAGCTATTCTACACAAAGAATTTTTCACGTTAACATTTTCTCGAATAGTTTTTCAAGTTTTGCAAGGTCGCCGCATCTTGAAATACCCTATCTCTTCGCCGTACTTTAATCACGTTTTTTATAACCCAAGTGTACGGGGAAAACAGTTTGGCTTATGCACTGGATGTCTGATGTAAATTGCTTCTTATCTACGCTTCGTATTATGAACATAATTTTAGTGAGACGAAAATGGTGCTTACATTAAAGGTTTACAAGATTTAGAAAACACTCGCCATTAATATATTTAGTCCACAAATTACACAGAGCAATTTGGTACAGCGAATAAAACCTGCATATATTAAATTGCTTTCTGGCGACCTCTTGTACACGAAACGCATGGTCTATGTAGGCGCAGTAAACTAACAAAGGAATACTTTCACATGTTTACCCATTTCTTTCTCTTTCTTAGCCGTTTTTTCCGCCAAAGGTTGGTTTTCATTTCTTCAAGCTCATTCATTTCTTTACGTTCCATATTCGCCCTACTGATCTCTAAGTTTTCCTTTGTTCGCTAAATATTTCCATCTCAAAACATTTAACATTTTAAAAACACTTTTCCCTACTACGAATATATCTGTTCATCACAAAACTAGCTGCCATTCCTTGTACTTCCTCAAACTTATTTATTCGACCCTTTTTGTATTTATTTCATTTTTATACATTTGTGGAATTTCTAGGGTTGGCCGTGTTAACATAATATGTGTAAGCCTTGTGCCTACCCTTTTCCATGCTGTTTACTACAAAATGCAAGTTTTGGTAAGTCATCTGCCAGTAACCTAATTTCCAATTGAATACTATCTGGGAATTTGATTGTATTCTAATAGCAGCAGAAAAGAGAAGATTTGAAGTAATGGTAATGTGGTGTGAAAAATAATAATGAAAATCAGTTTTACGGCCCGAATCACGAAAAAAGAAGTCGTATGTGAGAACAGAACAGTGTGGGAGTGCAGAATTAACTCCTAAAATGTAATAAGTGTTAAAAATTCAATGACATTCAGAAAAAAGCCAGATGAGCAACAGTGCGTGAAAAAATTCATTAACTACATACAGTTAGTTCATTTTACATATTCAGGTATTGCAGTTATCTATTACGTGTCCGTTGTATAGATTAGACATTAGACATTGCCAGAAACATAATTACGTGTATATTTGAAAAATATCTCAGGAGTATGGGTGAGCTAATAATAAAGGGCTGAACGGAAAGTAAAAATTATCCTTAGACAAATTTGGTGGAATTAAAATTCACGCATAGAGTCGTAAACTGAGATTGCTTCATATGCGAAAGTAATCTAAGTAGAAATACCTCTGGCAAATAAATTAGTTCATTGATTGGACATTTCAAATTATAATATAAAATATAAAGATTTATAATAGAAAAAAGCAACTCAATGATGGGAAATCAATTTATGATAAAAAATTGTAGACTATACGGGTAGAATTTTAGTTAGTAATGGTTGGCATCTTAATAGTTTAAAATTACATGGTTGACAGAACTAGCTTCAAATAGAAAATGATTACATTTAGACTACCAGACTATCCATCCAGTCTGGTACTCCATCCATCCATCCTACCCCTTTACTCTGCAATACATCCATTTACTGAGCCCAATTTACTCGGTTAAACGACTTTTTGAAGTCCACCGATCAAATACATTTTGGTTTTATTGTTTCTTTCTTTTTATCAGGTACCTCATTGCTGCTATGGCATCAAGCGTACTCCTGCCTTTCGTCAAACCAATCTGATCTTCCCTTAAATACGTAAGACAGTTATTTGAAAGAGATCCTGCAATCGTTAAAGAGTTTCGGATTGAAAATGCTACGTTATGTCAATTATATCAGCCTCTTCCGAAAACTTATCAGCGAAAATGAACTCAAAATGAGACTTCGCTGGAGCAAAGTGGCTAAGAAGGCGAACATCATGCGGTATACCAAATCCAGTCGCTCCACACTGTCGTCAATTCTCCACAATTCTTTAATTCGCGCACAATTTTTAAATTAATATTTATCAAATCATGTATTTTGCTGAATTTTAGCTACAATTTTCATATGATAACAAATTAGTGTCTTAAATTTATTCGCATGAACAGACCCTCCGAACTTCTTGCAAGACCAGGGGGTTATTCCCTAATGATGGCGCCCGATGCTATTTGCTTAAGGATGCCATTATGGCATCGGCTACGTGAAAAGGCAGCAAAAGTTATTCCGTAAAAGGCGCCGATGCCATTTCTGGATGCTGTTTGAGTGTCGGGCTGCAAAGACAGTGACATTCGTAATGGCTTCGCTGAAATAGCATCGCCAAATTCATTGGTAGTCATTTGTCAACATCGTCATACAAAACACAATGCAAATATGAGAATTGAAGAGAATTCAGGGGGTTAATGCGGTAATGAGTTTTATAATTCTAAAGAGAAGGCTTGGGGATCAATCAAACCATTTCGTAGTGTGCGACGAAGATTTTTGTCCGTTGCTTTTGAGTTCTCTACCAATATTGAAGACTGAGATAGCAGGGAGAACGTCAGATAAGTGAGGAAAAGAAATGAAAACGATTGCGATGATGGACGAATTGAAAGAAGTATTTAAAGAGTTTATTGAAGGGACTTATTTTAGTTTCAGATGGCAGGTTGTTTAGGTAGAAGAGGCAAGTTAATGCATCCTTGAACCATTATCTAGGCTGTATCCATTCAAAACCCTACCTTTACTGTTGGGTTATCATTGACAACAACGATCGTAGCACTATAAAACAAATACCTATGTACCGTTAAAATATACTTATGTCAGCAATTTGAGGCATACCTTAGAATCCACCGATCCGCAATTTTAAACTCGTAAATGCACTCAATAAAGAAAATCCAAATGGCCAAATTGCAACGTTATCACCACATAAGATCATTTGAAAAACCTTAATTGAACAAAATTAGCTAGGATTAATCGACGAAATATAGCAACATTACGTAATCATTTGATATAAATACGGATTGAATTTTGAATTAAATTATTGTTTGATATTTTAAACAAAATAGCGTTTTTCACAAAAGCTACTTTTGCTCGAACTATATTTTTTGGCTGAAGAAAGAGTATCTGCGACTTGTTGGAGAGAAATTCCATGTCAGGGAGCAAGTTTTTAACTTTCAAAATGGTAATAATAATATTTTTATTGCTCACTGTTCATGCATATCACGTAGGTAAGGGAGTCGTCAAACACAAAGGGAAGTAAAAAATACAGTACATTTCAACACTATGAACATGCTTGAAATAAATATATGCATCAGAGTATGTAATAAAAACACAACGCACTACAATTGATTACCATTTAAAAATCCATTCCATGAATAATAACCCTACATTAGAGGGTTCCTGAGTTTCAATTTGAAAGAAATTACTATATTTTACTGTATTTAATTGCTATACATTGCCTTAAGTTCATTTCAATGCGATTCCGTATTCAAATCTTATTTACGTATTTAATGACTTGTGGCATAAGTGGTGTTTACGGAGGCAAATCGATATTCACAGCCAAAGATAAACTTATTAGACACAATATTATCAAATATTTCCTGTTTTTCTATTTCATATCAGACTACTACCTACCAAAAGCTATCCATGATATGAAAATGATGTATAGAATACGAGATAAGTATGAGTTACGCGAATTTAAAAAGTGAATCGACGAATATGTAATAAAAACCACTCAATGAACATAAATCCGCGTCTGCTGTTTTTCGATGGCAGGGAACTACCATGTCAACCATTTGGCATTGCTTGAAAGAATATGTCTTTCTTTGGTCAACCTTCCATCAACTTGGATCGTCATGCAGAAGATATTTTCACTCTTTCCTAATTCTTCCGTGGCATTAGAGTGGCATCCGTTACTACCGATGTCATTTGCCGATGCAATCACCGCGCGCTTTTATAGAATAACTTCCGATGCCATTTCCGGATGGCGTTTGAAGAATAGCATCAGGTGACTTTAAAATAGAAGATGACTTAGGGAGTAACCCACTCACCAGCAACATCAATACCCGGATCTACCACGAGAGTCGCCTGATGAGACGTTTAGCAGGGTTTTTTGCACGACGTTAACCTTATGGAAGACTTATTTAGAGCAGATTAATTTCCTTGTACGGAACTAAAAAATTGGGCTAACAAGGTGGAGCTTTATTTTTCTAAATTATAATATGACGTGAAGTCTATAATACATATTTCCTCAATGTTAGTGTTCTCGATTTTCCTGTATTTTTAAAGTACTGATTTGCATGGCTCTGTTCGTGGAAGATGGGTTTACTCTATTATTTCCTCCATAAAACCTCTTGAAAATTAACTTCTTCCCATAGGAATTTTTGGCAAATCAACCAGTCCATTTAATGTTATCTAATTCCTAAAAAAACACTTTTCTACCGCTTTTTACATATTGCCCATTTCTTGTAAATGTGGTTAACCACGTAATGAGAAATAACATATCTTTTTACAAAATTACCAGATTATAATAATATT
Organism: Hetaerina titia; assembly: GCA_037158775.1. NCBI lineage: Eukaryota > Metazoa > Arthropoda > Insecta > Odonata > Calopterygidae > Hetaerina > Hetaerina titia. Next base: position 35,814,583 of record CM073769.1, on the reverse strand, counting down.
ATATTTACCTTCCAAAGGCTACCTAGCCGTTAATGAAGTTATGGCTCCTTAAGATGGAACAATATTCCTCTAGAGGTGAAATGTTAAAGAGGGAGTAGTATTCTAATATTCCCAATTTCAATCTCGTACTTCACTTATAAATATTCTAATTTAACCATTGACATATTTATTATTTTATTTTACGTATTGCTTTTCTTTAAGTTGGCAATTGAACTGAAATTTCAAATCTGTAGAAAATAACCTGGGTTGAATGAAATAATTTAGCATTTAGCGTGCTAAATAAATCATCCTCGTGATCGAAGGTTAAATTTAATTTTATTGTATACGCATGGCCATCTTGAATTTCGGGATTTCTCTACACCATATTTCTCATGGAAATAGTTATCACTGACACGGTCATCTTACCCAAAAATCCTTCGTACAGCCTTCTATATATATATATATTTTTTTTATACATTCTTCCTTTACTTTAGGAAGTCACACATGAAAATTATTAATTATTGGTGCTCAACAGTAATTTTTATCCTTTACGAATTTAAATGCAATATATATCTACATCTTTTTTTCTATTAGGAACTCACTCTCAGCATACTCTGTGCACGATATCTAATTTTAACTAACTTATATAATATGCTCTTGATCTTGCACATTTAAATTACTCCCAGCTTAATACATTGAAAAGTGTTAAATTTACCACACTAGCAATTATCATTTTATGTACATTTTCAAATATTTAATTCATAATTATAAATACACAGATAATCTCGTGAAAAATATTATTTGCTTGAAGAAATGGACCTAGGGACCTCACGGAAATACGTTTCGACAGATGATGACAGATTCTCGAGGATAAATGATTTTCAATTCATGGGTGTGTATGAATATCTACGATCACACAAAAACTAATAGTCACCGGTGCAAGAAGTCTAAATTCATAGTAATGCACGAGGGGGAGTCCAGTAAGTATCACACGTTTTGGAATAAGTTATGGATCTAGTGACAAGGCAAAGTTTTATTGTAACCATTTGAAAGATAAATTCTTAAACGATATTTCTACACAGTCGCCATTCAAAATTATGGCATTTACCATAGTGATACAGAAGTTTAGCAATGATGCTGAAAATGTACGATTATTATTACCCCCCATCGTACTACGGTAGCGGAGATCATGTAAATAAAATTAAAGAGATTAATAAAAACAGATAGATTTAAGATGTCATTTTATCCACGAAAGATAAGGGATCAGAATAACATTCCGGACCAGAGTAGGGTCATATTCGGGTCTAAATTAGTCTGGTGTGTATTCATACCCTGCCACACACCCTAGCGGTGGCTTGAAGGGTACTAGAATATCTATTACCTAAAAATATCTAAAGCCTTTTAATTAAGTCTCTGAAGAAATATGCCGCCTTACATTTTAACCACATGTTACACCAGAATGCTGCGTCACTGTCAAAGCGCTGTGTGTCAAAGCAAGCCACGTCCAGTGAGAGATCCGTAATCGTACATCGACGCTTTTCGCGAATTTTTTCGTTGATTTTCACAGTCAGTTCATCTGTAACAAGACTGAGCCGACCACTGCGGTCCTCATCGTAAACATTGGTGCGGTCATTTTTAACTCCGCCTTGACTCATTATTCCGTTTCCGTGCTTTTCACAAAGCTGGCTATGAATTTCATTTGGCTTGTGGTTTTTTGCTAGGAAAATCCTAATCAGAGATCGCACTTCACAACTCGCAGGGTTTTCTATTGCAATGCACAATTTAACAGTTGTCAGGGCGCAAAGTAGAAGAACTACAGTCTACCGCAGCGGGATGCCTGCTGAGTGTGGGGACGTTTAGACACCAAGATTTTGGTTCTAGCCCTACCCACCGCCATGCTAGACCGAACGTAAGCTACTTGATGGACAGTTTAGTATTAAGAGTAATTGGCGAAAATCGACTCAACGGGTCTTTACCGAAATTCACTTTTTTTCTACAATTATTTTCTCGGGGTGAACATGGAGCCATCATAAATCTAAAATTGGCGAAATAAAACGATGTTGTGAAATGAGACAGTAATGAACTATTGATTTCCGTGTTTATCTAAGCTAAATAGTTGGGAAAATCTTTTGGAAATCGCGGAAGATCGATGATAAAATCCAATGAAAGTAATAGATTGAACCCTTGTCACATCTAAATTCGTAAAACCAATTCGTAAAAATTGACTTTTTACGGAAAATCTTTGCATAAAACGACAACCTTTTCTCGAAAAATAGATTCATAGTATTTTATTACAGCCCGAATACTCTTTCATAACAGTAAAGCAGCATGAAAGACAAATTCTTCCATAGAAATAAAAGTGAAGTGTAAATATTGTTAAGGTAAAGTATGAGTATGATTGATATACGCAGTGTGGCATTTAAAGGTCAGAAACGAGGATTTTTTTCAAAACCAGGATTACGGATGATGCAGAAGAAAAGGGGGCAGATGAACCATCTTAATTTATGATAGCACATAGGGAAAAATATTAACACAGTATCAAGTTGACTTCTTAATTAGATTATTGTATTGATGGTCCATTTGTATTCGTTGAAAAAAATAGAAAATAGTAGAATAAGATAAAAAAACATTAATATCAATGTGTTAATTACACACTATTGTTCATTCATGGCGCTAAGCTTCAATATCCCTATCCATTGATATAAGAATTACCTCCGCAATCAGAATGACCTCTATAACCCACACGTTATAAACATCCTCATCCCTTAATATGCCAGCTATTTTGCAACGAACACTTTTTTACTTTTATGACTGCATTGATTCTCATTCGCGCGCATCACAAGGTACAGTGTTTTCAATTTTGCACGAATAATATTCAAACTTGAAAATCCCGCCATACGGCGCACAAATATTCATTCAAACATAGAAATAGGTATAAGGAAAGGGGATAGGAAAACACATAAAAGGTGAACACAGGACATGTGGGGAAGGCGGTTTTTGAGCAGATCACGAAAGTAAAAATATTTCCTTATCCGGGATTTGAACCACGGGCCTTCCACTTGCCGGGCGGATGCTCTACCACCTAAGCTAATAAGAAAACCTGATTTACCTTGAGATCTGCGATCTTATAAAGCTATAGATAAAGATATATAAAAATCTTTATATATATATATATATATATATATCTTTTCCTTATATCTATATCCATGTGAATGAAAATTTGTTCGCCATAAGGCGGGTTATAATTTCCATGTGAATGAATGAATAAAAACCATAAAGACAGTTATAAATTCAAACATCATGATAGGGGGCCAGTTCCATAATTAGGTGATATTTCGAGCAGTGCGTGGGCTGATAACTGTCACAAAAATGTCTTCACCACTTAATTGTCATTGATTTGATTATAAATACGTGGGTCCTTCAATAAGCTGAGATCGGGATGGTGCGGTGGCTAACGTACTGGCTTCCCATTCGGAGGGCCCAGGTTCGAACACGGCAGATTTTATTGGAAATCGGTGACTCCTGATGATAACTTTGTAAACCGAAACCTAGGTCGTGAATAATGAAACATACTATATGTGGAAGAACAAAGTATTTTCTTTTCCGATATGAATCGCTTCCACAAAGTGACGCCTCAAAACATTCTTTTAAGGCAAATCTTTTTCAGAGGTATCCCGGTCCTAGCTTGAGGTGCTTTGTGGAGGGCACTTTGAGTAAGCACGCCGTCCGTCAGATGGGACGTTAAACTGCCCACCACTTAGACCCTTTCGTTAAGAGTAGGCTTATGTCGACGCCGGGTTTCTCTCCACCCTTCCTCCTTTCCCATCTATCCCTAATAGCGCAAATGACCTAAGCTGTCGGTCACCTCCCTTAAACCTACTACTACTACTGCTCCTTCAATAAGTCATTAGAAAATTCAAGAGATGGTGCTCATTGTATCGGAAAAGGCCTGCTTTTGTATGCCTCATCCCTCACTAGACGCAAGATTTCACTTTAACGTGAGTTTAAACGTGACCATACATTCACAAAAGATAAACATCGTTCGGGACGTTCAATGAAAATGACTTCCTCCGAAATGATTGACCAAATTCACGATAAGATTTTAAGTGATCGATGAATCAATCAGTTTGTTTGCAAATCAGTTTAGGCCACAGACATATCACAAGGTACAGTCTTTTCAATTTTGCACGAATAATTGGGCGTGAAAAAATCTTGCCAAGAAGTGTGCCACATTTGCTGTCAGTGGAGAATAAACGAAATCGTGTGGTAAATTCAGAGGCTGGTTTGGCGCCTTTACAATCCTGGTTAGTTTATGCATCGACACAAAACTGAGGATGAAATATGTATTCACAACTCAGTGACAAAGGGACAGTCAGCAGAGTGGGTTTCTAAAGACGATATGGTTCCGAAGAAGGAAAAGACGGTGAAATCGGCCGACATAGTGTTGACCACAGTTGTTTTAGATACACGCGGAATCATTTACATCGGTTACTGGTAAACAAGAAAAATTATGAATGGAGAGTATTTTTCGTCGTTATTTTAATGGTTGAGCGAAGAAATCATGATAAAACGTCCTCATATGGCAAAGAAAAAAAATTCTCTTCAAGACAAGCAGAGAATAAGAGGCCTCATGAAGGATCTCAGGTTTTCCCGGCCTATGGTATTAAAGAAGTTTTCTCGGTTTCCCACCGAGTCAGGTTGCAGTGCATCGACGTTTCGAAGGCTGACTCTGCCATCGTCTTCAGGGTGAAGAGATCTGCCATGTTTCGAAGGCTGACTTTGCCATCGTCTTCACCCTGAAGACGATGGCAACCTGACCCGGTGGAAACCCGAGAAAACTTCTTAAATAAGAGGCCTCATTTACGCTCTCCTTGTTCGTAAACACTGTATCCTTACCGGAAAAGTTTTTCCCAAGTATATCCTAATCATGCAACATTCCAGGTCTATGCATAAATTTTGCTCAAATAACAGCGCTTGTGAAATGAAGGATTTGTTAAGACGGTACAGACCTTCTTTTGGGGAAAGCAATAAACGTTAACATTTCGAATTAAGACTTAATGTTCCAAAGAAGATAGGTTAATCGTATGATATTGAAGCAGTTTAATTATAAATATAATAAACTGCAATGGCATGGATAAAGTTGTTTTGTACAAGAAATAACAATATTGAGGCTAAGATTATGTAATATTGCATAAACGAAAAATATATTTTGAAAATTACTTTATCTTCCTTCCTTCAAATTCACGGCTCTTATCTATTTAACAGTAGAGCGCATTCACGCATTTACGGTGCACGCATCCGTAGCAACGAGTATAATTTTCATTCCTCATTAAAAATAACTAGTTTTCTTCAACTGCACTCCACTGTTGACTTTAACAGTGACTTTTCTTAGCGTAACCACAGAACCTCACGTTCCTGTAAATAGACACGAAGGAATATTTGAATGGCCCACTCCTCCCTTGAAGCCAGCACCTTCCGCAAGTGCGCGGATTCCGACGTGAATGGACTCTCAGCATTCCGACATCATCCAAATCCGCCGTCCGGATATCATCACCCCAACGAGCGAGGAGGATTGTTATGAACGCGAGGAATGACACCCCCGCGCAGTTGGGGACATATCCCGTCCGGAGATCCCTTCTCACGTCACGAAACCCCTGGGGGATGGAGCAGGGGCCCTGCGAGGGAGGGGACTTTTAAAGTCGACGGAATTCCGAATGTACCCTTAAAACAATTTCCTTGCTGGGTCCGCCTCAATCCCTCGGGAAGGGAGGGAGTAAATTGTCCCGTGCGCCGCTTTAAGGAGAGCAATTCACCGCCGAATTCACCACGTCTACCCTCCCGCATCATAATGATCATCATAGGAGCCAGTCCTCTCTCTTTCTCTCCCTCCCCATCCGTACCCCCGTGGTTGCTGCCTGACGATGCACCACCCTGCTGCCGCCTCCAGCTCCTCTCTCCTTCGTCCTCCGCACGTAATGCATTGTACCGCTCCTCATTCGGATGGCAGCTCCGCGGCGCTCCTCTCCCGCCGGATTTCTCGGGGGTGGGTGGGGGAAGGGTGGGGTGCCGTGACGGTTCGCTCCCATTGGCTCCCTGGACCCGTTCCCCTCCGATTGCACCCCCTCTTTACTCCCTACCTGCCCCCCTCTCCCATCCCACCCATCCTCTCGCCCGCTCGAAAGATCTTAAAAAGAAAGGGGATGAAGGCGGTTTTTCGGGCCAGGGATATAGATGGTGTGGAGGGAGGGAGAGAGAGGAGGGTGGATGGGTTTACGTATCCCCCGAATGGGGATCGCAGAGAGGGAGCAGGGTGGGTTGGGGAGGCGGCGGGGGCAAGAGGGGACCGGAGGGGAATTTTTAGGCCCCGCCCCTCGAGGACCCCGCCCCCGCGCGGAGGGATACAAGCGCACGCGATGGCGCGGGAGCCCTCTCCCCTCCGCCCCCGCGGAGGAACCCGCAGCCTGAGTGGCTTTACGCCGTGGGAGGAGGACGATATTCTCTCCGCGCGGCCCCTCTCTCTCCCGCCCCCCTCCCCGTCGTCATGATGTTCCTTGGGAGGGGGTAGTGCGGGGGAGACACAAGAAGGGAGGGTGTTTAAGGAGGACATCGAGCGAAGGGGAAGGCTGAGGGGCGCCGCGAGGTGAGGGGTAAGGGGAGGGCAGGGAGGGATCGTCTTAGAGGGGAGGGGGGCGGACTGGGAGGGGCGGCAGGGGGAAGAAGTGGGGATCGAAGGGGAGCCTCGAGAGGAGAGGGGGCGTTGGCTGGGGGCGGGGGAGGAGAGGAGGAGGTGGAAAGAAGACGGGGATGATGGTAACGCGGGAGCAGAAGAGGCGAGGAAGAAGTCTAGCGGATAATGCATGTAGTATTATACGCATCAAACTATAGCATCTTCGTCGGGGTCGGGGAGAGATGGACGGCTGAGAGGCCGTCTTTTGAGACCCGCTCATCTTGGCGACAGGAGGCTCTCGCCGGACCGTCTCTTCCCGCCTAGGTTGGTCTCCTTCCCTCCCCTGCCTCCGCTTCTACGCCGAGTGAGAGGGGGACGACGAGAGCGAAGGAGGGACGGAGAGAGGGAGAGGAGGAAGATCGGAAGGAGGAAGGAGCGTGTCGTCTGCTCCAGACTCTCCGTACCCCGACGTCTTCCCCGCAGACCACCGGGATCGTTCGTATTCCGACAGGGAGAGAGGAAAGAGTGTGGTTGGAAAGGGAGAGAGAGAAGGAGGGAGGGAGAAAATACAGGGCCGCGAAGGCCTGGTGTCGTCCGAGACCGGACCCGCGTGTTTGATTCGAGGGAGAAGGGAGTTTTTCGGGAGTCACGAGTGCGGTCGGCGACGAGGACCGGCGGCGGAGTCGGATTGCACAACTGGGCGGCGGATTCATCCAGGGATCGCCGGTGGAAGAGGTGCGCGCCCGCCCCCGCTTCAGCGGCTGCTCTGGCGTGGCTGGTCCGGCGGAGAGGGCAAGCCACCACCGACCCATCCCGGGCGGCGGACGGTTCCTCGCGCCTCGTGGAAACGTCGCGAGCATAGAGGTGAGTGGCATTAAGTGCTGATTGTCATTTTATGACCTCACTCGTCTCCTACTCCTTTTGTGAATGTCTCGTGACAGGATTTCGGTGGTGGCCACGGATAGTGGGCGTGCTATCTATCTCTCACGGGACGAGAGGTACCCTTAGATTCCGTTTTATCACGATGGTAATATAAATTTAGAAATCAAATACCACGGAACAGAGGGTGATGGTACGGATTTTGAGGTGTAATTCGGGAGTCGCAAGCGGCACAATACGTGACAACCTCATGACCATGAGAAATGATGGTTTAATTCACTAGATGAACCGTTAACGCAAAATCATAGGTTTGAGACCATTTCAAAAATCATCTCAGCAGGCTCAATAGACATTTTTGGATCCTTCTGTTTTTGTACAAATGTTCAAATTTACCAATTGTAATAATAGTGGCACATACTCGAAACCTTAGAGCAGTCAGCTCACAGTTATATTTTGCAAGTAAAAATTATATTTCACTTGTTACTCGAATGAGCCATTATCCCCCGTCAATAAGGGAAACAAATCCTTGCTATTTATGGTATATTTCTTCTATGTATGTTACAGTAATATATAAAATAATAATTATTAGGAGTAGACTGTCATACTATTTTTTAAAACATTTATATCTCACCTCAAAACCAAGGTTAATGTTCTCCTTGCACATCACATGTGCTCCTCATATTTTTTTAATCAAGTTATTCCAAAAACAATAAGTTTAAATCGGTCTAAAATAAATACTTAGGTACAATAGTGTTATTACTGCAATGATTAAATAATTTTAACAAATAATTGAATGATTTGGTCGCTATCCATACTACTATTTAAAACAGTTTCGTTGTATGAAGCATTTTACAGTTTAAATTTCCATCAAAATTAAGTATCATTAATATTATATTATCAAAAATTAGGTAATGGGCAGCAGGTATAAAATGAAAAAATATTGAATATCTGAACTTGTAAAGATATGGAATACAATTTTATACAATCTCTGCCAAATCAAAAACGAAAAAATAAAAAACTTCTCTATTGGGCATCAATAAACATATTTTCGAGACTTTACAACGCTTTGATGTCTGAAGTGAAGCACGTAAGACGACAAAAAGTATAGTTAAACTGAATTAATTAATAGTTCAACAGCCCTAATATTAAAAATCCAACATTCAGTTAAGCAAACGAATTTTGATTTTCAGATTTTTGAATCAGCTGAATGTGTTCATAAAATAAATCCAACCTGTATTAACCTCTTGGCTTTTCCAACATTCGTCCAAAATAAATTTTGTTACAATTTACCAATAATTACTTATATAAAACTTTGAAAATAATCATTCAAAAGTGGAGTGCCACGACTTCATCATTTAATGCCTTTACATTGATTTTTTACTTTAAGCTATATTTCATTGACTCTAGTCATTGACTTTGAAAGACAACCGATTTTCTTTGAATCCCATTTCTTTTATTTTTAGTTGACCGTTCAAAATGATTTTTGACACTCGTAATATTTCATTCGACTATGTTTTTTTCTAATTTGAGGAAAATATTTTCAAAGGCTTTCGGAAGAAAGGAAGATGATTTTAATGTATCCATTACTTATTAAACGTTGTTACGCGTTTCAAAATTTCATCATTGAATTAAACGACTGTATTTTCTGCCATTATATCAAATAGAAAAAGATATCACCCAACTTTTCTCCTCCAAAAGTAAACCATGTCATACAAAAACTTGATTTACGTTCAATTACCTATTCTTGAAGTTTCTATGGAAGCAATTATAAAAATTTAATTAGTTTTAAGATTAGATGCTATTGCTTTTCTAAAATAATCAACTGGTGCTTTAAATGCAATACGCAATGAAGAACGATTGGCGGTTGCGAGAATAGCTAAATAAGGCATCGTAAAAAAGTCAAACTAGGATCTTCAATTTTGTGAAAGCTCTCTGCCAAACTACACATGAAAATCTAAAATACCTTATGACAATTACAAAAATCTGTTAGAGAAAAAGATATGATCTAATAAGACGGCTTTCAAAGTTTATAAGAATGAAATTTAGGAATTATTGTTTGTGCCTCTTGGTTTTCCTAAAATGGGATTGCACTGATATCGATAAATATATATTGAATTAAATTACAATTATATTTAATTGATTCTTCTAAAAATAAATTTACACTCCAGTCAAACATACAAATTTAGCTAAGAGCCGACGAAAAATTACGAATCATGGAATTCAGAAATTGTGATTTAGCAAAGGTAGTATGATATTTTAAAATAATTACTGGGAATTAAAAATGCGTTAATTTAAATTTGCTTGCAGCTTCCAATTTTCTTTGTTGACCGAAAAAGGGAAATTATTTACGCCAGGATATCATAAATAAATGTAATAAATGTGCTCACATATTGTGTGCGAATGTGGACATATCGTAAATAATATTATCACCTCCTCCACGAATAGCATCCCCATTAATAGAACTAACCGAAGTAATTTGATTTTTATTGGGTCATAGAAAACAATCCACGAAAGGAAGATTTAAAAAAAGTACCCTTTTTTCAGATAGTCATTCGAACTCAATCCTCAAATATTTCCCGCATTGGACGTGGTTTCTATAAAGCGTTTCCCGATCAGGCAAAATAAGACTCCTGCGAGCACGTATTTCTTCCCTATTCCTCCACCTCTCGCTCTCTCTCCCTCAAACTCCTCTGGAAAAAAATACACCACCGCTCCTCTCCCCATCGCCCTTCCCAATCCCCAATTCCAACTCCCTCGATCGACAGTCTTTTTTGAAAAATCACCAAAAAAGACCGCAGGCCGATATTTTACCCTCTCCATACGAAATAGCACACTCGCTCCCCCTGCCCCCCTTTCACCCTCCACCCCATTCCTTCAACCTGCCCGCCGAAACACCCCCCACACTCCATCCATCGCAATACCCCGCGAATATTTCCGCCTCAACCTCACCGCTCCCTCGCCACCTCCTCTTCCTCTCCTTCCCGTCCCGGCTTCTATTTTTTTGTCTCGCATCTCCCTTTTAAAAACCTTGATGGAAATTTGATGAAACCCACAGCGGATATTTTGCCGAGCCTTAGCACCCCTCCGCGGCCCCCCCTCCACCTACACACACACACACACACTAGTGCTCCCCCATCCCAAACTCCTAGTTCTCTTCCGCTTCACCCCCCTCCTTTTCCCCTCGCACCCCCATCCCGACTCACCGGCACGATCCATCCATCCCTCCTCTCGTTAACCGCCCCTCATGATTCGCGATGCGGAAATCAGAAATAGCGAGAGGAAAAAAAAGAAAGGATCGGGCCGCACTTGACGTCTCCTTTTTCCGAATCCTAATCTGAGAAAAATACGTCGGGGTGCGATAAGTGGGGAGAGATCGGGGTTGCGTTAGCAGTCTAAGGTGGGTAAAGGGACGCGTTGTGGCTGAAGAGAGAGAAAGGAGCGGGAGGAGGGCGGAGGTAAAGGGAGCGGAAAAGTTGTGGGCCATTGCGGGAGGGTCATATATCATATCAAAAGGTTGTGAACACCGCAGTGCTCAATATCGGGAGAAGGGAGCGGGATTTTTTTTTCCTCGGCGTGGTCGAGATTTGAGGTGGCGGGTGGAGGGGGTTTGGGAGGAAAGGGAGGCATAAAGAGAGAGAGAGAGGGTTGCGGACGGGGGAGAATAAAAACGTGTTATGGGGCTCAGAGGGTTGGACTCTAAAAGGGTGAAGGGTGCGGCGGGGATAACGAAAGGGGTGGAGATCGGTGGGTAAAAGGGTTGGGGGTGGGAGGGGTTGGATCATGTCGAAATATGAGTACGTATGACTTGGGTGGATTGGGGGTGAAGATGTGGGGGTGGGAAGGAGAGATGGAGGAAGGAGAGGAGACTGGCAAGGGGTAGGGGGTGCGGCATGGGTGTATATGTGTGTGCGTGTCTGTTTGTGAGAGTGTGGCGGGGGTTATAGAAAAGTTTTGCGGTAGTTTGTGCGGAGAAAACGCGTGGGTTGGCTTTGGTGGTCTTGATGTTCAATCGCACACATATTGAGGCGGGGCGGTGAAAGGAGAAGAGGGGCAGGGGTCTGGCGCGGAGGAAGTGGAGGTGAAAATTAGTCGCCAATGATATCTCGGCGGGAAAAGGATCGGCCTCCCTTTCTCGAAACGTTTCGAACGGAAAATCCTGTGGGCCCACTTACGACTTGATTCTGGCATGGATGCCAGGACGTTAAGGATGCCGTACGGGAGGGACACTATCTCAAACTTTGGCTGCGATAACAAAAACTAATACTTAATTTTAAAAAAGCTGTTTTTTATATTTTATGGTGGAGGATATAAAAAATATACTCACGGAGGGGAACGAAATTCCTCAATGTAGGATAAGAATGACTTACATTAATTATTCTTGGAAGAGTGATAAAACATTCAAAAATAGGTACAGGGCATCTTATTTGCCAATGAAAATATATGACGTACGATTCATACATTTGCGGTTCTCTTTCATATATAATTGCAAAATTAGAAGAATTTTGATTTTAAGAGCTTCAATAACTAGGGTCAAAGTGTATTCCTCTTCATATTTTTCTCTGTCAGCTAACGCTCAAGCAAAACAGACCCTGCGGACTAAGACTCTTGTATCATTCCGCTCGTGATCTCCGCGATAGTAGGGAAGAGTAGCATCCAACGGTCTAGCCAGGTTGGACTGCTTTCGATTTTTAAAATTCATTATGATTCCATTGTATTCCGAACGGGAGACCATAGTCAAAACAGAATATATACTTTAAAATAATTAAAATTAATGTATAAAATTGATTAGTTGTTTGCAAACAGTTTTATTTAAATTTATAAATTGTTAAGTTCAATGGTTTAAAGAAATTCAATTTGTATTTGTTAGTTATGACATTCCACCAAGACTGTTTCCATTCCCTGGGCTCAAGACTAAATCCTCTCCCTTGTTTGTCTTTCTTTTCTTAGCCCGTATCTAATTGGAACATTATCAATAATTTACTTTTATGTGAAAGTATTGACGTATATACCTGAAGCTATATCACAGTTACGGTGTTGTGAGAAATAAATCATAAAACTCATCATTAATATTTATTTAATGAATGGCATCATGAGCCAATGGAATGTCATTCAACGATGCACCACAGAGGGATTCTTTCCATCTGATTCTAAACATACCACATAGTAACTTGTAGTGAAGTCATTTGACCAATAATAAATGGAAAATTTAAGGATATTTTTACGGACGCCACGTATGCGACCTGACTTTCCTCCTCCGAGAATTTCCTTCGAGTCTCCTTTCGCCCTCTGAAACTGCCTAGCTTTTCAAGCAATCAAAAATTCCGTATGTCCTTTGTGGATCTTCACAAACCCTATATGAAACCAAGTATCCACTTACTCTAAAATATTTTAATAAATGATTCAACATTTTCCTTGGATTAGAATAGAATGCGTAAAGGTGAAGGAGTGGCGCCGCTTCACGAGGAGTGACTCCACGAGTGGCAAAGAGTACGTAAGGCATACTGTTCCTAAGCCAAACCCGAAATTTACACTTTTAGCCAACGACATATTTCACCCATCAACACGTTGAAGATAGTTCTGAAAAAGTTTTGATCATATAAAGAGAAATATTTTTCAAATCCTCTGCATTTTATAAGACAAGAAGGGCTACAAGTGTTGATAACACTTGTAGCCCTTCTACTTCTTTTTTCTTTTCTTGTACCTTCTACTTCACTTTTTGTACATGATGTATTAAACTCCGGTGAAAGTAATATTCCTGTTGATGCGATATTCCTAGATTTTAAGAAAGCTTTCGATAAAGTCCCTCATTGCAAATTACTGGCGAAATTGGAAACCTATGGAATACACGAAAGTATTATTAACTGGATTAAACAATTTTTAAGTGATCGTGTCCAAACAGTCGTCCTGGACGGTGTATCATCCGATACTGTCAAGGTCACGTCGGGGGTACCACAAGGAAGTGTCATAGGCCCCCTCCTTTTCCTTATTTACATAAATGACCTCAGTACCGTAGTTAATAGCAAGCTCCGTCTTTTTGCCGATGATGCAGTAATTTATGGGGACATCCGAAGTCACGAAGACAGAGTCGTGTTAGCCAACGACCTAGATGCAATTCAAAATTGGTGCGATACATGGCAATTGGAATTGAATTTTAAAAAATGCGTAGTAATACATTTTTGGGAAAAGAGTAATTCCCTCCCTTATAGTTACAAAGTGAAACAAACCAAAATCGCGAGGGTAGATTCCTTTAAATACTTGGGTGTAACAATTACTCACGATCTGTCCTGGGGAAAACACATACGAGAAATATGCGGTCGTGCTAATAAAAAATTGGGATTTGTGAAAAGAGTGCTAGGTAAATGCGACGAAAAGGTGAAAGAACGATGTTTCCTTGCCTTGGTCAGGCCCCACCTAGAGTATGCTGCCAGTATATGGGATTCTCACAACATAAATTTGGTTTCGGAATTAGATCGAGTTCAGCGGAGGGGGGCTAGATTTGTCAAACATTGTTATGACCAACTCAGCAGCGTATCCACTTTGTTAGACAGTTTAGGTTGGGATTCTCTTACACAGCGGCGTTTCCAATATAGATTAAACTTATTAAAAACATTTAAAGATGGGCCCTTTTCCGATGACATCAAGGATATAATACGAACCCCAACGTATTACGGTCGAAGGGATCACGAATATAAGACTAGAGAGATAGACTGCAAGACTGACAGGTTTAAAATGTCATTTTTTCCAAGAACGATAAGGGAACAGAATGCTCGTAGTCGAAATTCCCCAGGACTTAGTTCATTACAATAAGTATTAACGTACAGGTTAGGGACTTCGCGAGAATGTGTATACATGTGTGTATGTATGTATGTATATGTATGTGTGTATATATACATATATATATATGTATATATATATTTTTTTTTCCTACAGGTTCCCCCCACCTTTCCTCACCTAACTCCCAACCCCCTCAACCCTTACCCTTCCCTCATGGTGCTACACCCCCTGCTACACACCTTTTTGGTGGCTCGCAGGGTACTTATGTAGATGTAGATGTAGATAACGTACCTTGGTCGGTTCAGTTCAGATAACGTACCAGTGGTCAGTTATAGCTATTAAAAAGTTATTTACTCCCGTAATCTTTTTATCCACTCTTCCAGGTAACACCGCTTCCTCGAATGCTTTTAAATATTTGAATAAATATTTTTTAAACTTATAACTGTGTCAGGGTTGGTAGTCAGGGCGATAATTCTCTGGTCTGGCAAGCCAGAGGACGCGGATAATAATGCCACATAAGTGGTTATGTTAAAGCCAGGATTGCCTTGGTACAATTTATTTTACCAGTTCTTGGTGCGATATAACCTTGGTCGTGGATCATGTCAAAGTAGAAATGCACGACCATCACTGATCACATTCATTGCGCTTACTTGAAATATGAGGAAGTGACTAATGAAAAGAGAACATAAACGGAATAAAAGGAGAATAATGACAAGCAGGAGTCACAACATTTTAGGTCAACCATTCGAAATTATCAATCAATATTTTAGCTCGATTTCTGAAATATATGATCAAAGAATACTCCATTTACTCCCATTGATTATGAAAAAGTTTAGGAAAGCTGAAGTATCAGATTTTCTGTATAGAATAACTGGTATGATCGCTACGATTCGCAACCGATAAATTTCACAGAGAAAAATACGTCTTCCCAAAGGATTGAGAAAGACATGACTCGATTTTTCGGTTGACCTCGACGTTTCTTTATCTCGGTTAAAGGATTCCAAAGGAGAGTTGAGCCTAAAGTAGGAGGAAGAGAAAGGAGTCAGTGGCCTCCTTGCTCCGTCATCTGAAGCAATTATTGATTTCTTGACTTGCGTTTGGAGATGAATTGAGGCGGGTGGGAAACTGAGGAAAGGCCGGTTCGGTATTCTGCGAGGCTGGGGAGAGTACAAAGGGACATTTGACCAAAGGGCACTTGGCCGTAGAGAGAGGCATGCCTGTCCGCCCAATCACTCGAAAAACATTTCGAAAATCATAGCATGACATATCATGATTCCAGGAAAAGGTCAGCACGGTCTGTATCGGCACGTGGCTACCTTTTAATGGGTGGATTGGAAGAGATTTGAGAGGGGATGGGGATTGAGTGGCAGGTGATGTGAAATTGGTCGAATAGGGAAAGCTGACTCTGGGCTTTGTAAAAACCAACGTCAACTCCACCGTAACGTTCGAAACCAAAAATTTCTACAAAGCTTATTGGAGGATTTTCGGTTATCTGCTTTCCTTTAATACCAAAAGGGTCTTCCTTATATGTTACCATGTGCGTTTGCATCCTTTGCGGTGCAATAAAAATCTCAAATGTATACCGTGGGGAATGGGTTATCGTCGGTTTGGTCGGATTTGTGAAAGGGGATCGGATATTTTTTTTCCCGGTCTGTAGGCATATATATCTCGTAAAATTAATTTATATTTTTCGTTTCTGATTCTGCTCTTTCATGTGAATTCCCATTGAATGAATTTCAAGCGTTCTTACTTGCAAACCAAGCAATTTAACCTCAAAATGGTGGGGACTTTGGGATATAAGCTTTATTCTTCATTAATTCAAAAATTTTAAATTCTTACCAGGACGGAACATGAACGAATTTTGAATCGCATATAATTCTGTACATTATCAAAACTTTAATATTGTATTTCAATATTTTCATGCTGAACAACACGCTCCTAGTTTTGCATTTTGCTCAAACACTAACACTGTGCCTTGCATAGACATGAGCTATGCGAGTAGTCTGACCCACCAATAATCTTTCGGGCAGCATTTATTACTTGCTTAGAGAAAGGTAATTGTTGCAGGTTATTGAAATTTTATTGAAAAACTTTTACATTACAAATTACCTATTAGTAATATTGCCTATGATAAATATTTTGAAAAACAACTCGCAAAAAGTGAGTTCTTCTTGTTGTTATAAAAATAATTAGAACCTAAATTCAAACAAGTAGAATAAAAAAATAAAAAAACTGCCGATAGTAAGAAAAAACATATTTCACAGGTTACTCCATCTCTCAAAGGGCTTGCCATCCTTTTATTACACATATTTAAATTTATTAATGCCTGTAAAATGTAGGCAAACGTTTGGAAGATATTTAGAATTTTTGAAACCTTATGTCAATGAGATTAAAGTTATATAACAATAACGAAGATATATCAACGTATCTTTGAAATGGAAGATTTATAGAAAGAAAGGAGTATAAGGTATAATAACAGCTATGGCTTGAGAGCGCAGAGAAAATAAACCCGTCGGAAATTTATTCGATAATACTTTTTCAAAAATCGTATTACCAGGGTTTTCGCCAGCCTTTTAAGCAGCTAGGGGGGAGTACTCGTAAAAGGATTCTGATTTCACTTCTAATTCAGCTGAAAGAGTTTTTCATTTATCCTTCCTTAATATATAGCAGCGTGTTTTAAATTTAAATAACAGAATTGCAACTCTTTTATCAATTTCGTGAAACAAAATTAACACACGAAACCACCAGAAAAATTTACTTCCACACTGGTCATAAAAAAAAACAAGACAACAAGGTTCTAAGTGTTGGTTCTCAGAATGAATAAATCTTATGAAAGATGTCGCATTTTATGCAATAATATAATAATGCAATGTGGCATATGAAATTGTGTGCATTGCCACCAGAACCCTCATAAGTGTTCATGTAACATTAATCATTCTCTGTTTTGGTAAATGTTTATTTTATTTAAGAATACTATATGTAGATGTAATATAATGCGAAATGGATTTCATTTGTAATTGATAATTTGACAGTTGTTAATTTAATGTTCGTGAAAAATATTAAATTCTGTGAATTTTCAATCTCAAGGTCAAAAGAAATAATTCTGCATCGATCAATGCCAGTTTGAATGTAACACTTAATTCTGTTTTGTAGTTTCCTAACATTTGGAAAATATTAAAATAGCAAACGTGAAATTTGAATAAGTATTGATATACTATATATATATATATATAGTGTTATATATATATATATATATATATATATATATATATATATATATATACTGTTTTGGTTTCTGTGTTTGTTATGACTATCAGTGAATTTATATATATATATATATATATATATATATATATATATATATATATATATAGGGAGAGAGAGAGAGAGCAAGAATGAAAGGATTTATAAAATTGAACGTAAGTTTTCCATCCCTGGAAATATAAAATTTCATAATCACTTTCCACGTCACCGTATATTGACGAGTCATATTCATTAGCTGCTCATTCCTAATATTGGAAATATCATTTTTCTGAAACCAATTCAATATTATTTTACTGGGAATTCATTATTTTGAAGAGACTCAGTATTCCTGATATTATGCGTGACTGGCGTCTAGGATCTATTCCGTTCGAAAGAGATTTTCATTGCTTTCATGTTTGGCAAAAGTGAACAGAACTCAATATAAGTTCTTCTAATATATGCATTAAATTATTATGATAAATGTCTGGTCGATCTGTTTCTCCCTATAATCCATAGAGCTAAGCTAACTAATACCGTACGGGCTGATTCGGGATGCATCTTCCAATCTCAGGAATGGGCAGAAACGACAGTATAATTATAATAAGCGCGAAACACTTAGCTATTTAATTGGAAGAACGAGTTGAAACTTGTTATTTACGACCATGTTAATAGGTGTTCATGAACGCTAGCCTAAATCGAGTATGGGCCGAGGGAAGTCCACGACGACCACGCACCCTTCCTCCATCCCGCCATCCTCTCCCCATTCGCCCTCTTCTCTTCGACACCGTCCCTCCCCACTCCCTGCCCTCTCGTCACCCTTCGTCCAAGACCACGTCGGCGCCCATGACGACATAGGTCATATTGCGAACCGACCGTCAACAATAAATTCACCTCGACGACGTCCACGCCAGCGCCCGTTGTTCTGGGCAACACACGAGATTAAATCGCTTCGGGGAGAAGAGTTACACTAATGGAGACGTAAATTGGATCCCGAACACTTACTCCACTCCAAGAGCTAATATCGAGAACTAAGGCCACACAATGTCAATAAAAAAACTATCTTCTTAAATCTTTGCTCTTATGTAGCTTTATTAATTGCGAAAATATGGAAGCAGTTCGTTTAGAAGGATACTTGGTAAACGAATGAACGTTTTTTCAGGCCATATAAATATATGAGCATTTATTTTGTAAGGCAATTTAATACCACGGAATGGGTATTTTTTCAATTAAATTCTTAAAACAATAAATGTACGAGGTTAAGTCAATAAATAATTCAAAAAACTGGAGAGGATGTGGTAATAATCAAAATACCTTCCTGCAATGTTTTCCACTTTTCTACATATTCACCCTGTACATTTAAACACTTGTCCTATCTCTTCACAAGTCCTTGACAGCCGGCAGCAAAGAAGTCTTTTGTTTGCTGTCGCAGCCAACGAGTAACCTCTACGGTCCACGGCATCATCATTTTCAAAACATCGGCCACCCCAAATGATTTCTTAGAAACCCGAACTGATGAAAACACTGGAGGGCTAAGTCGGGACAGTACGGTGGATGTTCCAAGCGTTCCCAATGAATGTTTGTAACAGATCCCACGTTTGTCTTGCTGACGTTAACGACTTATTTATTGACTTACTCTCGTATCGTGTTGCTCATTGCTGCGTTCAAATTCTATCCCATACATTATATATATACATACATACATTCAAACACGAAATTCCGCCATTAGGCGAACAAATATTCATTCACATGGAAATGGATATAAGGAAAGGGGATAGGAACACGCAAAAGACGAACACAGGAGAGGTGGGGAAAGCGGAATCAAGCAGACCACTAGTGTAAAAATATTTCCTTGACCGGGACTCGAACACCGAATCTTTCCACTTGCCGGGCGGATGCTCTAACCACCTGAGCTATCGAGGAAATCTAAATAAATAAATATATATATGTATATATATATATATATATACACGCATGAATATGTATGCATGTATATTTACATATATAAACATAATCAACACACAGCAATCAACCCGAAGGACGGTTTGGTAGGTGATGGTAAAGTTCACCCAGTACAAAGCCCTATACGACGGGTAAAATTCACACAACAGGGTAGTGGGGCCAGTGCCTTTCCCTGTGGCGGTTATGGTTTCCTAGGAAGACCTGGTACCCGAAAAATCACATAGCTTAGGTCGAGCTGAGGGTGCCCAGAGAGACTTTCCCGGGAATCGAACCCGGGCCTTACGGTCAGTAGTCCAACACTCTACCCCTGGACCACTGGTCATAACCATAAAATAAGAGTGCATCCACTCTGAAAACATATTATATACATACTGCGAAACAATTATTTTTATTTTTCATTATCAAAGGTCCACAAATACTCGTATGAATGTAAATCACCACCTGCTTGACAAATATAGGTAAGGGTTTACCTAGTTGTTTTTTAAGGTGTTTACTAATGCATGTCCTTCCTTCCGCTCCCTTTTGTTTTTTATCAGTAATTTCATTTCGTTAATCGAGTTGCGTCTTGTAAATATCCATATTCCCTTTTCTTCCGTCCTCACTCCAATTTATATCTTTGCCCACGACATCGTTTTAAACCCAGATCAATCTTACGTGAATGCTTTCTGGCTACTGTCTGAATGACAGTGGGAAATTAAAATATACAAATCTTTAACTTTCGAAAATTCAAATTATACCGCTGTGTGAAATGGAAAGTTAATCAAAAAAAAGGGAAACCTCTGCTTTGAATTTGACGAGTTCCTCATCGAGTTAGCCATTGTTATTACGGGCATCAAAAACCCTTAAAATAAGCAACCGCACATTTAGCTACTATACTTTCCGGCTGGTTTCGGACAATATATATATATTATACATATATATACATGTATATAATATAGTATGATGTTTTTATTTTCATGAGTTCCTGCTTTTTTCTAACCTCGAAATATCTAAAGAAAACGTGAAGAGATCAAATTGTCCTTGATCGATTGCAAGTTAAACTCAAGCCAATGGGCAAGGTAATCCGGTCGCATTAAAAATAAATAATTTTCCAGTTGTTCTCCTTTTGGAATTTTTTTGCGAATCCTGTATAACTTCGTTTCCCCTTATTCGGCATCATTCATTCAGTCTCGCGCTGAGAGAACAGGGTTTCTGTGACCCTCGTTTTCTCTCCACGCCACGGTAATCCCCTCTGCTCTCCGCAACTCAGCAACTGTCGCCCTTTGTTCCAATACGTTGTTTCACAAAGAAAGTCAGTGTTGAGAGGGAACCGTCAGCTGTTAGTCATTTGTCACAGGGGATATTTCTCAGACTCCTCCCAATCATTACAATGACTGGAAATAAACTAACTCAGTATTGAAACTGTCGATATTTATAAAGATATATATCATATATATTCGTTTTGATGAGCAGCAACTTGCAATCGCTAGTGGATGGTTCGGTGTTGACCATATCTCTCCGCATTAATTCATAAAACTGTGAAAATCACCGAGAAAAGGGAACGGTTTAGATGAGTTTTTAACCTTGCAGACCTTTTGATATATCCTTGGGGTATTATGCACATGGACTGCTTACACTTCAGTGCGGTATTTCGGCTTCATATTGATAATTTACAAATTATAATATACAATACATAAGTTATGCAATGTATTAAATATATGTTATTTTTCATTTATAAATGTAATTGGATGTAGAGTAGGTTACTGTATTGGGTTTTGTTTGGAGTTACAAAATATTTATTTGATAGTTGTGTCCATCCAAAAACCTACCTTAACCGGTAGACTACCTAATAAATGTAATTGGCATTCAATATGATGAAAATTTTTGAATTAACCCAACCGAAAATTCACGTCGGAGTTCAATGCTGTAACGAAAATTTCATTCTGGCCAATTTCTTTCCAAAATATTTTTGGATCGTCACGCTACAGATCATATAATAGCTAAGAAAGCGAAAATGTGTTATAAATTGTCGAGGCTGAAGAAATTTTTATTGACTTTAAAATATATGCATATCTTATGTAATTATTATTCGTCTGCGTGAGTGTCATTTATACTCTTGAATACTTTACATGTACTTTAAAAGTTTTAGAAATATAAAAACTATTTTAATTTTTAAGTTAAACATTGAAATAGTTAGAACAATAATAAAACTTCACTCCTTGTAACACTACTTGTTCTCTTTGGTTCATCAGATACTAGAGAAATTGTTGTTTTTGGTTATTTCAAGTTTTGGTGCATACGTCAATGTGCTATACGTCGTACGTTACGGTAATCGCATAATAATTACGCAGGATACACATATTTTTGGTAAATATTGTATGTAATTCATAATAATGCACTAAGATAAGTATACATATATCATCGGAGAACTAGGAAGTGAGTATTTTTATATGGGTAAATCTGAATTCGGTAAAATTGGTAGCTATTTGTATATCCGTACATATTGTATGCTAGAGATTTAGTCACAGAAAGTGCAAGTGTATGGATCAATATTAAAATTCCATAAAACATAATATCGTCCCACGAAATATAGATATCGATCTACGTTTTATGGATATAAATTGTGGAATCATAGTTATTAATACGTAGCTTAGCGTTTAATATAGGCTTAGGATGGAGACACTGAAAGACACAACCTGATACCCGGCATTACAGTAGTTCAGTTCCGTAATCCCCTGTTCGCTTAACTAAAAACCCCGCTCAAAGGAAAAAGATTTGCCACCATTCCAGAGACAGCGAAAAATTCGACAGAGGGGCTTATCAGCACCCCGGAAGAAGCGTTCCAGGATTGTTTAAAAAAGAGGAAACACGGTTGGGATAAATGTGTGCATGTACGTTGGGGAGGAGACAACATTGAAGGGGACCCTGTCCAATAATTTATTAGTGACGTATTTTTTTCCATAAAAAAGCTCCGGAATCTTTTGAAAAGAACTCGTATGTTCCGTGAATATGGTCATTTATCATTCACCACTACCACATTTAATAATTCACCACTAAATATAACAGTATACAGTATAACTATCATATCCAAATATGGTCCTTCTTTAACATTTTCTGAATCAGAAATAATTTACATATTTCAAAATATAGGATTCTAAGTAAGTAATTCAACGATAGATCACGTGCATGTAAATACGAAACTTTTCTCCAATGAAAATTGGAATAACTTCAATTGTACTATCTCTTGTGTATGACAGCTGATTAGATTTGATTTGTTGTAATGACAGACATGACGTGAAATGCATATTTTGCCTATAGGTATTGTAGGTCAACAATACAGGTACAGGTACCTGTATTGTCGACCTATGTACGAGTATTTAAGTTCATAATACTCAACAGGCAACTCTTTCCAGATCCTGGAACCTGGATCCAGAACCCTGAAGTTACCTATTTTTTTTACCATAAAGAGAACATTCAAATTACTTAATAAATAATTTTATACAATTTATCTAATGGTTAAGAAATAATAATCTTAATGAAATATAGTAGCATCAATATATGCTTTGCATTTCTTTCTTAGCAGGAAACAAAATTGGGATTGAGGTGATGAATTGGCTGATATATCCCAGCATATACCTATGCTGAGTCCAATCAACATGTCTGCGGTGAATTTGATTAGGTGAGATATTCTACATGGTTGCTTGAATGGCTTGAATGCAAATTAATTTTATGCTAGCAAAAGTAATTTTAATGTTTTTAGTTACTTATTACACCATCCCATGAACTATTTAACTTTCAAAGCAATTGGTCTACC
The DNA here is from genome assembly GCA_037158775.1 of Hetaerina titia. Taxonomy (NCBI): domain Eukaryota; kingdom Metazoa; phylum Arthropoda; class Insecta; order Odonata; family Calopterygidae; genus Hetaerina; species Hetaerina titia. The sequence goes on along the minus strand of CM073769.1, from coordinate 35,791,289 downwards.
CATTGTTTCGAATAAGGCCACCAAATAACTCAGCCAGCGAAGAAATGACTAAAAACCTCTTTTCAAAATAACAAATATATAGTATTAAGATTCTGAAGATTTTTGGTATAATCAAGTGGAAAGAATATTCGGCAGATGACCGGAGGGTTCTGGAATCAAATGAGAGAAGCGATAATGTACACCCCCGCCGAAAGTTTAAGTTGCGTAACTTTCTGATTAGCATTAGATCAACTCGCTTAGATTAATTGGGAATTCAACATGGTAAGGCAAGACTGGTGCAGGGTAGGGGATACTAGATAGCGATTAATAAAAAGTACTCCGTTAAATAAGACGGCTAAAACTGGGATAAATCACATTACTTAAGTATTACTAATGCGTATGACTTCTTCTATAAATCTTCATCAAGACGAACCTAATCTTCCACCATGAAACTGAAAATCGACGAATGCTACTAATCATCATACAAAAAGGCTGAAGAAGAGGGATAACAGGTAACTTTGGTGATCTATAGATTTGCTTAAAAAAAGGATTGAAAATTTGAAGAGATGAGCATGGAGTTAGAAGACAGGTAACGAGATAATGAGTTATGTAATGGAAGGAAGAATGTTGATCAAGCGGAGAAGAAGGAGGAAAAGGGTAGGTATATTGAACGGCATTACGGAGGTTGAAAGTATTAGGACTAAATAATAAAACATCGCGGAGAAGGTGTTCATATCACGCAAAATCCTTCACTCTCCACCGTGTTGTAGTTTTTCATGATCTCCCCCGAAGTAGTCAACTTTAAGGTTAATATTGACGGGGACAAAATCCAGAACTTAGCCTTAAGAGGTGTGAAATTCAGACATTCACGACAGAGCGGGCCTGTTCCATTCGCTGGCTACCAGAAAATCGCGTCGCTTGGAAGGTTATCCAAAGGCATCAACTGAGATTTAAAACCAGAAGCTTCAGTCACTTACCGAGTTCTCCACTCACAAGGCTGACGTAGCCACCAAATTGAAAGAGCCTTCTGCCACAGCCTGTAAAACCCGCGATCAAATCTGGGTGACTCTGACTCCCTCACCTTCATCCAAAATTTACGACCATAGTTTTGGTTGCTCCAAGCTAAAACCCCAACAGTGTGTATTTTAGGGCATCAGATCAACCTGTGTAATTCAGTGGCTCAGAGAAAGGAACAGACTCCTTTATAATATGTTCATTCAATACGCTGCTGGACGTAGTATTAGGAGAGCTCTGCATTCACCTACCAAACTGGGTTAGAGTAACATTTTGATGGACTATGGCACAGCACACTACTTTTATTCCTATGCCCTTACTAGCATAGCACAGAATATCTTGAAACCTCATATTACAATAATGCATTTCTACCTCCTATAATTCCATCCAAAATGCCTTATTCTTTCTTCCCTCTACCTCACCTTTCTAGCACTATCCCCTCTATATCGAGTTGGTCTGATTTGTTCACGACAAATGTATTCATTTTAAACATAAGAAAGACACATATGTGGATAGGAAAAAAGAATCTTATCAATTTATAAATTAAAGTGCATAATTGTTTATTTTACATCTAATTTGTACGTCGTATTTTTTAAATGTATTCCATAAAATTCAAGTTGTGTTAAGTATTAAATTTCAGCTCTTTAGAAATGTTTCTGTGATGTTTAGAAGATCTTCTGAAATGTGGCACCATGCCAAATATTAAGTTAATCTAATAAAATGTTTTTAATGATTTAGGCATATAATATTTATTTGATTGTATTAATCTATATCTTAAGTAATCTTAATCAATAAGATGTAAATAACATTTGATTTGTTATATGAAACCACAGGAACCATAACCACGTATTCAAATTAAAATATTTACTAATTATTTTTAAAAAGGAGCTACGCTTTGCATTGATATTGGCGTTTGCATACTTCGCTGACATAATTAACGATGCACAGTAATGTCAGGGAAAAATCAGGTTCAAAAGTTTCGGAAACGTAAATTAGACTATACTAGAACGCTCCTGAGCTGTAGTACTATAGTCTAAATCTACTTCAGACAGGAATTCCTTCATCACGGAAAACAAAAAAATTGAAATATTCCACAAAATACAATTATTTAGCTTGTTTCCTAAAAGAATATGCTAAACGTGCATCATTACGTCGACAGCTACAACCTGTGTTTACGATAATTAACGCATTTTCTGATTTGATTTCACCCACACGAGGGGTTCTAATATCAAAATCCAAAAGCTTTGTATCTCTCGCTCGTAATTAACGAAAGTAATATTTCTCCATTAAGCAGCACAACTGATAATCGCCAAAAAATGCCATGAGTAAATTAACAAGAAATTGTCTAAGGAAAATGGTAATCGTGATTGAAAACACATACGAGTAAATGTCTCCAGGTTTTGACAGAGACTATGAATTTTGTAAGACCAATAGTTTTAAATTTTGCGCAACAATCGGTGCAATTAATAGATTAGAACTGTTTGTACCTAGATGTGAGGAGATTTTCCCTTGCAATCTCTACGTTGTCTCCAAAATAATTGCAATATCCCCGAATAACGGGGTAGCAGAGAGCAGAACTGTTTGATGCAAATTAAATAATTGAAAGTAATGTCACCACTAACCACAAGGATGGGATTAGGAGATTTTATGCATAAAAACTAAATAAATGATTTGACTACTCCTCAGACTACCACAGACTGTCCTCGGCCTGCGGCTGTGCTAAATTGTAGAGCTTCCAATTCAGATTCAATCGAAGAGCAAAGAGATCCTTTTAACAATGGATGTTTTGAATCATTTTAATCATAGGAAAGGAGAGTGTATTTATTTAATTTTAAGGTTATCGACTTAAGATGCTCCACGGAATCAAAATATTATATCTAGAAAGTCTACCCACGACCAGCAATTATGGGCTTGCCAGTCTGGAATACAAATAAACACTACAAGACATTTTATGCCACCTAGAATGCTTTCACAAGCACTGAGTTTTGTACGGAGCCCATTCATATGTTTACTTGTAGCACGCCTTGAAATTAATACTACGAGAGAAATCGTATTTTCGAGGACGTGATGTATGATGCTTGATGAGGAGTGGAGAGTTGCAGCAAATGGAAATTCTCCCTCTGGAAAGGAGATCGAAAATTCGACTGCTCTCCACAGTCTATTTTGGAAGCCAAGTCGGAGAGGAACGTGCCCGAGGGAGGACGGGCAATTATGAGGGCAACGAAAGGTCGGAGAACTGGATTTAAGGCGTCTGCCGGGTCGGGTCGAAAGGGAGAGAGGGCAGAACCTCCGGGACAGCATTCACCGCCGCACTGTTGAGTGACCAATAAGTCTTTTCCTCAAAGGGTACACTTAAAGTCACATGTCGAGAGGGCGAACACGTCATCGCCCATGGTTTCCTGGGGCGGAAAACTAAATAGGGATGAGTTTCTGAGGGAGACCCTTCTTATAGTTGGGATAAAGCTAAAACCGACCCCAGTGTGTTAAGTCGTAATTATGTCACTAAACGGATGTGACCAACAAAAATGACTGATGGAGGTAATTTGCCTCAGAAACTGAGACAGCCAATCGCTTGCCAAATGATTACGGGCGGCACGGTACGACAAGAGAAAAATTGAAGTAACAATTATAATAGAAATGACTATATGCTTCAAAACCGTGAGAAGATAAGTATCATTTCCCGGGAAAGGAACTTCGAATTTGTTGATGGGGTCTTTTCTCTATTACATTATACTCAACATTCATGAAATGGAATCTTTTGGCTAATGATTGATCATTAATTATTGAATGTCTCGCTTACTCGCCATTAGACTCGATAAACTGAAATTTTTTTACGTAAATATTCATTTAAATAATTAATAAATATTTACATTCTATGTCTTCCCGCAAAAAGTTGATAAATATCATGCCAATCAGAGGACTTATCATAATCGGCATAAGACGTAGGGCGCCCGTAAACTATAGAATGCATTTTCCGTGTGGAGCGCGAAGCAAGGATTCAATTCCGAAAAACCCTCCACCAGTTGTGAATGAAACTCTTTTATGACCCTCTTTATGCTGTATTAAAATCCTTGTGGATTCTAATGATGACCGAATTTCTTTGCTAGGGAAAAATATTTCAGGTTCGTTCGATATTAAACCCGTCAAAATTTATTACTCCTTATAAGGAGCTCGAGCTGTTTTACGAGCTCACTCCCGTCCACTCCCACAACTGACAGTCTTTGATCCACTCCCACACCGAGAACAAAAAAAATATTAACTTCGCACAGCATTCTCGAATGAACCCCATATCGTACATCTCTTCTCCCTGGCACGTCTGGATACAGAATCCCTCCCTACACGAAACGCTTCCCCAGAGAAAACACAGTTTAAAAGGCTACCACCATTTCCCAGATGCAAGAGACTGTGCAGCGTGCCTCGTGGCGGGACCGCGTCAGAGGGCATAAACCGCAAGTGGACATTAAAAAGGACAGTCACGAAAAATAGGAGAGGTCATGGAACAGCCTTGCGGGGATTGAGGAAGAGGATGAGGGTGTGCATGTGTGTGTGTGTGTGCGCGTGTGTGTTATGCAGCGGGGCGGGGGACGGAGTTGGGGTGGGGTGAAGGTGACGCTCTGCATGAAAACAGCTGCTGCCGACGCACCCCGTCGCACTAACCTTGCCCACACCCCCCCCTCGCCCTCCTCCCGTCACGCTCACTTATACGGATGCTGCTGGCTGCACCGGCCTCGGTACGTCATCCTCGTCAACCCAGTCCCGTTTACGGTCATTTGTGAGACAGGGAGGCACAGTTCCTCTCCGGCCTCTCCTCCTCCTAAACATGACTACTCCCACTTCCCTTCTCCACGCCACTCTTACGCCACACCCTTCACCCCCTCCCCGTTCCCTTTCTCCATTCAGGGCCGCCGGGGGACCGCGTAATCGGATAGCACCGAGGGTGGAGCGGGGAGCAATGGAGCCGTGGGGGAGGGACGGGAGCAGTGGACAAAAGGAATGGAGAAGGATGGGGGAGTAAGGAGGCGGATGATTGGGATTACTCAGGCGTGATTAATTGATTTGCAACGATCCCAGCTCCGGCTACTGAGAGTTGAATTCTACCACAGGTGTCAGCCCTCCCCCCGCCACCTACCCCACCCATGAAACTACCCTCCCCGTTATTGGGGATCTTACGCACCCATATATATACCCACCCACCAACTATCCCTCGTCAGTGGCGTCTTTCTTATCGAAAACGACTCACCCTGGCTCTACAAACCCCCCTTCCCCTCAATCCTTGGTTTGGCATTCCTCACCCCCCTTCAACCGTAACCCATTGCACACCGTCCGATGGTCCCCCCGGCCCCTGGGGATCTCGCCTCAGAAAGCCCAGTGGGCCCATAAGCGGCCATGCCTTTCCTAATTCTTTCGTCCCACAGCGTGCGTATTATACAAGGCGAGGCTACCACGTGACGGTGGCCAATTGCAAACATGCTGATTTTTTCCACCCTTTTGTCTCCTCCCGGAAAATATTTTCCCCGAGGCAAGCGATGGGCCGTGGGCAGGGGGGATGGGGCAGCGAGTTCGAAATTTTAAAAGTATTTTCAGTGGATATGAAATGGAGGAGGGGAGGAAGAATAACATTGTTATGATCTTTGAGAGGGAAAGGGTTTGTGTTGGTGCGGGGTTTTATTGAGAGATTATTTTGTATTATGGCAGGGGAGTGGTGGGGTATCTGAATTGGATTAAAAGATTAAAAGAAGCTCAATGCGTCCAGATTTCAAAGGAATCATTATATTGATCTAAATATACATATAAAATCAAATCCCTCGTTACGGGAGTTTATCAAATTTTAATAGGGTGGTACGTTATCGTATGACAGAATAGGGTGATATTTATTCTCAGATACCAACACTGCTTTAAAAACCCTGGGTGAATTAATAAAACAAGTTTTCAGCCATGTACCGATAGCAATCAACACACAATCATTCCATTAATATTCCAACATGAATTTTGTGATAGGAATATTTTTCCGGTAATTCTCGAATAAAATGACTAGAATTGATAATTAGGAGTACCAGGACTTGAGTTAGTTGATTCTTTTTCAAAACTCCCTTAATTAACCATAAAATTCTATTATGGTTTGCAATTTATCTTATTCATCTTTGCAGTTTCCTTCAATAATTATAACATTTGATGGTTAAATATTTTTCAAATACTTAAAATCTCATACATGACTTACTTTCTGAGCTATGCCAAGGTCAATAATTTTGCATTCCTTGCAGGCAATTGCAATTTTTTCGTTTATTTACATTTTCTTTGCGTCGCATAACTCAACTAATTCATGCTAGCTGCATTACACAAAGTGTTTTATTAACTGTTAGGCATATTTTCACGATTTAGCCAAGATATTTATCCCTACTTGAGGTGCTTTGTGGAGGGCACATTGAGTGAGTACGCCGTCCGTCGAATGAGGTGCTAAACTGCGGACCCCTTGGCGGCTTTCGACAAGAGTATAGCCTACTCCGCCGGACGCCGGGTTTCTCTCTAACCTACTATATATCCTTTCCCGTCCATCTCTAATGGCGCAAATGACCTTAGCTGTTGGGAACCTCCCCAAAACTACTACTTGTACTAGCCAAGGAATTCCAGAGCGACTTTCCCTCATGGCAACAGAAGAATGCTGTAATGAGCCAACTAAATTCGTTTTAGTCTTCTCAAAAACTAAGAAATATTTGAAAATACCTCAATTATGGGACTTTTTAACCAAAAATGAACATGTATATCTAATGCATTTGTGTATTAAAAGTTGAATGTTTTTCGTGGTATTAGGACGATTTTAGGTCAGCAAAAACCTCGTATATCCTGGTATTAAAATACCGAATGTGAAAAAAGAAGCCATACAATATTGTAAAACTTGATTTAAAACAAAATGATGCAAAAATATTTATCTATTCACTGAAAAACATTTGAGAGCTTCCAATTCACTTGTTGACGGGCCAAAGAAATTCCAAATAGCGAAATGCAGAGAGTTTGAAAGGAACATCTAAATAAGGGGTAGAAAAATAAATGTAAATTCAAGGTTACCGTATTATAAATATTTATCCAAGACTTGAGCCGCTTCTCGCGTGCTGCGGTCGGTAAAATTCAATGTACAAGTATAAATATTATGATGTAGCTTAGATAATGAAACTCCGAGCCCAGAATCTCCACATTTTAGTTTTAAAAATGAAATCCCGCCCCGATAAGCTTGACCCGATGATCCACCTTCTATTTATATTCATAATATTTTTTATCTGAGAATGAATGAAAGGGTGACAGCGAGAAGCGTGGATGTCTCATCTTAATGCCACGGTATGCTTATCAGCCAGCGAATGCATTTCAATTGAATGGATGTGAGGAGTGGGTAGCCGAGAGGGTAAAGCTTCATCCACGGATGTCTGCCTAAAAATGTAAGCAATGCCGAACATGCCATTAGAAGACCGAAAAATGTATCAACTTTTATTAATATTTCCATAAATATTTCAATCCCAGCTGAAGATTATGAGCTGCAATTTTGGTTGGTAAATAATCATCATCAGTTGCAATTATCCAAGGAGCTGAAACATCAAACATACCTGTACGTAATGATAGTATACTGAATGTCGGGCCGCGCAAATCTGATTAACTATTTTTGCATGTACTAAGATAGTGAACAAGCAATACGCATACTAATCAAACATATCAAGTCTCTAAAAAAAACTTTTGCCGTCTTTAGTCAACTTTAATAACAAGGAAAAAACGAGCTTAATCGCCCTTTTCATTGCCATGATGGCTGGAATGACTTCGAAGGATAAACTTACGATAGAGGTAAACACCTAATGTCACAAGCCTATCTGGAATTTATATCAGCGAAATAAAAATAGACATTTCTGAGAATCATATGCACTTCAGCGGTGCTCTTGTCATCAGGCATGAAATTTGGGGTGACTAAGGCTGAGTTTTCGGAGCTTAATGCTCAATATTCCGTAACACTAAGTCTAAGGCATATGGTCCATATGATCCAATTAGTGATAACTACTCAACTGTAATAAGCCTTTTAATACAGCATTTACCACAAACAAATTAAGCCTCATCCACTTTTGGCATTAACATTGTTTAGCTAGTTTGCAGAATAATATCTATGCATTATAATTCATTGGGTATAGTGAATGAAATGTAGATTAAACAACCACAGTAGGAAAGTCACGAAAAAATGCAAAAGCAAAAAATTTAGGACAATGAGAGTTACTAAAATAATTGTGCGGCAGACAATAACAGATACGGCTGTAGTTCCCGATATTTGGGTTAAAAACTGAGACGATAACGGAGTAATGTCATAGATTTAATGATATACTACATGGGTGAATTTCCGCACTTCCAGTGTCGTACCACGGTGCAAATCGTCCAGCGTTCAAGAAATTAGGATAGTCTGAAGTTAGTTAGAGCGATCTCCGGAAGACAGCTCGACGTAAGCTGTCTCCCATTTATAATTTCCAATAGGAGGTAGGAAACATCTATTGCAATTCATTGTTCCAAATGTTTTAAGTGATTTAAGGCCTCGATACAGATTTTTCCATTAATATTTTAATCTCAGTGATTCAAGTATCCGTTCTATATTACTTCTGAGAGTTAATACGAATTTCATCCATTATTAAAGAAATATTTACTCCTAATGAGGTTTCGTCAAGGACATAACTGTAATTTTATGATTTGAAAACTCCCAAAGTTGTAAATCCTGATATTGTATTTGGCGCAAAGTGCTTCTGCAAGCTGATATATATATATATATATAAAAATATAAGAATATGTAGGAGTAAAAGATTTGTCCGGTTAGGTCCGTCTAAAGGGTATTCCTAACGGTTGTTTTCTATAGATTTTTCCAACTTCAAAGAAAAAAATACTCGTTTTTTCGTCTTTGAAATTGTTTTCCCACAATACATCAACACATTAAATTGAAATTTTAGTTCAAAAACACGTCATCAAACGAAAAGTTAATAAGTCCAACACGAAAGGTACAGCCTCTAAGGTGAAATCCCATTCAACTACAGTTTGGACGAACTGCAATAAAGGGACATGTATAGAAACTGATTTCCACTTTTTTTCCTAAAATTAACGAGATTCGTAAAATAAAAGAAAGAGATGAGGAAACTTTTCGTAAGATTCGCATTGCTCAAGTGTATTCGCGGCAGCGAAATACGATTCCGCAATTTAAAAGGGCATGGATATGCAAATGGATTCGTAATCTCCACGCGCGGAGAGTTTTCTGGAGAAGGATTACAAAGCAACCCGAAGAGGCAGTCCATATTGCAGCTCAGTCGAGGAGAATTTCTCAAAAAATCTTCAGGGCTGAAAGCAAGTCGGAAAATGACTGCAGGATCTTAAGGTGGGTGGGTGTGAATTTAGCGAGATACGACTTTGACAGGGAACAATTTCGTCGCGGGAGGAGAGCATTAGATGACCCGGCGAAAATTTACAATGCGGTGAAGGGCTTGAAATATTAAAAGCGTGTCGTCCTGGCGGGAAGGAGGGTCCTCAGAAAGGGAACTGCGCAGACAGAGAAGGGGTGGAAATAAAGAAACTGGTCCGCTTGGTCTTTCCCCTCAACACTACCCCGAAAACCTCCAATTCCTGCCGGTTCGCTACTATTTCTTCATTTCACTCATCATGCGTAGAATAATCGTTGAATTCCTTACCGACGCATCTTATTTAACCACTCTACCGCACAGTCGCTGACAGAAAATTTTGTTCCCTATTTGCGGTTGCGCGCGCACAGACACACACGCCCTATAACTCGTAAGCCTCTTCATAACGCGCCCACTTCGCTCTCCCCATTTCTCTCCCCATCCATTCATCGTTTCCACACACGTATTAAACGCACTTCCACTCCTTCCTTCACCTATCCTCTTTCCTTCCCTTCTACGAGGGTAGGCTGAAAAGTAATGCACGCATGCTTATAGAGCGAGAACAAAAACAAAGAGCAAGATTGGGAAAAAAGTACATTAAAGTACAATTATTAAGTTTCAAAATCATGTATTAATATTTCAACATAGTCACCGTTAAGGCCCAACGTGTAACAAGTTTTTTCATTCACTGAAAACGTCTTGCGACTTTTATCGAATCCAGGACTTGACAACCACCTTAACCTCATCGTCTGAGGTGTAATGATTACCCTTGAGGTGTCTCTTGAGTTGGGGAAAAAAATAAAAATCGCAAGGCGCAAGATCGGGGGAAAAAGGAGGGTGTGGAATCGGTTCCAATTTGAGGTTTCGCAGAGCCTCTCCAGTTGCGCGCGAGGTGTGTGGACGATCCCTGTTATGTTGCAAGATTATTGGCGCCAGGTTGCCTTTAACACGAAAAACTCATTCCAACATGATTTGCGATACGCTTTTGAGTGATTTGCCGGTCATTTTGAATAAAAGATTGGACGAGTTGGCGATGTTTATCGTCTGTGGCAGTGATCAGACGTCCGCTGCGGGTTTCATCAACAATTATGGCGTATCAATAATAACTATACTTACTCCCTTATTCGTATCTGATAAAAAAACATTCGCCAATAACATATTCCCAAAAAATGAAACTATCTATTAGAAACAAGCATAGCGTGAAGGTGTAAATTTTTACAGCAATAAATGCTGCACCTCGAAATAGTAGCTCGATGAAAATGCACAAAGGAACTGGAATTAAGACGCGATGATTATTAAAATCGCAAAGGTCAAAAAAGAATATTAAACGTTAAAAAATTAATAATAATAATATACTTTCTAGAAGTGCTAGGCACCATTTTAGTTAAGATGTAAATTGCTATGACTTGAGGATGTAAAAGTTTTTCTAAGGGCCGATCGGTGGAAAAGTGTTAAGAGTGGGGATTCGGCTGTTATTCTTTTCCTCATTCTATTTCATAGAATGCCGCGTAATTTTACACTCTATGCATTTATTACGTATTCGCGACAAATACATAGAGCGTTATAATTTGTTATTTAAACTGCTGATCATTACTGCTCTTGTTCCACTGACTTTTAATCTTCATTTATTTATACCATTAGCGGAGAATTAGTTATGAAAAAATTGCAGGTCGACTCGGCTCTTATGGCTGTGGAAGCATTTTCGACGGAAAATATAACGATGCATCCTTATGGGAGTTTAAGACCTTTTATGAACGCCGGTCGTCTATGAAAATTTCATAACTTAATAATGGTGCCTGATAAATATAGAAGTATTCGGTTAGCTCTCTTAGAAAAACTTTAATTTAGTGGGTGATAACATCAATTTTCATCGATCTATGGATGAATTTTATGGGTATTTTTCACTCTTATTCGCTCAACAGGTGAAATTTTGACAGGTTCGAAAGCAGCATTCAGAGTGAGCGTAAACCTCTTTTTACCGCTTCAGAAGGTATGTACGGCCCTTCACAGATTAACGAGGAAGCTAGCACTGAAAAATCGCGATTCCCTGAAGCCACAATGGGTTTGCGTTCGTGGCACGCAATGAAGCGACAGCGGTTTTAATTTGTCTGATCCAAAAGCCAGTGATTGAAGTATGCCATTTTAATACAGACGTACAGGCTTTCCCACGAAATTTCGAGGTGTGCAGAGCACTAAACAAAACGAAATAAAAGAATAGCCGGAAGCATCCCCACTGAGTTCAAAACATGGAGAATGGAAGTTTTCATTTCCATGAGTATGCCAATACAAGTCTTGAATCAAACGTCCAGTCAATCAAACTGCGTTTTCCTTCTATTTCATTAAATCCTATTCCCGTTCACCATTACACGGATAAAGGCGCTGTCTTAGCTGTAGACAACGCCGCACGTGCTGATTTAGTAGGCTACGCTGCTGGCCGAATTTTCCTCTCTTGTCACCTCTCATTAGTTCTTCTCCCTCTCACCAATGCCATGGTGAGAATAGAGATTAGATCAATCCGAGAATAGTGGCGTCTGACAGTTCATGTAAATGGGGACAATAAATGTTTCATCCCAAACACTTCCCCGAATGTGGCATCCCCTCGCTGGAAAAAAACTTGACAAAAATTCTGCTCGAAATATAGCCGAAAAGATATATTAGTAAAATATTTCAACCCTCAATTTTGATTTAACACAATTGGCGATTGAGAAAACGAAACGCTGGACACAAAAAGGATCCAATTTCTATCTTTCCAGTATTTAATCTCCGTTAGCATCAGAAATACGGGCCAATGTGAATATTATGGAAGGCTTGGGCTCATATGAGAGGTCATAAGTCACCTACAGCCAAAAAGTGATTAAAAACGGTTAATGATATACGCATTGTGGTAAAATTAACTATTAGTGTGGTACTGGTACTGTGGAACTGGCGAAAGTGAAAGTAGAATCGAAAAATGACTGCTTGCAGCAAATATAGTACACTTATATATTACGCTCCAAGTGTAGAGGACATTTTTAGCGCTGATGTGCATAATTGTCTATCGTTGATTTTTGTGTAGCATCAGGAATAAGAAATGAAGACGAATGGAAATATTTCATGCGTGCTGGAGTACCAACACAACTCGCAACTCGAAAAAATGAAATGAGGTGAATCAAGATCTTTTTCAAGAGGACTGAGGGGACAGTTCCTCCCACCATTTATAATTGATTAAGTGGTCGAAACATGTTATCGGTTCGCACTCTCTTCACTCCCACTCTCTCCCATTGTGTGCCGCAGGTTGCCAGGGCAAAGGATGGCCGAGGATAGGAAGCCTCCCCCACCGCCCGGCCCACCTCCCCCCGGCCCTCCCCTCCCGCACCACGCCCCTCAGCTGCCCATCCCGGTCTTGCCCTCCGGCCTCCCCTCCGCTCCATCAATGGTGGCCAACGGGGGCGGGGGGCCGGGAGGGGGAGCTGCAGGGGGGCCTCCTCCTCCGGGACCCACTGAGCTCTGTGGTGCCTGCGTGCGGCCCATCTGCGACCGCTACATAATGCGAGTGGCCGATGCCTCATACCACGAACGGTGCCTCCTCTGCAACGAGTGCGGCACCCGCCTGGCTCACAAGTGCTACACGAGGGATTCCAAGTTCTACTGCCGCTTAGACTACGACAGGTGAGCGATACTCCTTCCTACTTCGCTTTCTTCCACCACACCTCTCGAGGAAATGAGGAGATTGTTTTTGGATTAGATCACTTTATTTTTAAAAGCACTTCGCTACAGCAGCACCCATGTAACCCTAGTGTACTACCTATTTGAGGTGGAATCGTCACAATGCCTTATGTATTTACTTTTATTTTGTCAGCATGCCTCTCAATTTCAACTTTTAATTCATAGCAGCGATACTGGTTTTTTCGGTCATTCGTGATAGAGTAATTGATGTAGACTCATCTTTGTAGAATAGTACTACTTCTTCTGAAGCCCTAATGATGCCAAAATATTTGACGCTCACGACAGAAATTTTAGAAAGGAACGCATTTTCGCTAATAACTAGTTACAGATACGTAGCAATTTATAAGTTCATAATGAATTTTTAATGGCACGATTTTGTTATGTGGTCAAATTAATGTTCTTTAAAAATTTTCTAAAGCTTAGGAAATGAAATCCTGTAATGAAATACAATAAATCGTCGTGTCTCAGCAAAATAAATAGCTTTTTTTCTTCTCTATCGAAGTGAAAAGTTTCCAGAAAATTATTTATTACGAAAATGTAATTACTTTGTTGTGAATTTTAACATGTTATGTTTAGACGTTAAGCAATTGTGCCTTCTTGTTTAATAAAATGCTTTAAAGATACAGAACCGGGGGTATAAGCTTCATTAGTCTTGCAACAGTTTTTATTGTCTGGAAATTCAATGATATCAATTGATGTATGTCGTGATTTCGGCCAACGATCATTAAATTAATGATCAATATTCAATATTCGACACATTTTCTAGTGCATCTACGTATCACAAGTTCAATTGTTAATCGCGTATGTTTCTATTTATTTTGATGTCGCACAGCGTTTGTAGCATCGTCATTAAATCACTCTCATTTTCACCAATCACCAAATGTTCTTTTGGATTAGTTTTGTGGTGATGGTAAGATAATTCTGCAACTATTTCAGTGTCATTTGATTTCCAAGCCCTGGGAATTTCAATGGATCCCGTACAGGCCTGTTAAACCTCGTGAGCATCCTCCGGACTATTAGAAGATCAGCACTAGCCAAAAGGTCGCGAAGTACCGGTGGATGTATTATCTCTGGTTATTTAGGTACTGACACTATGGACGAATAAACTAAATATTTATTAAATATCAAGGTGACAACACGATCTAATTTATGATTAATCGATTGTGAGGAAAATAAAAACTGCTCACAATGACTTATGGTGGAAGTCTTTAACAAATAGCTTATCCGCAATGACTATTTGTTTGTCTTTCTCATCAAATCCGTGACTACAACGTGAACGTAAACGTACACTTATGTTTAGCGCGTCGTGGCTCCGCGGAGGAAATGTGGTACATCTAGCGTGAATCCTTCAACCTACGCTGCTGAAGGTGGTGCTCTCTGCACCACGCCTTCATAAGAAACCCTAGATGGAACAGGAAAAGGAACAGGTCTAACTAATTTACGTAAATACAGACCCTTCGCAGCAGGGAACATCACTGATAATAATGAAAGTATATAAAAGAAATCTATTATTATAAATAAACGTGGATATTCCCGGGGGGTATCGAAACCATAAAATATTTCAAAAGATTATTCAAACTTAACCATGCAGGCCAACAATTTTCTCATTATTTCGTTACCTATTGTTAATGAACTCTCTATCCGACAAAAGTTACGACATTCTTGCCAGCTTTATTTAGAGTTCCGCAAATACACTCCACAATGCCGGTAGGAAACAGCTACGGACACGAAAATATTTATCAATAAATAAGATTTAAATGTTCATGGTTTAAAAAAAGTAACGGGTACAATGTTTTCCTGATGTAACTGTGCGTAACAGCACGCTCGCACTGAGCAGACTCGGTGGCGGGGGACTGGCCTTTAACACACGTCCAACGCCAATCGCCTACGAGCGTTCGTTCAAGCTAGATCCCGTTTTTAGTAGATCCCTGTCGAGTGACTCGGTGCAAGCGCAAAATGCATTGCGAACGATTGAACAGCGGTACGCCATCAAATTTTTGGTTGGACTTTGGTTGGAAATCGGGTACGGAGACTTAGGGCATAATTCGCCAAGTGTTTAAGGATGAAAGCATGTCACAAACCGCAGTTTTTAGTTTAGTTAGTTTTTTAGCACAAGCTCTTCAAAAATGTCCGAGAGAGTGCGGAGGACGAGCCCCACGCTGTACGGCCGTCGACGTCAAGAACCGATGACAACGTGCAACGTGTGCGTGAAGTGCTGAATTCAGACCGTCAATTAAGTGTGCGCATGATAGCAGATCTAACTTGCATTGATAAAATTACAGGGCACACCATTATCACTGAAAATTTGGCGTTACGAAAGACCTACGTTAAACTCGTCCCGAAGGTCAAAGCCACACCTTCTCCAAAGTGACCGACTACCTGACGAAAAATGGCATCCCGACGATTCCCCAACCACCATATAGTCCTAAATTGACACCAGCAAACTATTTTCTATTCCCAAAAGTGAAATCCTCCCTCAGAGTACACCTTCATGGTACCCTAAGTACCGTCAAAAAAGATTAAAGACTAAGGACCTTCCGGAATTCGCCTACCAGGGAGCCTTTGAGTCGTCAAAAAGTCACTGAGATAAGTGTGTCAACGCTCAAGGGATTTACTTGAAGAATTTTGAGGCAACGTAGCAAAATCTGAAATAAATCTATTTTCCGAAATCTTTCCCGATACTTTTTGTACAGACTTTGTACATGGCAGTCATGTATTACGGCCATTTCTCTAAACAATGAAATGGGCCGTGTTTATTTAACTTTTCTAAATTATTAAGCGATATTGTTTCTCATTTCACATATTGTTGGGATTATCCGTTCCACAAATATGGAGTGTATCCAAAATTATCAAACCAACCTTTGGGTTGATAATTTCAGTTTTGCAGTGGTTAGTTAACCTAATGTAAACGAAAATTGAGTCGATGTTTAGCAAAATATTTTCTAATGTAACAAAAAAATTGTAGAAACTGTGGTTATTTTCTGAAAATTATGGAAAGCAACTTTCACCGCTATCTCAGATTGTTTCATATAATGAATATCGTTTTCTTTTTTCGTATTCATCGAGCATAAACGCGATTTCAACATCCTTTCTATTCATTTCCTTCGTTATTCTCCACATTAATGTTCCTTCTTAGTCTTTCCTAGGCCCTTTAGGCATGAGGTTCTTGCGTTTCATCTCCATCGTCCGACATCCTGGCCCCATCGCCCATTTAACAAAACGCAAACTCCTCAAGAGATAAAAACCTCCTCACGTTTATGGGTTCCTTTGTTTATCCTCTCGGGTAAGTAAATCTTCAACTTTCACCCTCTCATCTCTAAAGGGGTCAAGCCTGGAAAAACAAATGTAACTGGGAGGGGGGAAGGAAATGGTGAATCCATGGGAGGTCAACCTTCTCCGCACAAAAGAAGAGTTGAGGGGAAGCGCTCCTCATTGGTGATGGAGTGAGATGAGCACCAGTGGTGGGGGAGGTTTGAAAAGCCCTTCGGCGAGCATGCCAGGGAAGATAAGAATTAGTCGATAAGGTCGCATGGGAGGAAGTTTTTTTTGAGCCGAGGAAAGACGGAGAGGAATAAGGCGAAGGATTTCGACTGTCCACCTCAAGCTACGACCGGGCTGCTCAGAAGGAAAGGAAGGACTGAGATGTTTAGAGGAGCCGAAAAGGGCAACGATGAGAGGCGACAAAATAAATGACAAAACAACCTCTTCCTACGCCTCAACCTTGGCGAGTCGACCCGCTCCCTCCCTACGGAGGGTCCCGTACACCCCTTGTATGGGCCCTTTTAATAGTCAAGGCGGGAAGAGGGAGAAAGGACAGACCGCCATGAAGGGGCCCAAGACGCCGCTTGCGTAGTAAGAACGCGATTGCGGCGGTGTGGGCGGCTGCTGCTGGCTACGTGGAAGGAGAGCGAAGAACCCACTCCCCTCCGCCCGAACCACGGCCAGCTCTCTCCCTCCAAGTGTGGCTGCTAGTTGTGGAGGCCGCAAATGAGACCGGAGGAAAACAATCTGAACAAGAGAGGACTTTGTGTGGTGGGGGCGCGATGGCACTCCCTCCCTCTTTCTCCCTTTCTCCCCCTCCGCGACTTTCTCCTCCTTTTTATGGGTGCGTGTACCAGAAAAGGCTTTTAAGGTTCTGACAACCCAGGATATGATATATTTAGCTTAGGCGAAGAATTGTCCATCGCCTTGACTAAACAGCGGACCCGCTCTTCTCTCACCCCCGTATATATATATGGGACGACTGTTTGACGGAAGCTCATTTACCATCACATCTACATAATGTCCCGTAAGCATCCGCCACGGCTTGCGGCAGGGTGTTTTTATGCATAAATATCCACTTGTAGATACCATATGTATGAATAAATATTTACTCATGTACGTAAATAAACGTACAGTTACACATATTTGCCCATCAACGTCCAATAAATACGCGAACTGAGGCAATTAAAATTTATTTCGCAAAATTTAGTCTAACTCGATTTTGTCCCCTATTCCATCTTCTTTTCCACTGTACCCTTGAAAGTCCTCGGCAGTTAGGATTTTTAGTTTTCTCGTCGTTTCTGGCTTTTTGTGTCCACAACTTCCCAGTGATTTCCCCTCATCACATTTTTGAATTTTGGAAATAGGAAAAAGTCGCAGAGGGCGAGATCTGGCGAATAAGGAGGATGATCAAGGATGGTGATCGAATGTTTTGTCAAAAACTGGCGAAAAATCAATGCTGAATTTGCAGGTGCATTGTCATGGCGAAGGATCCATCCGTCGTCTTGAGTCAAATTTGGTCACACACGACTCACGCGATCCCTCAAACGCTTGAGAACTCGAGGTAGGACTCAGCATTTACTGTTTATCCTTCAGGAAGAAATTCATGATGAACAACACCTTCGACATCAAGGAAAACCAGGAACATCAAATAAAACCGGGAGGAAATCATGTCGGCCATCTTTCAAACGATTAATCCACTAATTTCTTGACAACTTTTACCACACTTCACCAAAAAGTGTTGATTTGTTGCTCCGTGATTTCGTCAATAAGGACAACAGCAACTGGCACATAACTGACATGACGGGAACCGTACGCACAACTCGACGATCCACCAAGCACAGACAGCTCTTTGGGTCTCAGGCAACTAGCGCCACTTAAGGGCGGGGCTATAATCCGCGTCAAAGCCGCCAGATTACACTAGTTCGTGTATTTATTGGATAGACCTCGTACAAGGTGTGATCAAAAATAGACCGGACTGATTTTATTCTGTGCAAACCGTTCAACGGATCGATACGTGACACAGTGCACCATCTAGCGACACATCTGACGACTAAAACGTGAGGTTCTACGTTTGTTTACGTCGAGTCGTTACGCAGCAGCAGCGGTACGTGTCTTGGCCTGTTCGTCGCCGCGTGCAACGGCAGCAATGAAGGAGAGATAACGCACCAGAGTTTTGTGACAAAGTTTTTCGCCAGAACCGGATCTTCCGGGATTCCCCAGCCACCCTACTCTCCAGACGTGACTCTATCAGACTTTATTTTGTTTCCAAAGTTAAAATCGACCTTGAAAGGGTGGCGATTCGACTCTATTGCGGTCATTAAAACTAATTGTACGGCGAATCTGAAGAGGATCCCTGAGGCGGCTTACCAGGCAGGGTTCAAGAGCTGGGGGAAACGTTGGCAAAGGTGTGTCGTCAGCCAAGGAATGTACTTTGAGGGCGACGAGTTCGATTAAGCTGTATCCGTCGAAATAAACAAGTTATAAAATTAGTCCTGCCTTTTATTATCACACCTTGTATATCATTAAATAACAGGTTTGCTCCGATAAAAAATAAAATGTTGCTTTATCAATTTAAAATCTAGAATTGGTTGAATATTTTATTATGTTATTACTGCATATCGAGATAAATAAGATCGAGTACATGACTCTGTTAGTATTGGCTTTCTCCCTCTTATTTTATCCTAGAGGTCCAATATGGAAATTCAATGCAGGTCCATAATGCACACAATTATCTCGATGTCACAAGTAAATTTGGGTACTCTATATCATTTGAAAGTTTTAGTCTTGTTCTCATGGTGACCAAAAGAATATCCATCTTAACACCCGCAGCAGATCTGGTTTTGTACTCAAGCCGTGCCATTTCTATCGTTATTAAAAGTAAAGAAATTCAAGGGATCATCCCACATTCTTTACCTGGGAGCGAGTGGTTGCAATATTGATATTTCGTAAATGGATCACACAATAACAAAACCATAACCTTGGAGTTTTCACACATTTCACGGCTTATGAATAATGTTAAGAAAAAGAAGTACTATTTAATGAAAAACTCTCTTTTACAGATTTTTTCCTTACATTATTGCATATAGTATCCAAATATCACACCATATTTCGGAATATTGCAGGGTATTATTCAGACGCAGATGAATTACCTGTGCTTGCGCAATTTATTTTCTTGAAATTTACAGTGTGCATGATAATCCGAAAATAAATGCAGTGAAACCTCTGTAATCCGGGAATAGGAATAAGGAGACAAGAGCTGGATTGCTAAAGCACTGGGATTTTAAAGCCTTTTCTTAGCAAATAATTGTATTAACTATCGTTTGAACAATGGTAATTACGACAAACGACGAGATTATCACAAAGAAAACTATCTAAGACCCAAGGTTAATTTCTGATGAGAGTTGTGACCAAAAGTCCCTGAATTTGGATAAAATAAAAAGAATTAAAAATACAAAATTTACCACATAACCCAACATTTCCTACGCATTAAATTGAGTGAATAAGGTAATACTTGTTTTTTTTTGCCAGGAACACCAGAATAAATTTAAGAGAGGGAATGTTCATATTCTATAAAAACTCCAACGGTTTATATTTTAGCAGTTCATCAATTTTTTACTCGAAGTGTGCTCGTAAAGTTTTACATCATGTATTTCAAAATATTAAAATTATAAAATTCCGAAATAAAACTAGGCATTTGATAAATAAGTACTGTCTTGGAGAGTTTAGTGAAAATAGAATTAGAATATGCAGCTGTACTATAGAGCCTAGTTGAATATACGAAATGATTAAACTGATATCACAAAAAGAGAAGAATTGTGTCCGAAATGTTTCAGGTTATTCAGACATAAAATGTTACTAATGCTTATTTTAAAAGAAATTGCAAGATCACATTTATCCCTGAAGAGCCAATGTGTTTGTGATGAGTTTTAATCACTATGTCGGTGACTTTTAAAGACTCTGTCTATTATTATTAAGACACGACTAGAAATAAAACCCGTACCCACATTCACCCCTCGCACTCACCCTCCTCTTTGTGAGTTGCAGTCTGAATCCCCTCTTTTATAATCCCGCCCGCACCAAAAGAAATAAAAAACAATAAAAACTAAAACAAAAATCAGGCAGCCACCAACTTCCGCTCTACGATTTCGCCGCAAGTTGGTTGTTAGGAAGAATTATATTAAAAAAAGAAGTAATTCCGAGAGCACCACAGTCCGGCCATATTTTTTCCGCTACAAGCGTATCCGCCATCCCCACGGCAGCCGAGGAGGCAGGCATATCCCTTCCTCCCGTTACGGCGAACCCTTTCGTACATCGAAGCCAGCGTCAGCGCTCTCTCTCTCTCTCTTGAATCCCTAAAACCAAGCCTTCCCCCAACTCTCGCTTCCCCACACCTCGTCGGTCCCTCACGTGAAAAACCCTGAGAGGCAATCAGAGCCGGCATGCGCAGTGCATGTAGAGGGGATAAGGGAGGGGGCCGCGGGGGGAGAATCCCTTTTGCGGGAACGCAAGATATCCCCGCCAAGTTAGACCGCAGCATTTTCTCTCTCTCCCACCCCTCCCTCGCTTTTATCTCCACTATTTTTTAAAAGAGCCCCTCGGTTTCCCCCTTTACCCTTTGGCGCCCATTCCTTTGTCATTACCCCCTGTTCTCTTTCTTCTTTGTACGCCCTTTCGCACTCATTTACCTTTATTCGCCAAAATTTTCCTTTTGCTCGTCCATCCGCTCCCATCGCCTAGTTGTCCTTTCCTAGGCATCCGGACTTCGTTTAGATTTTTCTCTTCTACGTAAACGTTATCAGTCTGGCGATCCACTGGCGTGTTACATCGATCACTATATTTGGGTCTAGTGTGTTTCAATTATACATTCAAGTCAGCCCATGCGATGTTTTCCTGCGGCGTACTCTAACAATTCTCAATGGAAAGACTCTTCTAGATATGGAGCTATTAACTCTCCTAGCAGAATAACCTTCTTTTAAGTTTACTAATTAACGAATCGACCACTTTTAACACTATCGATTCTTCTCCGTTGCATATTATTAAAGTGATTTTCTTCTCCGACTATTTATCGCGACTGAACGCTGCCGTGCGTGCTTACGATATTCAAACTTGTACAAAGAGTCCAGTATTCACCAGGAAGGATTTTTCCGTTTCCATCAGTAAGTGTGCTACATGCTTATTCTCCATACGTTCACATTTCATCCCGCCTAGACTACTTTTTGATATTCTAGCCACTATTTTTCCCCAAAACCTATTCTTTACTTCACCTCAATTGTTGCCGAGCACATTTCCTTTCAGCTTTCGCCTGAAAGAACTCCACTTGCCATCTTGTAAATTCTATTCATCCTCAACCTACTACCCATCCTACCTTCACTGCAAAGGCAAGTTTACTTACCAGTGACTATGGGTCCGCGCTCCCCTCGCCCCCCCGGTCCTTAAATTCCCTCTTTTCGTCCCTTCGTCCTCCGCACTCCTCCCGCGCACCCTTTTCTCTCTTCCGCTCTCCTTGCCACTCCTCCCACTGCCGCTTCCCGACGGCTCCAACTCCCCCTCGCATTTTTCAACGACTCTCTCTTCCCTCCGTATCTGTCTCTCGTCGCTGTCCGCCCACTCATTCTTTGTTTGGGTCAACGCAGCGCGCGATGACAGAGACAATGGCGCCGGAGGGAGCAGTAGACGTGGGCGGTGGGGCGACGGTGTCGGGGGAAGGGGTATACGGGAGGGTTGAGGGTTTAACAAGGGTTACGCGTGGATGCCAGGGATTGGGGTGGCGGCTGGATATATGCGCGGTGAGGAGGAAGGGGAGCAACGAAATTCGGAGAGAGGGGGGCGAGGGGAAACGACGGCTGAGGGGGGAGGAGAGGTGGTGAAAGAGAAGAACAGAATATCTGGAAGGAGGGGAAAATGGGGGGTGGGAGGTAGTCGAACGTCGGGGGGGGGGGTGTAATGGGGAAATATGGGCAAAATGTGTGTCGACGGCGCGATGGAGTTGATGAGTTCGTGAGCGGGGGCATAAAACAGTTCTAGATTCGTGTAATATTGTGGACGAGAGTGTCATACCCGCTTGGATTAATTGATTCGTTCGTTTGTTCGCCCATGGGTGACGCACGCCGCTCGAAATCCGCCCCCCATTCTTATGGTAACGAGGTGAGGTGATAATTGCGTGTCGTGGGATGCAGTAGTGGTGCACTTTGTTCTCTTTCCCAAAATGAAGATGTTCTTGTTGTCATTGGCTAAGCCAAAAAGAAAGAATTGTTTAATGAAGTTCAGGAGATACGAAAAAAGGCATTGGCCTCAATACAACCTCGTGGAAAGAGAAACGCTGTTGCTTCTTGAATTTTTGGATACAAAATATTTCGGCGCCGTTTGGATGTCAATGAAATGTAATCTCTGGAATTGGCATGAGAAATTTAAATGTTATCATCCACAAAAAAGTGATGGATACAACCGATTTACATAAACTAAATGTACGAACCTCATGAGAGAACCGGCATTTTTAAGTGATGTGCAAAAAGTGAAGGGTTACAGTTAATTTTGAAGAATAAAAATAAGACTATACTTATTGTAGTTAATTAATTCATACACCTTCAAGAATCACTAACCTAAACCTATATCTGCAAATATGGCGACACATTTGTTCACGCTTCCAAAAACAGGAATTATAAAATGAGTCAGCTTTCAATGGGCTAGTGATTTCCTGAATAATTAGAAATGAAATATATTCAGAATCTTAAGATAAAGGAACTTTGATTCAGACCAAAAAACGAACAGAGAAAAATTATTAAAAGTGCTAATGTAGTCCTTATTACGAGAATAAACATTTTGAAACCAAATGATTGCCTGAATTTTAACATTTTTAACAGTGAGAAATACTTGATTTTCAACAATCTGTAGTGAAGATTGAAGAGCATCGAATCAAAATATTATATGCATTTCCCTCCAAATACAATGTTTACAAAAAATATACAATAACACTTCAAAAGTTTTAAGAACTATAAGTTTGGTTTAACGAGTGAAAATCTGTATCTGACTTCAGTTTATTTATTGGTTTTGTTGGGTAAACCGTACTCCATTGATCTTGGTAGGCGCTGGAAGCTCAGATGCTCACAAAATTAGTTTTACCTTTGATGCTGGAGATAAACCACTGAAAATTAGGGGAATTTTTCTATCCTACTGGCATGGATAGGGTCCAGAGTTAATGGCTTTCTGCATATTATCCCCCTTAGAATGAATTAAAAATATGGTAGGGAGCATAACAGAAATTCAGCTGATTTAATGATCAATCGTTTCATTCAGACTCATCTCTCAATATTTTCTTTTAAATTAAAGGAATATTTCGTTCAAAGTGATATTAATCGTTGACGTCAAAGCAGTTTAAATCAACCATCAGAACGTAAAAACTGCTGAGTTTTTTTTTAAATTTTGGTTCCCCTCGTGAACTCCTTCTTCAGAGTGCGTTCCAAAAGTGATGCAATTATTTCTCTAAAGTAATTTATTGAACAGATTTGCACAGACGCTTAAAATTCTTCAAAACACTGTCCTTGGGCCTCTTACACATTTTTTCCGGCGACTCTGCCATGCCTGGTACGAGCCCTGGAAGACGTCTTCGGGGACCTCTCGCAAGATATTCGTCACGGTTGATTGAATCTCTTCTATGGTCGAAAAACGGGTTCCTTTCAGGGCTGACTTAATCCGAGGGCGCAAAAAGAAGTCTGCTGGGGCGATGTTAGGACTATATGGGGGGTGGGACAGCGTTGGCACCTAGTGTTTGGCTAGGAACTCGCGGACTCGTAGCGCGTTGTGGCAAACACCTTGGGCACGAGCTTGGCGCACACTTTCCTCATTGCTAAATCTTCAGTAACAATGCGAAACACAACAGTAAACGACAAGTTCAGTTCATTGGAAACAATCTTGATACTCAATCGATGGCCAGAGTCCAACAATTGTCGAACACGAGCCACATGGTTGTCGGTTTTGCTGGTTGACGGCCGCCCAGATCGTTGTTCGTCGTGAACCTTCTCTCAACCCTCCTTAAAGCCCTTTAACCACCTCAAAACTTGTGAGTAGGATAGAGCAGAGTCCTCGTAAGCCTCGAAAATCATTTTGTAAGTCTTGAGATATTTTTTCAGTTTAACACAGAACTTAGTCATCACGTAACTTTGCTTGATCGTCGATTCCATTATTTCGTGACACAGTCGGCGCGCAGAGGTTTACAATAGCTGACGTTCTACCGCGTCCACTGGAAGTAATTATTTGGAGAGCACTGAGACCGATTTCGCGGCAAAGCATAGTGTCCTCCCTACCTACTCCAGTGGTTCGATCCCGCTCCGACCAATAGGAGCGGCGCGGAAAATCCGATTGCTTTACCTTTGGAACGGACCATGTTTTACTTGCTGTATCTCATTTACATTAAAACACTTTGATACTAATCATTTGCCTCTAAACAAACATATTTATGCCTATGATACTGTTGCCCTAGTCTAGTTCTGCAACCTTTTATAGCTTTGTTAACATTAAATTTCTCCCGATTGCGAAGGCCTCCTATTGGAGCAAAATTTAGGAAGTAATATTGAATCAGTTTGAGGTGAAAAAGATAGTCATGTTCACATGCGATCTGGCCATAAGCCCACGGGCGCGGATACCTTCGTGAGGGGTGTCATGCCTTTGTGCGGAGAATGAGGGAGGTGGGGGAGAGAGAATGCGAGATGGGGTGATGGAGGTTGGGATGGGAGGAGGAAAGAGTAGGATTGCGGGTCGATGGACGGGGTTAGAGGGCGGTTTTTTGATGTTCGGCAGAGGGGATGGATATTTGGGGATGGAAGGGACCAATATTGAAGGGGAGAGGGCGACGTGAATGATGGTGAAAGGCTAAGGGGTTGGGGGGAGCGAGAGTGTTTTAATGGCGTGGATGGGAGCGGGAGAAGGGTTGAAAGGGAGGTATTGAAAACGAAATGGTGCCTTTAATCGGTCCATTTTAAACACACGCGCCTGGAAGTCGGGGAGCATATATGCGTGAAAGTGAGCAGGCGAAGGGTGACCTCACGTGCCCATCGCCCTCTCGATGCATCATCTCCATCCCGCCCGAGGATATTGGTTGCGCTCCGAGGAAGAAATGTATGGATGCATGGAGACAGGGTGAAGTGGAATCTTAAAACCTTTTTATATTTTCACGACTTTATTCCCCAACTTCCGGGTCCTTTTTTCGTGAACTACAATCAAAGCGACTTCAGCGTTCACGAGAACGTTCATTGTTCCACGAGATACTATGAGATAAAAGACATGATTTGATGCATTGCCATATTCACAATTAGATGCAGTCAATACTAAAGTCTAAAATCAAAGGAATTTATTATACGTAGATGTTATATGCACTAGGATTATGAAAAGAAAGTAAAGTGAATTCACTATACTGTGGACTATTAAACCACATGTTGGCTAATATTTGAAAATACTGGCACATATTTTATGATAAAACTCCGCTATCAGGTATCAACGGCATATACTGTATTTACAAATTTAACTCGTATGTTGATTCTGTATTTTGGTCACATAATCGGATGCTGTGACCATGATTTTCTTCCTTTTATATTCCTACCAGCCTTTTAAAATGGAATTTGGACAATCGCTTGGAGTACGATTTTTTGGACATGTATGAAAAATTGAATCAAATCTATACCAAGTACAAAGACGGAGAATGTCATTTAAAATTATATTTTGACTAAGCAATGCCCGCTTCATCTACTCTCGCCTCCTTTTTTAAACTCACTATGATATTGATTTCCCTCCACCCTCCCCAATTTATTACTCATTTTGAGCACGAAAATTTCACTTTTCATATTTTAAAATATATTTTAAGATAACTCGTCAAACATTAATTCATTTATGTATCGATGCTGACGGTTATATAAAAAAGAACAGTTTACACAGTGACTCGCGAGTCGATGCAATAATGTTTGAGCCATTGGCAACCATGTAGAACCATTCAAAGGAATTATGAATTTCAGTGAAATTTAGAAAAGAACAATTAATAATGCATTTTAATTCCTCATCATTGTTTAAAAAAATTGTTTCTAGGTAAAACGAGATGACGATGAATTACCCATTCAATCATCTTCCACACAGTCGAATCTTTTGGTGTTTTTTTGACAGTAACTCTCAACCCCCTCTATTGCTGTCGTAAGTAATTTGTAGAGGTCGATCAAAAACATTTTGTTCATACATATGGAAACAAAATTCTACAAAAGAGGAAAACTGCACAGTTGCGAAACTTTTTCCAACAATTTTTTCAAGCAACTTTGATGGACGAGCAAAATAATTTTTTTCTCGGGTGAAATGGGGGTGGAGAGAAGGGAGCGCGCGTTAACCCGTGGGGTGATTATCAGCGAGAGAACAAGAGGGAGAAAGGGAAGGAGGTCGTGGGTGGAGGGGGAGGGTGGAGGAAGTTGACTGCGTAATCCGAAAGTGAGGCACAGAAACACATGCGGTCACTCCACTCTCCAGCAAGGAGTCGGAATAATGTATTAATGTATTCGTACGCAGGGGCTGCGGTATTTATGCCCATTTATTACCCATTACTCCTTCCATTCGTCCCGTCCCTCCTTTTCTCTCTGCCCTCCGCCCGCCACTCACTCCTGGGGATGAAAAATCTCTTTCACCTCACCACCGCACACCGCCGCCACCCCCGGATCCTCCACTTCGCATCTCCCCCTTCCCGCATCCCCTTGTTCGCATTATGCCGTCAACCCCCTCGCCCGACACAGGAGTCTCGCAGCCACGTCCAGCTCTCCCCAACCAACCCTTTCTCGTACGCACCCTCCCCACCCTTCAAATTTCTACCATTTTTTCGACTCCCTTCTCCTTTCTTCATCCTGCTACCCTTTTATCCTGGTCCGCTCCCTGCTCCCTCCTCCTTACGCCCCACAGTCTCCCTACAACTCACCCTTATTGCCATTGTCCGCCGAGCGGAATCGAGGAATTGGAGCAGCCGCGCACTCCCAGCGGCCCACCCCTAAAATCCCTTCCCTCCGTAGCTCATCCCTCCACTTTACATCCCCTCTCCCATCTTCTGCCCTCCCCATCCCCCTTAATCATCTCTCCTGCCTGCTTTCCATCTCCATGCATACGTCCAGTTCGCTTCCTCCCCCGACGCCATCGTTTTAACATCTTTGTTAATGGTTCCCATTGGGGCTCATTCTGGTTGGAGGGACATCTTTGATTTTCATTGCATTTCATCCCCCTCTGCCCTCCTCTACTCACCTGTATCGGCCTTGTATTAATTTAAATGTAAGTAGTGGACTGATTTAGTCTTGTATCGCTTCTTTCACTTCGTCCATTTTTAATCCGTCTTGTTCTTTGATTTGGTGATGACTTTTGTACTATTTTTTGGATTTCAAGAACGTAGAGTTTTGCGGTCCTATCATCTTATGCCGACCGGCTACGTATTATTGTATACGCCCAAAGAGTCAACATCTGTTGCAATAGCTTACAAATATCTTTCACCTTTGTAATGCCAAATGTTGACACATTATTTCTCCCAATTTTTCCAAGTTATTCGGAATTAAGTGACAGCATTACTATTCTACAGAAATGTTTTATATTTTCTCAAATTTAGCAACAATATGTAGAGCGAGCGAGGCAATTATTTGGGTTTTTAAGTAATTTTATTACAGAAGTTTTCGGGTCCAATAGGTTCCCCGCTGTCAACTTCTGGGTCTTTTAATTTCTTGGTATTATGAATCTAATATGATGTAGTATTTTGTAGCTGTAACTCTAATTGCTTGAAATACACAATTATTTAATTTGGCCATGATACAGACAGAATTGTATGTTTTAAATAATTATTATAGTTCGTTCCGATGAAAAATTTATTTTAGTCTTTCATGAGTACAAGGATATACTTGTAATGATACCCTAACTCATATATTAATGTCATCTATGTACTAAAATGATTTAAATTATTTGTATGAAATTTTAATTATATCATTATCATTTTCAAGTTCCTCTGTCATTATAAACGATAGGCAAGTATATCGCGACGTAAAGGTGCCTTTATTTTTTTTCCATTTTTTCACCCTGTTCCCTCCGCTGACGTTCTCTCTTTCATATGCCAGAACCCCCTCTCGTTCCCCCGAGTAACGCTGTCTTATTCAGTGTCAAAATTAATATTCACCCCAAAAAATCGCCTGATATTGGATGCCCCGCCTTCGTAATATTTTTAACCCTGAATTCTTTTGTGATTTTCTAAATCATCTACTACGTCTTTATATATTCATTATCAAAACAAAGATCTCGCAAATTGGGGAAAATCTTTTTCAAAATGCTATCCTTTCTCCCCTTCTTTCTCATTAGTTTCACTTTCATCGCAGCGTAAATAATTCACCTCTATTGCCTCTAATTGCTTCCCTTATTATTTCATGAATGCTTTTTTTTCATTTACTCAAACAATATACCGTGACGGGTGAAAAAATTAGACTGCTTATTTTGAAGCCATGAAAAGCCATTTGACAAGTATTGTTAACGTGAGGCATTGTCAGTAATACAGACGGTGGTGTAGATATGAAGAATGAGCAGAGTGAATATTTTGTGATTTGGAGTTAATTATTTGTTGTTTCCCATAGCAAGTGTGTTCCATCGTCCAAGAGACAAAAATTACGTCCCTGTGACAAAGAAAATCTTGGCAAATATAAGGGAAGGAGAACGAATATTAATTAAGGTATGGAATAACCATGAAATTCAATATGGGACGCAAATAAAAACGAGTAAAATAAATGAAGCGTAAGATTAAGGAGAAGACAAGCAACTTAATGATTATAGTGTAATGGTTAATCATGGATGTTAAGGTTGACTAATTTCCCATAACCCGAGTGGCAAGGACTTAATAATAGAAAGCTCTACTTCCCTTGTGGACGCGTTAGAAAAACCTTTTCGCCATTCACAATTATTGTTTGTTTATCACTGAATTTGGCTTTCTTGAAACTATGTCCAAGGCAGTAGACTAAAATGAAAATTTTCAAATAAAATACTATTTAAGGTATTTTAATTAGGAATATTATCTCGCCAAACAGATCCCACCAAATATAGCTACAGTCAATGTAGTGAAGTACTTTTTCAAGCCTTCACTTTGTACACATAATCAGCCGTTCTAATGCTTAAAGGGGTAAATGCTCATGGCAGAAATAAGCGATAGCAAAGTATAGATTATTGATTAATATCCGAATTGTTATCGACAAAGCTAAAGTTCTGAAAATAAATAATTTTTTCCTTCAAGAAATCGCATTTAAAATAAAAGGTTTAGGTTAACAAGCAAATGACAGAGGTTAACAAGCAAATGACAGTCCGTTTATATACAATACAATCTATTTTTTCTGTTCATTGAATCTATAGAACCCATAGTCTCGTCTCGCTTTGTCGCAAGGGTACGGAGGGAGTTGGTGAGGTAAAGGAAGAGGTACTAAGGTGTTATGCGAGGGGCAGAAGAGGGGTTTAATGGCAACATTGGCTGTCCCGGACGTTTTAAAATCTTTAAGTAGACAGTAAACAAGTTGGTAACTTCTCATTTTGATTCTGTTTACGCATTCGGAGAAATTTTCGGATACTGGAAGAGATAATAAATTTGAAAATGGCTGCCAGTGGTAAGTGAAATCATTGGGTTTAAGCGATTGAGGAAAATAGCTAGATGTGGTAATATATCAGTTTTTATTCATTCCGAGGGAAAGTATTTCGGTATATCTATCCATTTTAAGGGCATTTCATGATAGACCGTAAATATAGTTTTTTGTAGTACTATGGGATTCGAAACACTAAGAAAAATTGAAGGGCAGTGAAATCGGTATAATTTGATACTTAAATTTCTTTTCTTCTCCTGTTATTTCATGAAGGAATTACAATAGATTCCATCATACTGCCGACGAGTAAATGAGATAAATTTAAACATTTTAGAAAAGGTCCAATATTTGGGTATTACATTGGCATCAAACCTTTTATCGGAAACAAAAGAATATGCAGTCAGCCTTAAAGAAGGGTCGTTTTATTAAATATGCTTCAAGAAAATTCAATGAAAATGTCATACAAAAATGTTACTTTACTTTAGTTAGGTCATGTGTAGAATACCCAGCAAGTATTTGGGATCAATGTAAGAGAACCTTATTTTAATGTTTCGATAAAACTCAGAGAAAATTCGCTAGGTTTATTAAAAATTGCCTACACTAGCCAGAAGGCGTCAAGGGATTGCTTAAGGAATTAGGATGGGAGCCTATTGATTCTCGAGGAGAGCAGGCAAGGCTTTTAGAAAGGTACAGAAAATCTGAGTATTCCTTCCACACAGAGGTTATTAATAATATGACATCAAATTTTATTACTAGATTTGACCATTGGGATAAAATGTCACAGACATACTCAAGTTTTAGTTATTTTCACCCACAAAATCATAGTAAAATCGAATCAAAAAGACCGAAAAAAATTAAATGAACTCAAATACTGATATTTAATGAATTAATCAAACAAGCAATTATTGCATTATTTATACAGGAGTGTATGTGCACGATTGTGTTTTTTATGAGGTAACATATATTCAAGTGAATGTATAAACAAATAAATCACAGAGTAAGGCTGGTGCCCTAAATTTCCCACCACACACACTCGCGTCGCGGTGGTTTACGGGGTATTGTGGAGAAGTAGATAAACGCTTGACTCGACATTCCCGGAGTTCAGGGAACGTGAAATTGTTGGAATAATATAGTCCGAGTTTAAATGTTTTGCAGTTTTCATGGCATTGATAGGTGTCACTGAAAGTGTCATACTGTAACATCTGCTTCATCTTCGGCGGATGTTTCTCTGGCCGACAACTCCTGAATTATGATGTTGTGTGTCTTAGAGCTATTCTATCATGCTTCATACTCGTACTAACCTTGATTTTGTAAGCCATAGTCTTGCATTTTGGTCTTGTTACAAAGAAGAGTCGCGAATTGATATTTGTTCGCCAAACGGCTGGTTTGTCGTGTCTGGATGTGTGTGTGTGTGTATATATATATATATATATATATATATATATATATATATATATATATATATATATATATACACACACAAAGCAACTAACATGCGAGTATGAACGAGATAAGAGAGCATAAATAAATATCCTCCAAGAAAAAATATAACAGGTTTCATCACTCCCAAGCTTATTCCCTCACTCTACCGTCACACACCCACTTCCCTCCGTTCATCTTCCTCGAGACTGAAAGCCTTCTGCATACTTCCATCTAAACACGACACCGCTCACCTAGACTTCCGAACCCTATTCGTCCCGATTGCTTGGAGAGGGATGCGTAAGGATGGGGTAGGAGGAGTCGGAGGAAGGGCTCTGATACCCTTCCTCACTCCTCTTTCCCTGCACTACGTACCAGCTTCCCAAGTGCCTCAACATCAACACGATCAAGAGCACCTCTAACAGGAGCGGGCGCGGGGAAACGGGTGGGGAAAGGGACGCTTTCAAACTTTGGAGGGAACTCCTCAAGTATCATATCTGATCAAACCGCCTCCTTCTTCTCCCTTCATCTACCGCCTGCGAAAACTGGCGTAAAGGGTTGTTGGAGGGAATGGGTTAGTCCTTTGGGGAGGGTTCCGGGGGAGGCAAGGTCTTCGACACAAGGAGGAAGAAAGCTTTCAAGACAAGACTGCTAAGTTTTCGTTAGGTACGCGTGCTGCGAGGATTTTGGGATGAGGGGAGTAAAAGGGTTTTTAAGAGTTCGGAAGATGGGTTTTGAGGGATCGTCGTCTCTCTGGAGAGGGAATTAATGCAAGACTTGGGGAGAAATTTGGCGGTTGGCACAAGTGGCTAGTCCCACTGATGTCAATGACGGTTCATAAATCGTCATTTATTTCATGACGTTTTCCAAATAGTAACTTGCCATATCTAATAATTAGAACAGTGATTATTCAATTATTATTCAATATTTGTTAATGTAAATATATATAGTATGTAGTATATAAAGTAATGTATGTCAGAGACATGGATAACTGGATAAGCTGCCTACAGAAGAATCGAGAATTTTGAAACATGAAGTTAAAGGTGAATGCTCAAGGTTTAGTGGACTGATAAAGTGTAAGGGAGTATATGAAAGAATAGAAGAGTAAAATTCAGCGCAGCACATAATACGGAGAGAAAAATGGATTAGGCAGTAACACCATTAGGCACAATGGGTTAGATAAGGACACCATATATGATAAAGAGAATGGCAGTTTCGATGAGGAATACTAAAATGCAGTCAACGGAAAATGGAATGTAAGAAGTAAAAGAAACATGTAGTAGGTAGCATACATTCTAAGTAATATGCTGATAAAAGAATAAGGACTTCAGAACGGATTGATACTTCCATTTTTAATACTTATTCAAATTAATACTAGATAGCCAAATTCACGTAGAAAAAAGCTACTGAAAAATTGTATTGATTAGGCGCTTTCCACCCTTCGTGGCAGCCTTCCGCGTGGTGAAATGCAAAAGGTCATAAAATCAATGCGGAGTACTGCTCTTTTCCAATATTCACTTCGCATGATACGTCATATGAGTAATATGAGCATAAACTGAGTTATATTTATATAATGACATGAGTTTTATAAGTTTTTCTTTCGTAGTATTTTTATGATATTAATCCATCTAGCTTACAAATCAATAATACACTAATCTAAAACACGAATATCTCGGCCATTTTATACTGCTTCCGAAAATAATCTGCGAGCATCCATTGTTCAGAATATGATCAGGAAGAGAATCTTTTTTTTATCCTCTACCTCTGTTGAAGTCAATAAGGTGAGAATACAATAAGTTTAGGGTTTTAGAATATTATAATTGTTGTGCACACTAAGGCGTTTTAAAGGCCACGACTGTTGGCTGGAAGCTGTTTTCATCCAAATTAAACATAGGAAATGTAAGAGATAATGTCTTATTTGAAGTGAAAATTTTAATATAAATGTTTTAGTACTAAAAACTATGTCAACTGATACTTTTAGCATACTTAAATCAACTTATTTTGAAATCACACGATCCAATATAATGCCTAAATAAGTATTCGATTATAATGCGATCACGATAAGGTAAGATACGCACTTCAGAAAATTCATGAGATCATTACAACCAGACTGATGATTCATCGATGTGCGAAAATTTGGGAAAAGCGTTTTTAAAAGTACACACTCAACAAACAGCCCGGAAAACCACTGACAACCAATAAATGAAGATTTACGAACAAAAGAAGACCTTCTCTCAACAATATAAACCATAGACAATAATTTCTACTTGACAGAACAATTAAAAAAGAGAATATCACACAGAACCGTTCGTCCTCTGTTCTTGTAATTCCGATACTCCGTTGCGTATTTTGCTGGGCGAAAGTGTAAAGAGGCGGCCGCTCTTGAGAACGAAGGATGGGAGTGTGTAAGGACCCAGTGGGAGGATACTCTAAGCCAAAAGCGAATTGATGCATAAGAGGGGTCGGGCGGGTGAGGGGAAGGAGGTGTAGAGGGAATGGGCCGGCAGGAAAAGAAAGACAGGGGAAGGGAATATCAGGGGTTGAAGCGAAGGAGAGATGAGCGGGAAAGGAGTGGCTTGGGTTAAGGGATCTGGGTAATCCTTGTAATTGCTCATGCGGCAACGAATCCC
Source organism: Hetaerina titia (assembly GCA_037158775.1). Lineage (NCBI taxonomy): Eukaryota > Metazoa > Arthropoda > Insecta > Odonata > Calopterygidae > Hetaerina > Hetaerina titia. Next base: position 35,757,278 of record CM073769.1, on the reverse strand, counting down.
ACCTCACTCGCCTTCCAGGATCCCACCGCATTGACTGCAAGGGTGTGGAGTCCTCCCAATACCCGAACCCTTGATTCCCGATCTTCCCCGCCCGCAAAGGTCCTCCTTTACTCCCTTTACCTTTACTACCGCCTCCCGTTCGCCTCTCTCCACCCACATCCCCACCTACCTCAGAGATCCTCCTCCGCTCTCCCTGAACCTTACCATATCTCTCTCTCTCTCTCTCTCATACCCCACCCACTGTCATTCTATTTCCGTAGTTTTCTTCAGCTTCCGCCTACTTACAGGGCTTTACTCCTTACTTTACTTCTGTATATGAGGAGATTTTTCAAACTCGGCTACGACCGTAATACCGCCCTTAGGTGATGAATACAGATAAACTAAATGTACGCAGAAAACCCTTCATACAGCAGATAAAACTTTTCATTCATTCTTTTATTGATGGCAGCAAAAGTTATGCTCGAATTCGATACACCAGAAAATCCAAATTTGGAATTGAAATCAATAGCTCATGTTATGGTTAAACAGAGGTTATGATAAGGTTACTCAGCAAAAACCTGTGCTTCACCGAAAAGGTTTGAATGTTTTAATCGCTCATCTCCTTTCGCCGATTATTTACCCCAAATGCAAATTAATATGCAATGCATAAATACCTTAAGGGAGAGAGTATACGTATGTCCTTCCCAAACAAGGTGAGAACGGTGGAAGCTCCCGATTAGCAATGAGCGACGGTATTGCCCGAGAGGTCATGATGTGTACTTGTGATGATAAATGCAAATCGTAAGAGCAAAATTGAATTTTATGAGAAAAATTTTAGCAAATTTTTCCAGAATATTCTAGTATTATTATTTTGATGTTGTGAAAAATAACCCATTTTTGTTCAAATGAATTTATATTACATAAAGTACTTTTTGATGCTTGCACTTAATACTTGCATCTTTCAGCCAATAATTGTAAAATTTCAAAAACAAAAGTTAAAATTTAAAAAAAAGGAATATTAAAAACGCACATTCTTGAATATTAAATATCTATGCATCGTGTCTTTTAATGTTCAAATTTATTAATTAAAAATTTACAATTTTAGATTTCTTATTTTTTTTATTAGAGAACAATAAATCAAAATTTATATACAATACAAAATCTTGTTTAATTATACCTATTTATCTTTTCCAATGTTTTAAGGTTTGAAAGTCTAATTAAGAATTGATTTGACCAAATGTAGCTATTTTTGTGGAATGATATTCTGAGGTAAAACAGTTTTTCATAGGAAAAACAAAGTTGACCTCCAAATCACCTTGGAAACGTCCACCACATAAAAAAATGTCATTTTGCATAGCCTGGCAAGCCTTAGAGGAAAAATTGTAAAAAAAACGGAATGATAACAAGGAGATTCAAGGATGTACAAATTCGTGGTAGCTTCAATGACAAGCAATCCTATTACTAAGACATACATTGAGACCGAATTCTCATTCTTTTTTCTTATTTTCTCTCTCTTTTCATTTACTTGATCTTTCTCTTTCTTGATTTCACATCTACCTGCGGGCTATTTTACTTGTGCTGAGCGTAAAAATATGCCAAAAATATAGCGTAATGGTTGCCAAAGAGAGCCTAGCTCACAATTACTCCTACTACCACCACTTTACCCTAAATTAACCCGTTACCACCAATTCGCATCCTCCTATCCACACTCCGCTCCATGGTGTTCTTAGGCGCAAAATATTTGAAACAAGCTCCAATATCCGCGATGCTTGAAAACTTAAAATTTTATAAAAATTTAACTGTGTTTATATCTCCATTTCCTAATAACAACTGACAGGACCAATAATATTTTTCAAAAGGACGCATTTTTTAATCACGAAGGAATACAAAGATACATGGATGAAAAATTTGTTGCCTAAACAAAACATTAACTTGGATAAGGTCATTTTTTTCAACTTGACTTAGCCACATGAAAAGAGATTAGATATTTTAAACTTCACGAAATATTCTCCACCTTCACCAATTTCTAATGTTCTACCCTCTTCTCCACTTACGTTAAAGATCCTCATCTTATCTCTATTAAACTCAGTGATAATGCGTCATCTACGCATCCAAACTTCTTCATAGATCACAATTCCCTTGCTGAAATACTGAGAAACCTTCATTATGGTGGTGGACTAAGTTATCTGCAGTACCGTTTTTTGTACGCCTCTCCGTTCCGTAGTGATATCGATCTTCCTTGAAAGCCCACTTTTACACTTCTCTAGGTTATAGTGTTCTTTTGTACTCTTCTATACTTCTCTACTCTTCTGAACCAGAGTTTCCAACTTATTATCCAATTCATTGCGATTTGAAAAAGAAAAGATTAATAGTCCATTTCCATGTGGTTAGTCTTAAAGCAGAAGATATGCTTAGGTCTAAATTTTATCCCTTTTAAATAGAACTTGAACTATCCACTGAAATATTAAAGAACACAGGCCACTTATCTTGTCAGGTGACTTTTCCTTTGTCAGGGAGATTTCTCGTAGAACGACATCGATGAAATGAAAATGAAAGGATATTTTGCGTTGGGAGGATCAACTACGGCCACGTCAAGTTTCCACTACAAGGGGAAACTGAACAAATCTACTTTTAATTCATTAAATACTTTTCCCATCTTGAGCCTCCATGCATTCCCTTCCATCTTCTTGCACTTCTCATGTATTCTTCCAAATCTGCACTACAACGATCCTCTCGTGTCTATTAAAAGATAACAGTCTCTCGCTCTACTATCCACGTTCTCTTCTCCTTCATCCAGGCCTATCTCTTTCTCATTGGTCGTCTGCCCTTATACTTTTACGACTCCTCCACCCTCCCTTTTGTCCTCCTCTCCCGAGTAAGAGGGAGGGAGGGCCATCCCACTCCTATCCCTTCTTTCGACCCAAGATTCTTCATCTCTAATGCCCCTCCATCTTTTATTCCAACCTTCGTTCCCAGTTACATCACCCCATCCCCCCACCAATTTTCTCTCATACTCCAATGTTCCTCCTCCGCGTTTTCCCTTGCTCTCTCTCCCCTCTCACCAGAACCTTTCCCTTCTAAAAATCTTCCATTTTCTTCGTCGTCGGGGACGAAGTAGAGAAAAAAAAGACAGCGAAAGCGGGGAGGCTTTGTGTTCTTGAAAGAGGTAGGGAAGGGCGAGAGGGGAAAAAAGAGGAAAGGTGGAATTTTCTGAAGAGCAGGAGAACGGGAGTCTTGGGATGGAGTTTTGGGGCGGTGGGAGGCGGAGGCAGGTTGAGACGAAGGAGGGGGTGTAAGAGGGAGAGGGGAGACTCTTCCTCGGGACCAATAGGAAAGAATCCGAGGAGGCTTTAAGAGGGGGGGGTGAGAGAACTGGAGGTAGTGAGGGAAAGAGATGAAGAGAGCGAAGGGAGGGATGGCTCGAAGGAGGCTTTACCATTGCGTCGGTCCTTTCCCATCTCGCAGGGTGGGGTGGTAAGGGGTACAGAGAGGGGAAGGGAGGTCGGCATCATCTCCTCCCTTCCTTCCTCCTCCCCTCTCAACCACCCACCCACCTCTTCATCCCTTCCCGCCCCATCCTCCGGCCTCATCACTCCCCTCCTCCTCCACTCTCCTTTACCAGAAGGAGCGGAGGTGTATTGATCAGTGGACTGGGGGAGCGAGGGGGTGTTCGAAGGGGGATGAAAGGAGAGTGGCGGGCGGAAAAGAGCGGGTGGGTTTCCAGGGGGAGGGGTTGTAGAGGGATCAAGGGGGTCTAGGAAGGAGGGGGGGTTAGAAGGTGGGCGTATAAATATGGGGCGGGAGTTTTCAGGGAGGGAGAGTGAGGGCGGCAAAAGGGGTGGGCAGGGTAAAGAGATCGCCACAGCCGTTGTAGTTGCTCATGTTCCGTTAGATGCTTCCTTTTCGTCTTCCTCTGGACGTCAGCTATTTTGTGAAGACGGTTCTCCTATTCTCTGCTCAACATTTCTCGTGGATCATTCGGACGTTTAGGGTCAGTATAACGAACATTGACCACAGGGTTTGATGTCAAAACGAACCTCCTGCATAAATTTCGTTCAACAACAAATTAACGCTACACCACACTATCATAAAATCTTTCAAATCATGTGTTAGTGTATTCATATTTGAGTTTGACAGTCATGATTTGATAAAAGACCCTTGACTATTAAGTAAACTTATTGAAGTCAATTCTGAATTGCAGATTTGATAACTTGCATTTCTACTACCAAATATGGTATGCCTATTTATAAATGGTGGAAAATATAATATTTTTTATGAAATCTTAAAACAGAGAAGTATACTTAAAAAGTTTTGCTTGAACTTCAGGTTACATTTTTATGTTCTAGACGAAAATATATAATGCAAATCTTCTGAAACAGCCAAACCACATAAAACAATTCACATCAATACATTGGAGTTGGAAAATATTAATCTCTATGGTTCCTGCACTGGCATGCATTCTTCAAGTCATGCCAAATAGGTCAATTAAGTGCCGCAGTTATAATTGCGAAGTATATTTGTTCATGAAATTCAATCTTCTTGCATATTGATCATTACTCACACACATTTTTTTCGTACCCGCTCTCCTTCATTCAATTCCATTCATTCACCTTGACCAAGTGGTTACCCCTGTAGTAAATACATAATATATATTTATTCCCAGAATCTACTCCTAATTTGATAGAGTCGAGATAAATCTTAGAAATACGTCTCAATCTTTATCGAAATGTTAACATTCATCTCGAAATATTTAACTTAATTTATTGTTTAGGAAATTTATACTTCTACTGACCTACGTCAGAGAAACCGTTTTTCGCTTAGAGAAATTAGCGATCTGACGACACCGTGTAATCGTACAGGAGAAAGTGAGCAGCTCACGCAGCCACACAGATAGCAGAGGGAGCGTCCCTTGGCATGCCTAGATGGATTTTAAAGCTTGTTTGACTTAACTCGACACCCTTTCTCCCAGCGCCTCAGGGCGCTTTTCCCCACCCCTTTATATCCGCGTGAGGAGAGGTCGGATTCATCGCATCGGTCCAAATACACACGTATACGCACACACAAAGGGCGAGGGATTCGACCGCACGGGGAAAAGAGTCATACGATTCTGCGCGGCTTTTGAGGGTGTGAGTTGGCGCAAGGGATTGCGAGGGGGCGGAGAGCGAACGCCCTGCGGCGGGGTCTCCTCCCGCCTTCCGCCATCCTGCACCCCACCCCTTCGCTCCCCATATCCTCCCCCCTGCACCCCCTCCACTTCTTCCTCCTTTAACCTCTCATCCCCGCCCTTTTCTTCCCTTTATTCCACCGGCTGATCTTCCCAGACCCCTCGGTCCTAAAGGAAGCCAAAGGGTCAAGGGGGGAGTGGGCTGAAGGTTGATGCGTACGAAATAATGCGGATCCAGAAGATTGCGATTGCGAATCTCAATATGGATTTGAATAAATTAGTTCGCGTACTATACAATATTTTCCATATTTACGTATAAATGATTAAACATCTACTTACTTCATTTTAAAGGGAAACTTCTAGTGACGACAAATAGATATTAAAGAAGTTCAAACATTTTAAACTAGCAATAAAAATAGAAAGTAAATGAAGGACAAAGTGTGGCTTAGTCAAAAAAAACAGAAAAATGATATTTGAAAGCATTAATTCAAAATAATGATAAATGCTCATAAGTAGTAATATGCATGATAGAGGAGTAACTAGTATTTTTTGTTAAAATTTCACAAACATATGGATGCATAAAATAGCATGTGTTCAACGTAATAAGAAATGCTGTTATAACTAGCGGAGGCATTAGGCGAGAATTTCTAAATAAATAATTCCATTAGTAAAGCACGAGGAAAGACTGAAAGAATTTTCGTTTCCACAGGAAAGAATTTATTGTTTTCGGCTAGTTTTGCTACACTGTAGCATTGCCTGGTTTTTCTTTCCTGTGGAAATGCAACGTCCTTGAATCTTTCTTCGTACTTTACCAACTGATTTTCATGAAGTATCGGCCTCGAGCATTCCATCAAACAATCTCATAGTTAGCAATAACCTCACTAAAAGAGTGGAATATTATCCAGTAATTGAAGAAAATTGGTATTCATTTGGTAAAGCCAAAATTCACAATGGAATAATACTAATGATAGTTTTATGCAAATCATTGATTTAAGATCTATGGAAAATACGCTGGATCCTGTGGATAAGTAACGCACTAAGTTTTCTTATTCGATTTATCTCGAATAAAGTAAGAAGCTGTAATATATACCTAATGTTTTTAGAAGTACCTGAAATAACTCCTTCAGCAACTGCTTAGGAAATTTTACTAGTGGAGATAAAATCACAACCAACGAACTTGGTCAATGTTCAGGTTTACATCCCATCGAGAAATCATAAGGAAAAAGAAGTCGATAGGATATACGATCAGTTAGCGGGTACAATCGCGTGTGATCCTGCAGGGAAACATTTGATAGTGATGGGGGATTGGAATGCGACGGTAGGGCGAAGGAAGAGATGGTGATGAGGTGGGGGACTATGGGTTAGGCACGAGGTATTTCCGCGGGGAGAAAGCAATACACTCAATATACAGCAATACAATACACTCTTGTAGGAGACAGGGGTTAGTCATCAACAACACTTGGTCTAGACACCACAAAAGACGTAGATCTACATGGACAATTCCGGGTGACTCAGAAAGTTATCACTTAGATCATACGAGGTCTGCTCAAAAAGTATCACCAACCTTTGAATTTCCGCGAGTTTCGTATATTTGATTTTAGATTTTTTGTGGCGTTATGTTGGTACTTGTGTATCTCAATTAACCACATTTAACAGTGATTCGAGTTCTTTATTACCTAAAACTTTCTGAATATTTCTGTGATTTTAATGCTCACATTCATGATCAGTTTGAATGACGTCAATAATAAATTGGTTCATAGTCCCAATTACACATTACGTCTGCAAATTTGATGTGTAAATATATTGTTATTTTTTAAAGCCTGTCATTTTGTTTTTTGGATAAAGTTGTGTTTTGGTCCCCCTTGTTTGTGTTCCTTCAAAAGGGGAGCACCTACTTCAAATGAATTTATTAGTTAACTTAAGCCTTCGAAACACTTAGTCGGCAAAGATGTTACTTCAACTGATTAGGTAATTCTTTAATTGTCACGGATTAATTGAGAATGGGAATCGTAGTGTTTCCGGAAAAAATGAGTAGTTTGCATCAGTTCAACAAAATGAACAAAATTTAGCAACCATTAAATATAGCGGTACATAATTCTACAATGCACATTCTCAAAATTCAAATACTTGGCTCCCAATAAATATAATGAAAGGTATGCGGGCCTAAGTAATTATTATTAAGTAATCTTCCGCTTAAGGTAGGTTTTGGATGGACACAACTTCCAAATATATATTTTGTGACTCATAACAAAGCACAATCCAGGAACCTACTCTACATCAGGCCCCGAGTTTATACTTGTACTGCCCCCCGGAAGTTTATTATTCATTTTTTTGAGAAATATATATATATATATATATATATATATATATATATATATATATATGAATTACTACAACAGACCCCTCTTCATCTCTGTGTTCTTCTTTCCTCCCTTCATCCCGTCCATCATCCCTATCCTTTTCCTGCCCTTTCCTCGTTTGCCTAACATGCTCCTCTCTATTTCAGTCTTCAACATCCCATTGCCGATCAATATGCTTTTCACCCATTTTTTCCTGCCTCTTTATGATTTCTCCCAGCAATCCCTTCCACCCGCCCACTATACCTAGCACTTCTTCGTTTGCATTCATTTCCGTCCATTTTATCTTCTCCATTTTTCTCCACACCCACATTTCAAAAGCCTCTAATCCAGGTCTCCAAATTCAATCCTCTTGCCTCAATGATCACGTTTCCGCACCGTGCATAGCTACGGCGCATCGCTATAGCTCCTTATTCAAGTTTTCACGAGCCTTTTCTTAACATCATTACTCGACGTCCCTGCTATCAACTCTCTTCTCCTTGTGAAAGCCTCTTTGCCTAGCGCAATTCTTCTCCTTGCGTCCCTACTACTTTGACCGTGTTGGTCCAAAACACTTCTGAGATAAGTCAACTGTTCTACCCGCTCAATTTTTTGCCCTCCTATTTTTATTTTTAGCTTAGCATATGTCTTTCTGGTAAATCATATAACCTTTGTTTTATTTATATTGATTGTCATCCCACATCTATCTCACTGAGTTTCAAATTCACTTAGCAATGCTTGCAACCCATTGCCTGGCTGACAAACTAAAGCTTGGTCATCAGCAAACCTAACTATTTTACGAATTCCCTGCCGATTTTCATTTCTACCTCCGATATTATTCCTACCTCCAGGAAAAGAGATAGCGGGTATGTAAAGAGAGAGTTAAAACACTAGAATAGGAGCTGTGCAGTCCACAATCGCTGAATTGTTTTCTCCATTTTAAGTTAGAAATACCATTTATTTGCATTGACAAAGCCGTTCTTGAGTTCCTCTTCGGTTTCGAAACGTTGACCATCGAGCCACTATTTCAAGTGCAAGAAGAGGAAGTAGTCGCTATGTGCAAGGTCTCATCATCTCCATCTCGTTGGTAACGGCCCAAAAACTCTCGTCCACTGGAAATTCTTTGCTCTTTGTGGTGGTCGGTGAGCTTTTTCGGTACCCACCTTGCACACAATTTGTGGTATCCGAGGTTTTCCGTGACAATATTGTAGCCAGTAGTGCATCCAAGTTGAGGAAATTGTTCAGTCAGGCCATTAATCGTCAATCGACGATCACATCGCAGTTTTTGTTCAACTTGCGAAACAATTTCATCGGTCAGAATACTAGGCCTGCAACTTCGGTCTTCGTCATGGACATTTGCTCGTCCATTTTTAAAATCACGGCACTATTGTCTAACCTTTCCTTCCCTCGTAACTGTAGGTCCATAAACTAGGCATAACTCCCGATGAATTTCAGTAGCCGACAATCCTTTTGCATAGAAGAATCGTATGACAGAGCGCACTTCAAAGCTGGCGGTATCAACGATTGTCACGGACATTGTTGTTTGCATACACGGAGAAGCAAACCACTTCTAAAACAAAATACTATAAATGCTTATATAGCTTCTCAATGAATTAGCAGATGATGCTGCAGGAGTAAAACCGTGTTCTGATGCGCCAATATTTAAATATAAGCAAACGGCTCTTACTTTATGAATGTCTCGTATTAATGTTCATTCTGGCAAACCTAAGCTCTCCAAGTATTTTCACGTAATAATGTGAATCCACTTTCAATCTCTACCGTTTTCGCACTTGGTTCAAATATTCACGTTTCTATATATTCCACAAATGAAAATTGCATAACTGCCGACATTTGTATACCTTTAAATCTTTTCATATCGCCTATCAACTCCCATGAAATCCCTAACATAACGCATAAAATCATTTAATTATTCAATTATTTCGTCATTCGTGGTATTTAAGTGTGTAAACTGCTGAGATATCGATTTGCTGGACTAGGTTTGATTCACATGATGTCTTTGGGTACACTCAGCTTCACGCAAGTTGTTTGAATTTGTACCAGATCTCCCAAAGTTGGATAACGGAAAAGAACTGGCTCCTCTACCTAGATGTATGAATTTGGCTCGCAGTTGAGCTTATTGTTAGTTGAGCTCTACACTCACCTGTCAAACCAACCTCTGCGTTGATTACGGCGGTTATTTGGTCCGTCTTTTGATAAGCTAATCTTATACAGTCTACGTCATATACGCCGCCCATCATGGCTTCGAATGTCTTAGGCTTCAACTTACTAAAATACTGATAGAAGAGGCATTCAAAGCTTCTAGCCTTCCCAATACCAATGTCACATAAATCATTTCCAGGTAACGGTACACTGCTTATCAGTTTTGAAGTATCCATGATTCCTGTGAAACCGAAGCCCATAATACCCTAATTCTACTTTCACTGTTCAAAACAAACTAGCATCCCTTCTTTCGTATGAATTTACACATATGAATGTTTAGATTTTTTTTCAAAGAAATACAAGCTTAACAGTCAGATCACTTTTCTTGCGCCCTAATATTAGTATGTATATGCAGAGTAGTGGCGTGACGGAACGCGACCCATTTTTTGAAAACTTCAGCTTTTATTTATTTATTGGCTTAATTTGGCGAGATTGAGACTAACAGTCCCTTCTTACACCTAACCCTTAAACATTACATTGAATACAATCACAAAAACCCAAGCTTTAGGTGGAGGAAAATCCACCTAGGCGAGAAACAAAAATCATTCAAATTTAACACTCGGAAGATCATATCAGTATGCCGAATACTAGTATGTTCAGATATGATGGTTACATGCATCATTTGGAGATAAATTGGTCGGAAAAGGGTAAAGAGAAAAGAGAACAGTAGGTAGGAAACATGACATCGCCTTCAGTCTAATTTAATGAAAGACTTCCAAATGACCTTAAAGCGTAGGCCATAAAAACCCAATTGACCTGGGAAAAAAATGCTGCCACAAGAATGGAGAACAAATTCGCCGGGGTGTAGATTTACTCTCAAACAAGTCAATTTGATCTCCAATTTTCGCTCAACAAGGAACAAGTACTGAACTCGGCAATTCTACACATTGCCAACCTGATAATTAATAATAGATTAGCCCACGTCCACATCTCGCTCCATTAATATAGCCATCCCTTTCATTCCGGGTGCGTTTTTTTAATTGCCTTCGTTTTTTACAGCAACTGCTGTAATTAACTTTTTTGTGCGGCGTAACATATACAGATATTCCATTTCATGTTCTTAATTTTACCAATGATTCATTCATTGCTTTTACGCCGCTATTAATTCATTTTTCCTTCCTAGGACTTTTATCAGACCCTTGCGTATTTTTCAAAGTGTGTTAGAGCTGTAAACCTTTGCTACCATCTCTCTAGCTAGAGAGTCACGACACCCTTGGTCTTTCCCCTTGACGAATAGCCGTCCTGTCTTCTCTACTTTCTCTCTCAACTCCCTTTTAATTCTTCTCTGCCTCCCTTTTCCATCTTTCCCTTACAATGTACTCATATTTCTCTTATATTTATTTTTTTTAACGTCCGCATTTTCTTGCTCGCTCTCTCTCTCTCTAATTCCACTTTCTCCACCAATCATCTCCTTATCCTCCCCAGCACACAAGGAATAGGTGGGCTCTCTTTATTATTTTTTTTATCCCTCGCTGTTACTCAGAATTTAACATTTTGCCTCTCCTCTCCCTTTCCTCATTCATTTCTCCCCCACTCGTTACTCCAAAATCCTCCTCCCGTGCCATCCCCCCGTTGCCCCATGCCCATCCTTTCCCCAAAATCCTCTATCCCTCCGTCCTCTCACCATTTACTTCCCGAGGTCACCTCCACAACACCCTCCACAAACCCCCCCCACCCTTTTCCACTTTTATCCCTTGCACAGACACACGCACACAAACACACAAATTCGCCTCCCCCATCCTCCTCTTCTCTCTTTATCTCTTTCGCTTTTTCCAAGTCCTGCCCACACCATCCTCCCTCCGCAGGAGGAGGCCCGTCCGCACCCATATCCCCTGCCGCTGCCCCTCCCTCCGTCCCAGCCTCTCGGTACACCTCCCCGGGGCAACGGGGCTGCAATATTGGAGCGCAGAGTCAACACTCCCCGAGGACGGACTCGTAGTAGAGGAGAGAACGACCGGGTGGAATCCCACCCTTACCTCCCCCAACCTCGACCACCCTCCCACCCCACCCCTCCTCCCCCTCCTTCCACCAAAACCCCGTCATCCTCTCCTTCCTTCTCTCTCTCGCACACACACAAACACAGACACCAAAGTCCCTTAAATTCCGGACGGAGGGAGAGAGAGAAGAGTGCGATCGGGTAGCCTATCGCAGCACGGTGGACCATTTATTCTACCACGCAGCATTCCACTCGGCTCATCAAGTAAGGAGGGGCGAAGATTTGCTTCAAGTCTCGGGAAACCCAAAGATATGAAGAAGATATGATTCATTAGAGTGGGAAGGGAAGGAGACAATCCTTGGGGGGAAATTTTAACGATTGCATTCATTCGGGGAGGTGAGCGGGATGCCCAGCCAGCGCACCCAGGAAATCTCCCAACTCGCATTTCCTCCTCGGCTATGCTCTGCTCCGCCCTCGTCAACTACCCCATCCCTCCTTTTCAGCTTTCCCCTAAGCTTCCACCTTCACCCCCGCTCTCATTCCCGTCGCCCGCCCCCATTTGGCTCCGGAAAGCTCTCAGTCGCCCTTGGGTCCGCCGCTCCCTTCGAACCCTATGCTCTTGGGTAAACATCGGTGGGGTCGGTCCTCAGCAGTCGTCCAATCCACGGTATCGAGTAATAGAGGAGGGGAAACTCTGCGGGTTGTGGGAGAGGGGCGGGTGGCGGTAAAGCTGAGCCGCTTTCAGGAGAGGAGAGGCGTAGGCTTTAGTGGCTACTTTACTCTTCCCCTGGCCTCTCTCATTCCTGTCCCTTAACTTCATCTCAACTGTCCCCGTGAATGCAGGAAAATGCAAAAAATGGTAATTGTTTTCATTTCCTAATTTTATTTCTCCGCTATTTGTTTAAAGATTTAAGTGCACTGTCCGATTGGTAATCACGAAGCCTCTTCTCATAATTTCTTCTCATACATTGGTTCAAAATTTTTCGCCTAATAAAAGAGTATAAAATTACCATTAGATTTTGGGGATCGAAGAGACACGAATTGGCACACTTCTTCACCACGAGAAAAAAAAATTGTGCCTAAAGGGACCTTGCGGCCAAGAAAATTTACAGAATGCAAACTCTATGCATTTTCGTCCACCGAAGGGTTTGGCGTTTTGGGGACCTTCATAATGAATCAGTTAATTGCAAAATCGCTAGGGTTGGGAGAATGTAGGTTGAGGGGACCAAAAAGGTTTTGCAAACGGACTACACACTAAACTTCTCCAAAATACTTAGCGTCCAATAAATTTAGCTTAATTTGCTAACATATAGCTCTTCATTTATCCTTTAGGTAATTTCAGAAAGTAGTAGCAGCAACTAAATGTCTCAAAGCCATTTTACAAGGTTTGTATACAAATTATCGGTAACAACTTTCCCTGACGTGTGCATGGAGTGCTGAATTCAGATCGTCGCTTAAGTGTGCACATGATCGCAGATCGTATTGACATTAATACGATGACAGTTCACACCAATATGACTGAAATTTGGCAATGCGAAAGATCTGCGCTAAACTCGTCCCGAAGGTCTTGACGGACGACCAAAACCAGAGTCGAGTGTCTGCTTGCAAACACCTTCTGCAACGCCATCGCGATGATTACCCATCCCCCTTACAGTCCCGACTTGGCACCAACAGAATATTTCCTATTTCCAAAAGTAAAATACAGTACTCCCTCAAAGGACACCACCATGGGACCATAAGCGCCGTCAAAGAAGCTTGCACGCGTACCTTTAAGAACTTGAAATTTGCCAACCAGGGAGCCTTCGAGTCGAGAAAAGCCGCTGACAAAAGTGTGTCGGTTTCAGGAAAAAATGTATTCAGAATATCTTCATCGGGAAACAAATATTTCGGTATACATCCAACAAAGCTATAGATAGATGAAAAAGTAGTGTAATTTGTTAATATATGTATAAATCAGTCTCCAATATAATTAGAGTTTGATATTTAATGCGATTTTTTATGATAGGATTTATTTTTAACGCTTCCTTTAGAAGCAAGATTTAGAAAAATAATTCAAGCAACTTCTCGACGCGATGCCGCTGGCGCTCAAATTATAGGGAGCGGCTTGGCAATTTCAACGAAATATTTCACAAATCACTCTTAGATTTCAATAGTGACATACTGTATTATATGGAGTTGATTTCCTTACACAGCTGTTACACACTCTCCCTTATAACATCCACATTTAGGGTATTGAATGTTTCATTTCATACGGTTTTTCAGTGACTAAAGGGAAACGAGTTGAATGCAGAGGATATTATATCATTCATATCATTTAAAAACGCTTTCATTAGAAAAATTTATGATATTTTATATTCGTTTCTTCGGAATCTGGCTTTTACTCTCATCAGACAGCTTATATTGTATACCTTAAGAGTGAAGATCAATCGGTCTTTGGAGCTTGCTTGTCCTCTCCAGAATTAAGACCAGAAATCCGAAAGTCCGATTGAAGTTATACGCCGAAGCTAATTATGGATGAGAATTAAGCATCTACTTATTGTATTTTGCCAATCCAACCCCGAGATTTAAAAGACATCGCAGTACGTCTATCAACGAAAGCAAAAAGAGTCGCCGAAAAATCTTATTTATGTCGTTTCTTTTGTTACTTCCACAGTTCTTTTAATGCCATTTTTAGGGTCTGGCCACATTTCTTCCACAGTTACTATCCCTGTGTTATCCCTTAATCTAACTGCCTATTAGTAACACCCCACTTCAATCCTTTTTAGAGAGCAAAACATAATACTTCGAGAAAGTATTTAGGCGAATACATAATATTTTTTGATATGTAATACACCCAACTAAAAGCAGTGAGCTTCAAAATAAAACTGAAAAAACCTTTTCCCTGTGGTAGTCAACTTTATGAACTACGTGGCAAGTTAACTTGTGAAATACAATGGTATTTCTATGGTTATTTTTCTCCATGTTTTGGTACTAGGTTTTACATTTACTATATACCAGTACACAAAGTCCTACTCTATCACCTAATAATAAGCTCCTCAAATCTGGAATGTTTCACTTTTAATGGTATGCTGAATGTTGGTGATAATTGAGCATGAAAACCCGGGGAAATGCATTAATTTATCTTATCCCTGCATCGACGTCATTGGTGTACGAACTCAAAAGATTGATTCCTTCAGCATGCAGTAGTTACGGAATAATTTCCAAGGTATAATTGGCGTTGTAACCAATGCACTTGCACCTGTAAAGAGGATCCAGGGTCGATCCGTGGAGGTGCTCTTATCTTGCAATGTTATTACTAAACCTTCCTGATTTTGATCTTAAGGAATTCATAAGGTAGAGCAATGCAAAAATATGTGTTCCTAGTGCTATTCTTTAAAAAAAATCTAAAATAGATTTTGCACGACTTATTTCATCTATTCTTGATCTCACTTCCCATTTAAACAATTATAAATTGATTCCAGCTTGAGGATTCGCTTAACCCGTTCCCAGATGTTCATCTAATACAAACATTAGGGATTTCTCTGGCAGGTAACTAGCCCGCATTCACACCCAAAACTAATGGTTTCGAGTCACACCACCGACATAGCTGTTATCTTAACGCTGGTCGCTTGGTTTATGAGAGATTGGATGATAAGCAAAAAGTCGGGAAACGCCCAGACGGAAAAGAAAAGGTTTCTCTATTCCATATTGGTCCTATGGCCCTATACCTGATAGTAGTAGTTTATATCTTCGAAATAGAATGCTCTTCGGCACTCAAATTTAACGACAAAATCTATTTACAAATAAAAGGCAATATAATGGGCACGCGTATGGCTCCTGCATATGCCAGTCTTTTTATAGGTAAACTTGAATACCTTCCTCCACCAACAAACTCTTGAACCACTCTTCTAGACCCGCTAAATTGACGACATTTTCCTACTTTGGTCCCACAGACGCGAAATTTTATCCTTCATTTACCCTCTCAATTCCTCCTCCTCGGCATCTTTCACTTCATCAATAACTGATTCGAATATTACTTTCCTAGATATGGACATTCACCTCCAGAACATTAAATTTAATACCTCAGTCCACATTAAGCCGACCAACAATACCTTCATTTCTAGAGCTACCACCAATCACACACAAAACGCTCCATCCCCTTCTCACTCTCAATCCGTGACCTCTGTCTCTGAAACAAAAACCCCTACCAACAGAAATACATGGACCAGCTTCATGACTATCTCAGGAAACGTGGGTAAACCCTGAAAAACTACTGAAGAGGAAATTCTCAATCCGCCAACCCAATACACTCCTCTCCCCAAACCAAACCGCCCAAAATTCCCTAACCTTATCTCCACTTTCTTACCCGGAAGCCAAAAAATTACATACATAATCCATGAACTCTTCCCAATTATTAATCACAGTCAGTCAACATCACTTTTATTCCGACATTGTCCTTCCTTTTCGTTTAATCGCCCGTCGAACTTGTGAGACCTCTCCAAATCGACAAAACCACCTACGGGCAACCCTGTCCCTTCTCCACCATTGTCCGCACCATGCAACCACCCACGCTGCAAATGCTGCCATCTTCTCAGACCCGCCACCTCCCTTACTACCAATTCCCAACTCTACGCCACCTGCACCTCAAACAACATTATGTACCGCCTCTCCTGTAATTTCTGCCTCGCCTTCTACGTGGGTGAACGTACCATCACCCTTTCCCTCCGTATGAACAACAACCGCTATTCCACCAAATCTTCCTTAATTATCCCACGCCTACTCACACTGCTTCACACAAACAATCTTTCGAAGACTACTTCTCTGTTTTGATGATTGAGACACTACCCAAATCTGCGAGTAGCATAGAGGTGAGAGCCTGAGAGATGGCGCATATATGGGTGCTCCATTCTTTTAAAACTCCAGGGCTAAATCAAGCCTACTGAATCCATTCAATAGATGCCTATATATCCCTTCCCACCCCATTTTCCGTTTCCTATTCATCCCTTACCTCTCCATCCCCTCACCCCCCCCACATACCCTCTTCGCTCTTCCCCCGAGAACGGCATTCTGATGACGGCCATCCCGTCAAAATGTCAAAACTATATACAATGGTCCTTTATTGTATGGGTGGGTCCTTTCTGTGTGTTTCTGTTAAAAATCTATATCACCAGTGTACGGTCAGAAAAAATGTCTTGCATCTTTGTTAGGTCGGAATCTATATATATGCAAACACACAGATACAAAATATTCAACACACAGAAACATAATGAAAGGGCACTTACAGCATGTATTTGACGTTTCGACGGCCCGGCCATCGTCATCAGTTGGCCATTCTGGTGACGACGGTCGGACCGTCGAAACGTCAAATGCATACTGTTAGTGTCCTTTCTTTATGTTTCTGTGTGTTGGATATTTTGTATCTGTGTGTTTGTGCGTCGCCGGAGAGCGTTCATTTCAAAGATATATAAATACCTTAGAGGTGGGTATTAATATCTTAAAGAGGGCGGTCGATTTCGGTTAACGTATATTACCATTACGTGCAAGTTAATTTTATGCAGTATCCACTATAAACGAAATTCTCATACATCAACACATTGAATCAGGTTTATCATAACTACCTGGATATGCGTTTTGCATAGTGACAATGCAAACTGACGTCCGCGCTTTTGTTGTGGAAACAAAACGCCGCCCCTCAGCTGAATGCACCTGAACAAGTAGCATTCAAAAATAAACACCGTTGCCACGATGCTTCGTTAAAGTACCTGAGCCGAACCATCGGCTTGAAGAGGGGGATAGAGTGACGGGGGACATTGAGGCAGACGAATGATTGATTGATCGGCTGCAACCATGGCGATCGCGCGATCGAGAAGATTGCGGGTGTCCTGAAGTGTTGTCAGTCTGTGTATTTAAGGTCAAGTTGAGGACATGTATCCCATCGAGTGTTGGTAAGGGGTCATTCACACTTACCACCAATGTCCTCGGTTGCAGTGACATAGCCTTTTAATCAACATGACATTGACTGATCAGTTCGGAAAGCAAATAATGTCACGTTACTTCCGATACTCGTAAACAGTCGAATTATGTATCTGGCGGCGATGTATAGTCACAAAAAACGATCGATATCTTCTTTGCGAAAACATTGTGCCTTGGATTCATAATAGGTATTAGACATTGTTCACTCTACAAATGCTGATATTTCTGTGGAGAAACAGTGAATATGTGTCGTGATTGCTTAAATTTTATCCGATAAACAAAGAGGAATGAATGTAGCCATGTATAAAATTAATTAATAAGTTATTGGTGCGGACATGATCAATAATTTTAAAGAATAAAACAGTTTCTGGCGTGACTTGGTGAGAAATCTTCATATTGAAAAAATTATCATACACGAGTACTCATAATTCTAACTTGGTAAAAAGGATACGAACATTTAATTTCGAGCATATGTGATAGACAATAAGTATTCTCAATTTAAATGAAAGTTGTTCGTTTCTCCTGGAGAAACTATGTCCTAATGCTTCCACAGAGTTACTCTTAAGTGCCAGGTTGTCAATAGAAATTAATCTACCATCATAATAATTGTAATAGCGTTTGTTTAAAAAAGTGAAAATTATAATCTAATGAAATGGAAAAATTAAGAAAAACGATGATCAGTGAAAATATTAGTATTAAGTTCTCATTATAAGTAGCATGATAAAGTATCTACTTATTCACTAATCAATCGTAAAAATGGGCCGCATTAGCTTTATATTTGAAATGAATTTAACCCAAACCATTAATTTATCATAACATAACTTTTTCTCAGTTAAATTCATTAAGTAGTTCAGTAAATAATAAGATATATAATATAATACTCCAATGAAATTATTAACAACTTTTTCTCGTGACTCCCTACACAGGCCGCAGGACAAATGTGGGCAGTTGTCCTTTGATTGTATCGGTGGCAAAGGCCAGTATTTAATAAAATGTCGCAATCAAAGTATATTTCTATTACTCGAATATCACATTTGGTTTCTAGACACAAATTTGTAAAATTAAGTTTAAAACTTAATAAATTTTATTAAAATTTATGAATGGGAAATTTTTAATAAAAATTTTAGTTTGAGGCTTATTCTTTACTTATTTATTTAATTATTTTGACTTTTTATTCTACATAAATCTTGCTTGATTAAAAGAGCGACATGTTTGGTACACAATAAATTCCAGTATTACATTTTATAATCAGTGAATTTTTCATATTCAATCCAATCAGGCCAGAGTTTCTAATAGAAATTTGACAACCCCATCACTTCAACATGTAAAATTAATAATTTAATATTTCGTAGAATATTCCTTTTACGTATTTCTGGAACTCAACGTGACAGCTTACGTACGCCAGGAATTAGAATTATTCACTATAGTAATTACAATTGTTCCAACTTTAGATTACATCGTTATTCACCAAGTTAATCGTAATTCATTTAAAGAAAAATAAAAAGAGGTTTGGGTGTAATATTACTCACTCTTTCTCCCCCCTTCCACGAACGCGATCCCTGCAACAGATATATTAACTACCTAACAGCAATGAGCAAAGAATAACTGCAATATGAGATTTTAGGATCCTTTGCGAACAAATCACATTCGCCTGAATTGACAGTCTTAATAAAGGGTGTATCAAAACCCCCTCTTTCGCAAGCCCCGGTGGTAGTTAGTAAGATGTCATGTAGCTGATGGTTTCTACCAAATATCTATATTATTCATATCAGAAACATTAATTAAAAGTATAAAATTCATTGCCCCAGCAGTAGTAATAACGGGAAAATATGACATATCAGTTTGAAGAAATTGTAATAAATTTAGGAGTTACATTACGATCACGTAAGAAAATAACTCAATCACTAGAGCCTATTTGCTAGGAGGCATTCTCCCTTGACATTGTTCGGTGAATAAGTGGCATGAATTCAAGCATAAGGAAGTGCACAAAAAGTCCATAAGAAATCCACATATACTTGTATTTGAACCAGTGATTTATGTTTGAGTATTATGGTTGCGGAGGTTTATCTTTGCGAGCCCCAGTTTGATTACATAAAATATGGCAATTTGAACGTTGAACGCAGAGCCGGGAAAAAGAAGTGTGTCTGCATCATCGAAGTATTTTAGTCGCATTCTGACAATACCTTTCCACAGTTCATCATCAAAGAGAACATGCTTCAAGAGACTTGTGATGTAATCCCCAAGAGCTCTGCTTATAAATACAGTTTTACGTTTTATACCCAACATTTCAGTTCACCCTGACACTGGTTAAGAAAGGTGCGTAACCAAAATTATGTACGAGGAAATTCAAATATTGAATTAATTGACGCAGAAAAACTAAGTATTGGGATAAAAAAGGTTATGTTAAAATTAGATAATTAAGACAAAGAAAGGTAGAGAAAGAGGGAAAGTCAGAAAGTGCGTATTTCAAGAGCAATGGAGAGCTTAGCTGGAAAACGACAGAGGGATATTTGTAACTTTCGAATGGACAGAGTGTAGGGAGAAAGCGGAGTGAAAGATAAGGAATTGGAGGAGAGCGAGGATGAAAGGGAATGCGGAGAGGCGGCGAAGAGCACAGAGGGGGAGGTATGGAAGGAGATGGAGTGGGGACAGGTAGTGGGGGAAGGCTAATCTGCCCGTCCGTGCGAAATCGGGGTCAACTCCTAATGGACACTGCCTCGCCGTCGCCTGAAAGAGGGGTGTGGGTTGGACGAGTGTGGGGTGACGGCGGGAAGGGGAGAGAGAGAGAGAGTTTGTGCGGGAGGTTTTTGCGGGAGGGAGGAGTGTAGGGGTCTCTGTGTGGAGGGGGAGTTGGGGAGGAAATGGGTTGCCGGTGGGGTCGGTGGCAGGGGCGTGAGTTGACGCGGCCAGAGGACCCTTCCCCTCTTAGTCCCGCCTCCCCCCCCCCCACGACGACCCCCACGATCCCTGCGGTTCACAGGTTAATGATGTGCGTGGTGTATCTCGGTGGAATACGGATGACGGCTCCGACCAACGCTAATCGCGCATTAATGATTCTTCCCCGGTGACCCCAACCGGACCGGAATAGCGGGCGCCGACGCGTAAACGCCATACCCCGCCTGTCGGTTCGGATTGGCCGGCCATCCCACTCCCCTCCCTCCTTCCTGCCCCCCTCTTTCCCTTCCCTCCCTCTCTCCCATCTCCCCATTATTCGCATTTCTCTCTCTCTCCCTCTCTCCTCCCTATATCTCCCTTCATCACCCTCTCCTTCTCGTCCCGTCCCGCGGTCGTGCCTCCATCCCAATGTTCGTCCATCGATCATCCGTGATTTACGGACGACGGAGGAAATATCAATTCGTCGACCGCAGCGG
The DNA here is from genome assembly GCA_037158775.1 of Hetaerina titia. Taxonomy (NCBI): domain Eukaryota; kingdom Metazoa; phylum Arthropoda; class Insecta; order Odonata; family Calopterygidae; genus Hetaerina; species Hetaerina titia. Next base: position 35,736,320 of record CM073769.1, on the reverse strand, counting down.
CCGCTGCCATCGAGTGAAACGTTTAACTTGATAACCCTCCCCCTCCTATTTTCCCTCCGCCACCGACGATACAGCCACACGCACGCGCGCGGGGGCGGGAAAATCTCTCTCGCTCCCTCTCCGCAGGTTTTTTTGTGTAAATATACATATATCGCCCGAGAATTTTTTTTACACCCTAGCGGCAAGAACGCGGGTGGAATGTCCTCGTAGTCGGTTGATGATTATGAGGTCAAAAAAATAAAATACGAATGATCGACAGCCAGGGAAGACATGTATTATTTTTGTCATTTCCTATCAGGAGATAACTCCGATGAAAGAATTCGATAAGCGTTACAATACAGCCCTTCGACTTCAATGCAATTTTCTCGACCTTGTAAATCATTTGTGACTTTTACATACAACTGTGACTATGTGCGTTGATATCAATTGAAAACACATGTTTTACTCGTTGACTAATTTTGCTACCCGAGTTCTATAATGCCACACAATGGTCTATCAAGTGTAATAGACGACTTCATACACACCCATATTTAATCCCTACAGACGACAAGGACCACCCATGCTATTTGGTAAATGGACGAGCCCTGTATGTATTATACAAGACATTCATGGACTCGAAAGAACTAGCACTTGTTATAGAGTCAATCCCAGGGTACGCATTTCTTTGATCTCACTTATTTCACAAATGGATACATTATATTTACCACCTAGATAAAAGTTATTTCATTTTTGTCTCTCTCAAAGCCACTTCAACTAACCAAATATCGACTGTAAGAAAGTCTTCAATGATTCTAATAATGTCTGGGCAATAAAATAATAGATTCCATTGAGGAATGTACTTTACCGTATGTTTTATTCTAATGCTCTATTTGTGGCCTCAGATGTAATTTCTTCCGTTGCGTAAATCCGCAGAGAGTGATCCGTTTTATATACATGGATTCTACACACTAAAAATAATTCCATATTGGAACATTTCCAATAGAGATTACGGTTGTCTTATAATAATAGATATAGATCATAGTTCACAAGTTCAAAGCCAATGGGAATAGTCCACTTTATTTCTTTCGAATATCTTTTTTCACTCATGGTGTTCAATGTCCATAAATATTGCCTAATGGTATTTATACAAAAACCAGAGGAGAACTAGAAGAGAAAACCCAGGGGGCATTCGATTAAAAATACTTCCTTTTCTATTGTTGTCATTTTGGAGAAAGTGGAAATACTTGAGACACGTTGGATTCCTATTTACTCCAAAAGCCATCGGTTTTCATTATAATAGTTTTCTTTATCCATAATTTTACTGACAATATCGGGGGAGATGCCCCATAAGTAAGATTTGCAACAAACTGTAAGCTGGGTGACGTATCAAATCGGTTGTCACATTAATAGATTTTTTCACGTGTCAAACAAGAGCTTCAAAAAACGAGAGCAAAACTAATGAATCATAAAATGCGAAATTGAGGTCATAAAAGTAATGGGAGTCTTAACTTAGATAGCTTTCCCTTATATTTCTAAAAATAAGGGTCACACTGTATGTACCACTCATTTAGTGTTCCCCACAGTATGTTCCCAAGTTTTTGTAGAAATTCTTAATTAATAAATAGCTAACGATTTATTTTAATGGCGACAAACACTTCAAAGAATGATATTTGTAACTTGAAAGTTAATACTTGATATTTCTTTCTTGTCAGTAGTATTTCAGAGAAATAAAATATTGGACAAGGAACTTGGTAATCTCCTTTTAATTGTAATCCAGAGACTTTTTTGACCATTAACGATCCTGCACAAAAACAAATATTTGCCTTTCTTAATCGATCTATGTTTTGAAGGAATAAAATAAGGACTTGTTTTTTGGTGACGTAAAAAATTTTCTATGGGAAGTCTAAAGTATATTATTTTATTATAATTAGAACCGAAATTATATTATTTTTCAGCATTTCTTTCTACCAGTTATTTCCCCACAATTTCATTAGGGCTAATCATATTCAAAAGGGGTTTGAAGAATTCAAGTCAATATCACAAGGTGTGTTCCGGCTGTTCTTCTGCAGGCTGTACGTGAAGAAGTGCCTAGGTTGCGGGGAGCGGGTCAGTGCGGACGAGCTGGTGCTCCGAGCCCTGGACAGCGTGTTTCACGTGCGTTGCTTCGTGTGCGTCGTGTGCGGCGGCAGGTTGCAGAAAGGAGACCAGTTCGTCGTGAAGCAAGGACAACTCTTCTGCCGTCCGGACTACGAAAAGGAGGTCGAAATGCTCCAGGGGTACGCCCAAGGTATTCGTCATGCACAAGTATCAACATTCACAGGTCACGTGGCTCTAGCGAGAAACCTCGACCGCTCTTGGCGCGTGTGACGCTAAAGAATCCACCCCACGAACTCATTCGCATCAATATGAGTCAATTCGATCAATGCGTTTAGTACTTACGTATACTTCATTTGAGAGAAGCGGATTTAGTCGATCAATTAGTTCTGTTCACAGTGGAACATTTTCAGGATCGGTGTATCATATTAAAGTTTTTAGAGCTTTAATTTTCCCCAATGTAAAGGTCTTATTTTATTTCAATGGAGTCATGAGGTGACTTAATTGAATTTTAAATTGATATTTAACAAGAGTGGACCAATTAAATAGACTTAATGCATAATTGAGTTGAATGTTTCCCTCTAGGATTCTCGACTTGTGGTAGGTGATTTGATGACAAGGAGTCCTTTAAATTTGCACTTGATGATTCACTAAATGATTGATTTTAACGTACCATGACAAAAAATAAGCTGGTTTTCCGGTGGAAAATTGTACGGCATCATTTTGGATATTTGGGAATGAAAATGGAATTGCACCAAATAACTAAGTTGCATTTTTTTACAACAAAAACGCAATGTTTTTTAAGCTAAAGAAAATTAGTCATGACGATGCATGTGACGACTTGGGGCTCATTTAAGTGATATATATAATATTTTTGTTGCTCCGGTCATTTGACATTTATGATTGAAATCCGACTGACCATTCGTCCAAATCAAATTGGCATTGGCAATAGTGGTTTCTACAGTGTTCATAATATTTAAAATTATTAATTTCGTGAAATATGCTAATAACATACTTCATTATCCACAGAGTATTCATGACTTAGAGCGATAGGGGAACAACTGTGAAGAATGTTCTATCGTTCGTTTGTAGCGATATGGAGTTATGTTGTTACCAATTTATCCCCCGATAGTTTAAACTGTGACAATATTCACACACAAACATACTAACCGCTCCGTGCATTTTTAATCGCACGGTATTTAATGTTCATTGTATTCAATCTTCAATTAAATAATCCTACAATGAAAGGGATGGATCGTGACTGCACGAGTCAATGCGTAACCTTAGTTCATGTTTTAATGACGAATGACGAAAGTAGTGCAACTCCAATTGATGTGGGCTTGGTACATCTGCATTTGAATGAACAGTTTTGAAGCACTCTGAGGTTCTCATTAATTTGTTTAACGTGCTGCGAAACTTATTATTAGACAAGTTGTCAGTACTCTATTTTTCTTACCATGCGATTTTAAAATTTTTCGCATAAAATTATAAAATAAACAAAGGCAGGTAGATTTTGTTACGTTAAACACCATAACAACTCTTATTTAAAGTTGCAAAGGAAATAAGTTTTTCAAGAGAATCACCTGTACTTCTCCAATATTAATGCATAATTATTTTTTGGTTGAAAACTGCCATCAGAGTACATATAAAATCTTCGATTCTTTTATATTAATCTATTAATGTCAAATTTTAAGTAAAATAACATAATTGATATCTCGATTCAGCCCCCTTAAGATAGAGAACTAACGTGTTATCCATGCTTTATTACAACAAACAGTCAATGTATTTGATGTCATCAAAATCTTAAAACTTTTTTGAACGTTATCTGGGATATAGTTGATCAGAATACGGTCGATTATTTATGATAAAGAGTAAAATATTAATTAATGTGAACACTTCCTAGTTTCACTAGGATCCCGTTGAGGTTTGACTATTGTGGCTAATTGCATTAATGTAACAAATTAATTTTTATTCGAAATGAAAAAAATGTATTGAATAAATATAATGTATTTCTAAAAACTAAAAAATGAGGTAATAAAACACCAGTTAATACTTTCCTCAAAGCCAGAAAATGTGCTGATAATCAGTACATTAAAATATAAAAGCCATTTGTATGAAACGAAGACGTGCCCCTCAAAGCCTGAAAAGACGCCTTCGAATGATATTCATGCTATACCTTATCCAGATGTTCACGCGTAAAACGAGAGCATATAAATATGGGCCTTGGGGAATTAATACTTTTTTAAGTACACATGTTTTTATTTATAAATATATATGATGAAATTTTAATAGTAATTAACTGGAGCAATGAAGCGACTTCTAGTAATTAAAAGCAATACCGGCATATATTAGTGAAAACTACGCAGCTCGCTTATACGGTGGATGAGATCTTTAAACTACATGGAGTTGAATAAATGGAAGCTATATTGGTAAATGCAAAATAATAATTCTGAAAATATATTTTCGAGAGCAGCTAAATGGCGTATTGATAGGTCAACATTATATTGCTGGTTTTTCTAAGCAACACATCATTTCTATAGGGATATATTAGATTTAGTAATATCATTGCAATGCAGAGACAAAAAATAGTTTGCAAAGAGATTTCAGTAGAAATAATTATTCTGCAAAAGAGAATCAATAACCGATATTTTCAAGAATACATAAAATAACAGACATTTTAAAGTTAGCAAAATTATGCTGGGCTGTACTCAACCACACACACACACACACACACACACACACACATATATATATATATATATATATATCAACCAACGTTCACCATCGCAATGTATTTTAAGTTGCTTTAGGCTGCAATATGTTTCCAGACTGCGCTTTCAGATATGGTATTCAGTAAACATTTTGTTTACCGGGAGCTACATCGATTTAAAATTTCTATTTTCATTATCAAAAAATCATGAATCAACGTCTTAAATAACTGAGCGCTACATACACATCCAAGACTTTTAGACCCCCGTGGAGTGAGTGTACAATATGCTGATATTGAATGGTTTAGCGCTTCCCCACTCCCGTGTGAGATAGTTGTACTCACTCCATTCGGACTACGAAAAACTAAATGTCGATTGTCGAGAAAAAATTACATTTTGGAAAGGAATCACTCTTGTGGTGATAAAATGGCTTTTAAATCCTGAAGGTCCTACCCATTAGCTGATTACGTTTACCAATGTCTTTGTAGTGTAGTTAGTAGCTTGAATATTAAGGCAGCCTCGACTATTGACCTGCTGAAATATTTCCATTTTAAGTTTACTTTCATGATCCTATAAATTTTTACACGCCCGCTATTTTCATGGGAATGATGAGTTGATGAAATAACGAAAGTGGTGTATCTAAATCGTGAGTACCATGCCACCTCGTCATTCCAATATTCCGCTTGATTCAGAATCTTTGCAGCCTCATAAAGAGTCCTCGATAAAAGCGAGTTAAATATTTCACGAATCTATTGTCAAAAATGGCTTAAAAACCATATTAATATTATAAGAAGCTTGGTTGAGATAAATTATAAATTAACTTAATACTACGTTTAATAAATTGAATTAAAATTACGTGGTGATGCCAGTTTTTAACTTAAAAAAACATATGTGTAGAAAGCTTTCTAGTTTGTTTAATTAAAGTTTTCAATCCACTTTAATTGCATTTATAGTCAACCTTAATTTTTTTTAATACCGCCAAACACCTATTACATACTTTTTTTGCTTTCTTTTGTGTCAAGGATAGGAATGTCTAAGGTCACTGTGTTGGTTGTCTAAGCGTGAATACGCATTTCCGATCCTTTGGTATCATTTGTTACACTGTTCTGTCACTTTCAGGGGACTTCACATGTGAAGATGGCATCCTATCTGCAGGAGGGGGTCTCGGGGGTCCAGGAGCTGGAACCCGTGGCTGTGTGGGAGCGGGTGGAATGGGGGGCCCCGGCGGCGGTGGCCCTGGAGGCTTGGGTCAAGACGGTCGGCGAGGACCTAAGCGGCCGCGGACCATTCTCACTACGCAGCAGAGGAGGGCCTTCAAGGCATCCTTCGAAGTGAGCCCAAAGCCATGTCGGAAGGTCCGAGAAGCACTAGCCAAGGAGACTGGGCTGAGCGTCAGAATAGTGCAGGTGAGAAGTCTTGTGACAGAGATTCAGTTTCCTCGACGCCAGGATGTATTTTATAAGTGATATGAATAGGTTATACTGCGATCGAGGTAATATACTCATAGGGCTATTTTATGAAAGGCTATGGGAAAAATCTGGAACGAAATTTCTGATGAAGTAATTTGAAAATTTTAATAAGTTGCAAGCGTTTGTAAAAGTTTTAACCGTTCCGTCCCTAGTTTAAATTCAATTTTTAAAAATTGCCTAGTGGGTCAACAATAAAAATACACCATGGATAAATTAACAAGATTATTTATCACCAAGTAGTTTGCTTTCTTTAATCAGTAACTTTTCGCTGATCTTTACATAAATTCAACCACATTAATTGCATTGGCTGTATGTTGGGTGGTAAAACTTCGACTTTGGATACCCGATAGCTTTAGATGAAGCTAAAAATAAAAAAATATATCGGCTCCGATATAAATGAAAAGTGCTCACTTATACAAGTTGTAATTTTATTATAATCATCAATATCTCAATCGTAATATCCGTTTGCTGAAACCCTCAATCTTCTCCATTCAGTGGCAATTCCCTCACCACTTGATTGGCTATCTGTTTTACGTCCTCAATTTTGTCTTATGTACTTGTCCCTTGGTCTTCCTCGCGGAATCTTCCATTCAATTTTCTCCCTTATTATTTTTCATTTGTCACACCTAAGTCCTCTTTTTAAGACGTTTATTCCCACATATTTTGTCGATTCTCAAAAATTGTTTGACCTTGCATATTTTTCAAAATTTTCGTAAAACCTTTCGCGAATTTTTCAACTATGAAGAATTTTTACATAACTGAAAATCATGCTAGTGTTAGTGCAAATATTTTCAACATTTATGCCGAAATCTTATGATATCTATCTTCCATAAAAAAAGACAATCGAATAGAAAATATGAAAACAGAACAAATTTAGCTTCCGTATGTTGACACTATGATGGTTCCTTAAGCTCCTGGAAAAAGTGTGCAGGTATATAGTATAAACTTGATAAACTTAGTAGCGCATCCAAAATATTAGAATAGCGAGGCAGGAAATCATTCACGAAGTGAATGTTAAACTAACGATTTAACCTCTTGCCTAAATTGGAAGGACATCTCTTTACCAGTGATGTTGAAAATGTATTACTACCCCCATGGTACTACGATTGGAGAGAGCATGTCTATAAAATATGAGGTCAAGAGTAGAACACATTTAAGATGTCATTTTTCCCACGAACGCCAAGGGATCAGAATAACATTGTCCAACCGCGGTACGGGTATTCGGGTCAATGCCCCCTGCCACTCACTTCTAGCGGTGGCTTGTAGAGTACTAAAATAAATAAAATAAAGAAATAAACTACACCGTGAAAACGAAATTTCTATGTCTATTGAGCAGTACATTTCGTGACACACTGTTGCGGTGAAATAGGATGAATAAAAACGGAATCAATGTTATTGTTCACGCTTACAAAAATTCCAGGGTTGTAAACTACCAATAATTACTGAACACAATAGAAAAAGCTTTTTAATAATTGAATCTCACCAACTTACTGGAAAATTATTGCTGGAAACTAAAAATTTTGCTTCTGGTCATATAATAATTAGACTGAGACTTATCACCACAATACAATGATAACGAAGTTCTTGTCATTTTAGCTATCTATTTCTCAGGAATATATAATTTATTTAGTATTTGTTTAAAAGAATAAGAGCTTCCATAATATTAGGGAGGTTTATTCTTGGCTGAGCTTAGTTGTTGGAAATTTAAACATATCTTCACAATCTTTTGGTGGCTATAAGTGTATTCCTAATATTGAATACCACGACCGAACACTTTATTTTCCCTTTATGCTTCTAGCATTTAGGCAGTTAGCTTATCTTCACATCGTTTGAAGTTGTAACAATATTTTAAATAGCATAGCTGAGATCATCTCGGCAATTATTTACATATAAAATATTAATATCCTGGAAAATGTACTTACCCTCCTACAGAGTGCCATCTCAATGTGGTGGAAGGGTTTATGCCTTTCGATGTCCCCCTATCATACTAATAGCAGGGGCTCATTCCTTAGGGGTCAAAGGGGAGGAGCCACACGAAGAGCGGTCTTCCCGGCGTCTGGTCCGCAGTGAGGAAGCAACATAGGTGTTTGACCCCAGCGAGGGAAACTATAAAAAGAAATGGCGAATTGAAATAAAGCTAAAAGATTTTGAAAACATAGCACGTACTCTACCAATATACAGATTATCCTGGTACACTAACTGGCAGGGTAATTAGGGAGTGAAACGCAGGGAGAGGCGAAGGAGAAGGGAGATTGGAAGATGTATGAGAGCACGGTTTAAGTGTTATGAATGATTGTGGAAAAAAAGTCGAGTTATGGAAGGGAAAGAGTTTGGTACAAAAGATAGAGAAACTTGGTACAAAAGGCCATCACAGGGTTAGGCAGGTGCACAATGAAAATTCCGGGATAAATCGGTCGTTACCAGTCAGATTATATTGTGTGGTAGAGGTATAGATTTATGACCAACGTCAAGAACTCGCACTACTTCAAGCAGGATGATGCAGGTTTGGAACATAATAATTTAGCTAAATGAAATGAATTAAAAAATTCAAAGGATACGCGAGAGATGTATAATTCAAGTGTCGAGTTGAATCGGATGTTAACATAAAGGGCAGCAAAGGAAATAATAGGAACCGTAAACTCGAAGAAAATTAAGAACCCCATGCTTATAGAAGAAATATTTAGGAGCATGAGAAAGGGATAAAATTAGAAGGACGCTAAAGTCGAGATGGGGAAATGACATACAGAGAACTAAATAATAAATTTCGAGAAATCCTAGCATGGAGATAGCATTGTAGCATTGGACATACTATACTATAGCGAGTGTACGAGATAGAGCGGATTTATCGGTATTAAAGGATCCGGAAAAGATTAAGAGAAAGATTTCATTGAAGAGCTGTATGGTAAATAAATTAGGCCAGCCAGTTTAGAGATCTAGAAACACCTGGCTTGGGTCCAGGTTAATAAGATAACGAAAATGAAAAAACCTCGGGAATTGAAGTCGATTATGTTGGTAGGAATAAATAATATTGCAGCAGAATTGCTAAATAATTTAGATAAAAATGGAAAAAGAGGCTTGATGGATTGAACGAAATATTAATGAAAAAGAGATATGGTATGAAACTTAAAATTAATATTGAGAAATAGTAGAGGAGCAGTACTGAGAATAGTGGACAAAATTTTGAACAATAACGCATAAAACTCTCTAGAAGAATATTGGTTTACGTTTAGAAGAAAGAGGGGAGAAAGTGACGCCATTGGAGAAATCAGAACATTAACAGAAAAAAATTTTGAATATAATCAGGATGTATCTGTATGCTTTGCGTATTTTTCGAAAGTGTTTAAAAGGGTATACAAAATTGATGAGGGTATTAGCAAAGAGGTACGGGCGGAGAGATAAGAAGAGCAGTGATGGGCAGACGTATGAGGCGTTATCGCCGGTGCATTTTCACTTACATGCGGAGGAAATGGTTTGACCGTGGAATATAATTTGCGAAGAGGTGATTTTATCGGTTAGATTTCCATGATCAAGTATCAGTTACACAGGCCTACAAAAAAAATTTTTTTTGGTGCCGGGAATCTTTGTGCTGATTTTAACTATATTTGTAGAGCTGAATCCAAGTATGAAATCCGTTTTTATTTAAAAACTCTACTTTTTTAGATATGGCACATCTTACGATTAGTTGTTTTAATATTTGATATATTCCGGAAAATAATTTTCAAAGTTAAATAAATCTATAAGTATACTAATTTATAACCACTCTGCGGTGTTCCTTTTATTTTCAATAAACTGTCAATAAGTTTTACGTATATTTCTACATTGTAGGCCAATGAGATTAAAAAAACAAAAATACGGTACCGGTACAAAAATACGGTACGGTACCGGTACCGGTACAAAAATAAGTTTTTATCGCACAAGGGAAAAGGATATGCTACCCTTCTTTACTCAAGAAGACAATCTTACATTTTGTTTAGACGTTAAGGGTCTTTTGGAAAAAATGGAACTACTATCACAATATGATGCTAGTGATTGGCGTTTGTTTATTGATAGCTCCAAGCGTAGTTAAACTATGTACTTCTTCACAATGGTAACAGGTTTGGCGCAATACCAATCGCTCATTCAACTAAAATAAAAGAAGAATACGGTACAATTGGTCTTACAGAAGATAAAATACCAGGAACATCGCTGGGTGATTTGTGTAGATTTAAAAATGGTGAACTTTCTTCTTGGGCAGCAAAGTGGCTACACAAAATATCCTTGTTTCTTGTGCCTCTGAAATAGCAGGGACAGACAAAACCACTGGGTTAAGAAGGAGTGGCCTACGAGAGAAAACTTGGTTGTTGGGAAAGAAAACATCATTGCTGAATCTTTAGTTGAAAGAGAGAAAATCGTCTTACCGCCTCTACATATTAAACTAGGCCTGATGAAGCAATTTGTAAAGGCTCTTGACAAGAATAGACCATGCTTCGACTACTTAAGACTAAAGATGCCCCATATAAGTATTGAAAAACTTAAAGCTGGTATTTTTGAGGGGTCACAAATCAGACAACTTACAAAGGATCCTGCTTTGGTCGAGTCAATGAATGAGATTGAAAAAATTAGTTGGATGTCTTTTGTTGATGTCATAAAAAATTTTCTAGGAAATCACAAAAGTGAAAATTATATTGAGCTGGTAAACATTATGCTCAGTAACTTCAAATCACTTGGATGTAATATGAGCACAATAGTTCACTACCTACACAGCCACTTAGACAATTTTATTGGAAATTTAGGAGACACAAGTGAAGAACAAGGTGAAAGATTTCACCACGATATAAAAACAATGGAAGCTCGCTACCAAGGAAGATGGGATAATCATATGATGGCAGATTACTGCTGGTGCTTAAAACGAGACTGTTTGAACATAGTGCACTCAAGAAAATCGCGCAAAGAAGCTTCCGATGTGTTGAGTGATGTTTTATGTATTTTTTTCTTTTCAATTTGTTTTATTACGGTAAAAAATTTTAGTATTTGTGTTCAATTGTATTGTAAAATTCTGTTGTGTTTGTGGGTGATTTAACAGGCCTAGAAATAAATCAAGTCTTTATATTTAGTGGGTTTTATTATTAATATAATATTCCCATATCATCATGTAGAAGATCTTTTTTACGTAAGTAACAACATATCTATATCTTGAAAACTATAGCTGATAGGAAAAAACTAGTGTCATAATTGGATTCAGCGCCCCAATTGTTCTTTAAATCAGCATTAAAAGCTCTGGCACCAAAACCACTGTTGGCCTGTGTTATCAATGATCACGCAACCAAAGGAATGCAATTATTGTCGAGTACCACTGGATTAATACGAACTTTACTTTTTTTATTAAAATGAGACGAATACACTGGAGAAACTGGAAAATTTAACGAATTTTGGAGTACTTTGAAATCAAATATGCGTATTAGTAGGGATATTAGGAGGAAAATTAACCTCAAACTAATAAACATGTACAAGAAGAAGAGGATAGAAGGTAGCTTGCGCTAATTAAACACGCAAATAAAAGATAAGTTAAAGCAATAAGGAGCCCATTATCTGTATGGATCCAAAATATGGTCTAAGCAAGAGGTTATATTTATTTAACGATTTTTTTGGAGCGAAACTGAGACTTTATAGTCCCTTCCTCCACCTGGCCCTTTAACACTACATCTGGACAAACATCCAAGTCTAAGGTGGAATAAATCCAACCTAGGAGGGAATCGCACCCGGTACCTCCGGCTTGGAAAGCGAGAACGTTACTCCAACGCCATCGGGGCCGGCTTAGATCAGAGGATTTACAGATCTAGGAATGGGGTAGAAGGGAGGAAACAAGTTGAAGGAAGACTACTGATAAGTTCTAACAAGTGTGAGACTAGAAAATGTGACAGAATAAATTAGATTAGAAGACACCGAGAGATAGAGATATGATAAAAATTAAAGTAATGAAAGGGATAAGGTTAAATAAGTGAGAGGGAAGAATGAAGGTATCTTCTTGGAGTGCATGGAGACAATAAGGAAGAAATGAAGGGAATAAGGCAATGCAACCGAGAGAAAATGGGTGCAATAAGCGATACATAAAAGTTTTTAGGGGCCATCAAACATCTACGCACCTTGAATGGAAATGTTATCAAGGATAATGGTTTGTACTTCACAAATATCTTACTTAACTTATGATAATGACTTTGGGCACTTTAACTTTTATATACCGAGATTATTGCTTTTATTGCAGTTTTAAAACCCGTTACATTTATGTTGAATTTAATTGAAAACTTAGGCGCATATCAGATGTGTTCCCTTGAAGGATTACACGCTACATCGTACTAATATTGTTCAGTTTTCTGATCCACTTGACTATCACAACACTATTAGCTTTCCATTTTGTACTACACTTTAATTTTTTTTAAAGAGATCAGAGAAGTATGAACTCGCAATCCAAAAGAAAAATAATATTAAAAAACTGAGAGACTGGATTTCATTGATTATTTATTTTTTTCCTGAAATTATAAGTTATTTGAGACTCATTGCAATAACATTGCGATGGGGCTACGCCTTGTTTTTGTACATTACTTATTTCCAGTCCACTCTCCTTCTCAAGTTGTCAGCACATTACAAAATTAAGGCACTAATTGTAAAATATATGTATTATTAAAGTATGAATTGCATAAAAGAGGTCCTTGAAAAACACTTATTTTAATCTGGTCTTACAATAAACGCCCAAAAGTAAAACATTTTCTATGTTAATGAAAACATAAAAAAGTGTCCTACATGCAGATATGGCTAAAATTTCCTCCAATCGTTTTCCCGAAGCCTACCCCTTGACATAAAACTATACGCCCTTTTGTATGAATCTCCACGACCCTCTCTACCCAACCCTCGACATAAACCCCGGTATCTTCCCCCTCCAAAATAACACACTCAAGCTCCCACGAAAGCAAACACCGTCCATACCGTTCTTTTTGGGGCAGAATCTGATACCTATGCATAGAATCGATGAGCTGCCATTCTCCATACCCAACAGTACCTATTCCCAGCACCCGATGTATCCCCCTCATCTTTTCAGGGCGTTCGTATCATGTCCTCGTTAGCGTTCACAGTGTGGCCTGTAATGTTTGGTTTTGCCAGGTATTTCGAGGGCGCGTTTTGCAGGCACAAACAGATCGAAACTGTACGAGAACTTAACGAAGTGAGTAATGTTTAAGGGATTCTATTACAGCGCCACAAAAAGAATTAAACTTGTATGATGAAATTAGTAAATATTTTTTGCGAAAAAAATTGATGGCGAAATTGAAATCTGAAAATTTATTATTAAAATATGAAAATTGAATTAAAGTCCAATGATGAGTAATAACCACAGGAAAAATCTCATGATTAAAAGTTTTATTTTTCTCTCAACTTGATTTCCCACTGGTAAAAAAAGAAACACTTTAACAAATTACTTATCCTTTCTTGATGTGAAATATGATTAAAAACAATGGGAATTCCTCATCAGATTGAATGATTTATTTTTAAATAGTATGAATTTAATTATTTTAATAATAAAGCTCATTTTAAATTAGCATTGTCAGGCGTTGATATGAATTAATATGAAAGTGCTTAATGCGAAAATATTTACTTCATATTTTACCGCATACCCTCTGCCATGCAAGCGATTCTTCAAAATAGATGTAATACATATTTTGAGTTAAATATGCTTTGCGAGATTGTATCATATAAATGATAAAAAAGTACAGCAATAGGAGTATTGACTTTAAAGACTTGAAAATTCTAACTACAGTAGTAATAAAACCAATAGAATAAATAACAAACTGGGCATTTTTAGTCATTCTTAACAATTAAGCTAAATAAAAATCCTGGAATATTTCCACATTTGGTCTTCTGCCATTTCCATCGCAAAGATAAGCGTTTAAGACACCGGTGGATGATGTATTGATCGATGTGCTCCATTGGTCTCTTTAAAGAAGGGCTCACTCCCCGGTTTCACTCGATGGTAGCAAGGAATCGATTCTAAGGCATTTATTTTTACCGCGGCAATATTGCTACTAAATATTTTCAAGTATGAAACCGCAAACGAATTTATGTAATTTTGCAAATGAGCTAGAAAATTTGAGGTGATTTAATCAACCTTATTATAGTACGAGTGGAGTATGTGTGAAAATAATGTGGTACCTCAATGAACCAATAAAATTAAGAATTGGCACATTTCATTCTGTCATTGTTAATGCTACAACTATTTCATTTCGAAAGATGATCTGTTATATCGCGGTAATAACAACACGTTCAAGCATAATTTCATTAATTCGTAGAATTTAGATTGCATTTTTCAATAGGTGTTGCCTAATATACCACCGCTAATTCTTCTCTCAATTTAGTTCCAGTCTTATCACAAATTGCAAATAACTAAATTTAAATTAGAAAAAAATTATCAAAGATAAACCGATGTTGATTTCCAAATAAGCATTTCAATGATATCAGGTTACACTGGCTGGAAAATTGCCACTAGAGGATCAAAAATGACCTAGTGAATAGTTCTTTATATTCACATGATACCATGAGGATATATAAGCGATACCATTTTTATATACGATACGATTGATTCGCAGAAAATACTACTGAAGTTAGGTATGAACCATCTAATTGTGGAATTGATTGAGGGTATATTCTCCCCCAAAAGTGGAAACGGTTTAAAAATTACTTAAAGTGGTGTGATTATTAAAGAATGATATATTTTCAATCCTTGGAAAATTAATAAAAATTAAAATAATGAAATTATTATTAGGTAATCTACCGTTTAAGGTAGGTTTTTGGATGGACACAACTATCAAATAAACATTTTGTGACTCCCCACCTAGCAAACTAATCTATATCAGGTCCCTCTTCATCTCGGTGTACTTCTTTCCACCCTTCATCCCGTCCAACATCCCTATCCTGTTCCTGCCCTTACCTCGCTTGCCCATAATTCTCCCCTCTAATACCCTATATATATATATATAAAACATATATATATATATATAAAACATATATATACATAAACATATATATATATATAAAATATATATATATAAAAAACCATAAACACAGTAATCAACCCGAAGGTCGGTTTAGTAGGTGATGGTAGAGCTCACCCATGTACCAAGCCCGACGGCGTGTGAATATTCACACATCAGGGTAGGGGGGCCAGTTCCTTTCCCTGTGCCGGTTATGATTTCCCAGGAAGATCTGGTACCCGAAAAATCAACTAGCTTGGGTGGAGCTGCAGATGCCCAAAGTGCCTTGCCCGGGAAACGAACCCGGGACCCTCTGGTCAGCAGTCCAACGCTCTACCCGCTAGACCACCGCGACCCATATATATATATATATATATATATATATATAATTTTTATTATTAGGTAACCTACCGGTTAAAATAATGAAATAAAAAAGAAATAATAAAAAGTTGTGACAAACGTCTGTTCGCCACTACTTTTGAAAGAAGAAGTTAGACGAGATTTCTAATCTCCATGACCCATCTACTAGGGTTTATAACGTTTGATAAATTTTAGCCTCAGCATGAGGGCCCCTAGGAATAAAAAATAATATTAATTATTTTATTATTAATTTTTAAAAATTGAAATTAGTATCTCGGAGATAAACTAATTCACGCGCCTAGATGGTGACTCATCTACGTCCATTTACTTACAATTCATACTATATAAGGTTGGTTGTGTAAAAATAAATACTCACCGCGCGCTATGCCTACTGTGCTAATTTGAAAAGGTTTTTGTAGGTCTATATGATATTAAAAGATAAATTATAGCACCATTTCATACCATGGAATCATATTTCAACAATTATATTCTTAATTATATTTTACAGTATTAACAAAATATTCTAAATTCGCAATGTTTCGTAATCGTTTTCCTCCTGCACTAGGTCATGGCAAAATGTCAAAAGGAAAATATTACATTAATTTTAAATTGTTACATTAATTATGTCATTAGAGTATTTAATGTTAAAGGGATAACTGACACGGCAATCAAATTTTGCACATACAGGTTAAGCAAATTTCGGAATATAACGTTTATTTATTATTTATTCCTTCTTATGGGAGCTGAAGTTAAAAGCAATGCTATTTTATACGAATATGGGGATATGACAGTCTTAAATATTTACAGGTACTTTCAGGATTACTTTCTGCTCGTTTTAAAAAATTACATTTAAAATTTTTGCTAAATTGTAGTTTATTATTGGATTAAGGAGCTGAGTGAATTTTTAAACAGAAGCGTTGATGTTTTAAAAGAAATACAACCATACGTCATATTCTTACACGAACTGTTTAAGCTTTTACGCGAACTATGATCCATCAAATCTTTTTCTACTTTTTGCTCATGTGCATTACTTACACTCATAAAATATTAGGGTTAATCTCGTTTGAGGTAGGTTAATAGCCAAATGAATAGTAAACCTAATCTCTATACTCTAGTCTAATTCTCTACGAAAACATTTCTCTCTCTTATAACGGTGAGTTAAAATGAAAAGTTTTTAATCAAACTGAACCCGCGCAAGGGTTGCAAGAAATTTTATAAGACGTTCTGAATAATTTGCAAAACATGTCTAAATAATTGTTAACCTACAAAATAGGAATTTGATTATAATTTAACCTTCTCGAAAATAATTTTTCCATATTCTTCTTTGATTTTTTTGAGTCAGATTAGTTATTTTCAAGGAAAAAGGTTCCGATTTCATTGTAAAAACTTCATTTAAATGGTTTTCTGTAAATATCCCGCAACCAATTTTACGCTGGAATTTTCAAACAACAGCTGCAGCGTGACAAAATGTTTATCCTTTTTGGGGGACGCACGCTAGAGCCTCTTTCATAGAGCTACCCAGTTTTTTTCTTGAAAATCTTCTTGGAATGGCAGAAATTAGTATAAAGGTATTTTTATTATATTGCGCAGTCAATTTTATCCGCACGATACTAATCAATTTCCTATTATAGTATATTAGAAACCTTCAAGCCCAAAATATTCCGGAGTTACTACAATTCCTAAAATATTAACAGCTTGCTTTTCAAATGTGCTCTGGAGAGAGTTTCAGCCATAGTCAAGTACAGGATTGATCAAGGGATGAGAGAAAAATAGCCATATTCCATTTCCGAATTGAACTTCTCGAAGAGAATTCAACCCAGTAAAAATATGAATGACGCAAATAAAATAATATTTCACAAAAATTGATTACAATAAATGCCTAGTAATATATACAATACGAGCTAGTTGGTACCATCAATGAAAAACATGAGTTCTTAGAAAATTATTATTACGTTATTATCTTAAAATAGTTGAAAAAACTCTTGTTGTAGAAAGAAATATGTTATAAAAATGGCACTTAAACAGAGTGAATATTATGACTTACGTAATAAATGACTGATAATGAATTTGTGTCAACATGTAGGGACAGAAAGAAATTCATGACCTAATATTATATTTTGGGGAGAGGAGAGAGAATGGATGACGTAAATGAGGATGATATAGCAACAAGGTTTAGAAAAGTAAAACAATCGGTAGGCAATAAAAACAGAAAAGGAATATAAATATAAAAGCTACCAGAATCACGATAAAGATAGTAGACCAGAGGAGCTGTAGAGTTGTGGAGCAAAATAGCTTGACTCTTGTCTTTCTGACAATGTCCCCGTTCAGTACCTGCCTTTGATTGATAGAAGAACACTCCAATTGCTAGGTTACAAAAATAATCACGTGCATATCCACTACACCCAACTAGCCACGCACTTGCGCGACTCCCTCAGCCGAATATCTTCCCGAGAGGATCCCAGGTCGGCATTGGCACAGACGCCCGACGGTGAAAGACGGAGAGGAGGCAGCGCGGTTCACGCATTCCCCTCGCCCCGCCCACCGAACCGAGTCTCTCACCCCACCCCACCGTCCCTTTCCCCTCCGCAAACACCGTCGTCCGCCCCCACTCTCCTCCAAAGAGCATCACGGGAGGAGGGTGAGATTCTGGCGTTGGGGAGGGGAGCGATCTGACAAGGGGAGAGTACATCCGAAAGGGGGAAGGGGCGGAGAGCGGAGGGGGTGGGGAAAGATATGGGCGGGGAGGGGGGGGAGATTCCCACGCCTCCTGGACCAATCGTGAAAGGGATCGCGCGATCCGGCGGAGACCCCTCCCCGCCCGCACCCATTCTCAACCTTGCGTTGGTATCCATTGTATGCGTCATTCAAAGCCGCGGGGATGGGAGAGGGAGAGAGCAATGGGGTTGCGGGAGGAGACAAGAGGTGCCTGGGAATGCGAAGGAGCTTAAAGGAAACCGGTGAAGAGAGAGAAAGGCAGAGAAGGAGAAGAGAAAGGATGAAATCGGAGGTAGGCCAGCGAGGGTCAGAAAATCATGAGAAAGCAGGAGGGGAAGGAGGGATTTCGCCGGAACTCTCATTACGCTCTTCCAAAGTGCTCAGAGATCTTATTCCTATTGACAGTAATCTAGTGTTTGAACTCTATGTAAAAATATTAAGATCACAAAGAGAAATGATGCAGTAAACTAGAAACAAATCAGTTGCGGTCTGTTGTATGTGGAGCATAACTGATCGAAAGAAACCAATGCTCTGAGATGAAATCAGTGTACGAAGTGCCTGAAAATGGCAAAATTAATTCAGTGACGCTAAACCAATCACTAACACAAGTTCCTATAGCTTATTTGAAAATCATATTTAATGGGTCAAGCGCTAAGCGAAGGAAATGGGCGGTCAAATTTTTTTAATACAGATGGCCCCCTAGTATAAAATAAATCGCTGAATGAAACACCCACTTTAGTATTTCATTCGACGCAAAAAATTAAATCATTTGCCTAAAATAAAATCTTTCATAATAATTTGAATAGTGAGTTTTGTTTTTCAGATTAACGTTAACGCGTTATGGCTTTCTTTATATGCCTTGCTCAATTAATATACTAATTCTCCGCCGCATCCTTGGTACTGTCTCAGACTCCAATGTCCAAATTGTATCTACTAGTATTTCATGAGTCCCAATTATAATTATCTACGATATCCCGTAGATAATTATCTACGATTCAAAAGAAAAACAGTAGGATAAAACAGTGAGTTCTTACTCGCCACGTGTCACTTACACTGCCGGCTTGATGTCTATATTTTGTCTGTCCACCTCGGTAATGAAAATTTAAAGAGCGCTCACGTATTGAAGTCTTATCAATCAAATCGAATTAGAACAAACATTTCTCCAAGGTATGCAAATAACAGATATTTATTCGAAAGTGCGAACATGAGCAAAATTTGGCCGGTGGGATCGTCACCATGTGTAATTATTCAGTACTTAATCCGATTTATATGTTGCAGTCTCCTAATTTACCATTTCCTTCCATTATTTTCATTCCTTCATAGTCTCCTGCGCTGATATATTTTATCAGCTGCTTACAGTAATTCATCTTTTGGCGTTTTATACAGTTTTCCTCTTTATGTGTCCAATCAGTTTTCATCCTCGGATTTCAAATATCTTCCACGCTTTCCTTTTACCCCGTCCTTAGAAATACTGCATCATTTGTAACCCTGGAAATCTTTTTAATTTCATATGTACGTGAGGGTGTAGTTGTGCGCATGTTTGTGTGCGTGTGTGTGCGTTATAATGAACCTATGTGTTATTCTCAAAGTTCTAATTTTTATGTACATTTGTGTATGGAATTTTAACTTTCCATCACACATGCAGGTAATTGCTCCATTCTCATCCAAAGACCTGAATGAGAAAGCCTCACTACGATAATATTCCATGTTTTGTCCAATAAATAAAGAATTAAGAACGCCAAAGGAAACTCTCTGGTTAGAGATGAGAATATAAACCGCGACAGGACCGAATAGAACGAAGAGTATGATACGGATATGTGGGTTGCCGGACATGGGGGAGGAGGAATGTTACCCACCATTTCGTCTCGCCACGTCCCTGCCCCTCTCCCTTCGGACTTCCTCCCCATCAACCCCTCCGGACTTCGGTGGCAGAGGGTTGCGTAAGCCTTCAACGTGCATTCGTCTGTCTGCGGCCGAACCTGTTTGCGGGGCGCGCATGGAATGTTGAGAGTTGCGTGGGTGTGTGTGTGTATGTGTGCGAGCCTGATACCCCGGAGGGGTCGAGAGAGCACTAGAGAGTCAGGGTGAAAGGACGAAGGGAAGGGTTAAAAGGTCACCGTAGTCCGTGGAAGCGCAGGAGCGGCATTTTTATGTGCACCCAACTTTACAGGATGGGGATGAAAGGCGTTCTCTCGAGGAGGAGTTCTCTTGTAGGTTATCGTATGGGACATCTCATACAGCAGCCTTCTTTCGTTATTCATGTCGCTTGGAAGTTGCTTGGTCGCAAAGAGTGAACGAAGTGCGTCCGTTCCACGACAGTGGTACCCTTTAATGATAGTCATTTTTCATTGTCCTCTTTAGAGAAAGCGATTTAAAATTTAAGGTTTTCAGATGTTTACCGTGAAAATACCGTTAAAACATGGTAATTAAATACTTTTTTTTAATCATTGATTTCATTTTATCCAAAAAGGAACACACTGATCATTTAACACTGGACTGACGACTAAATTATTCATAAATCAGAATGCGTTCTTTCCTATCGATGCGGCATAATTAAAGACTAATGATTGAAAGTTCAACATTTTGGCAATATAAATAGCTATATTATAATATGGTAACGAGTAATTGAGCATTAAAAAGTAAGTAACATAGTAGTACACGTGTTCCATAGTAGTCAAAGTGTTCCAAACGCGTAGTGCGTGAAACGTTCACGTAAAATTTATTAGTTAACGTTCCCTCTTGCTAATCTCATATACTGTGACGAAATAAGCTACGTGCGTCAACATTTACATTGAATATTCTAAATGTCCATTCATTATCAGGAGGATGTCTTCCAAAATGCTGGCTTCAACTTTGGAAAATCAACATTTATAAAGACTTTAGTTGCACAGATTACCTCAATCAAATCCAATCCAAAATTTCCTTTCACTATCGCTCATTTACCACGCAAAATATAAACCAAAAGACAAATATCGCTTTGGCAATTGTTGAAAACAGTTAGAAAGGAAGAAGAGAAAAGGGAGATGGAGAGATTCCATGGCAAAAGGAAGGCGGACACATGGAATGGGACACGTGGGGATGGAGAAAGAGAGAGAAAGAGAGAAGCATTGCGGAGGCGGGGCTGGGAGGACGAAACGTTCGGACATGAATTCACGCACACAATGTTCAATGTGGTGTGGGTGTCCCTGTTTTATTGACTGCGTCGGTCAGGAAGGGGGAAAGTGCGTGCGTCTGTGCGAGCGAGTGCGTGCGCGCGCTCGTGTATGTGTGCGTGGCATGCGCTTGGCAACGAGGACGATTTCGGTCCGGGAGGAGTTAGTGCGGAAGGAAGGAAAGGAAGGCAGAGGGCAGAGGATTGGCGAGTGGGGGTAGTTGGGCGGAGGAGGAGTTGGATAAGAGGGGAGCGGAGGCCAGCGGAATGGGGAAGGGGTGGAGATGAGAAGGAGGGAAGGAGTTGTGTGCTTCGTCCCTGTGTTGTGTGCAAAAGGGAGAGCGGGAGGGTCAGCCGAAGGCGAAGCGAAGGGGCGAGGGGGGGAGGTGGTCAGGTCAGAGAGAGAGGGGAGCGTAAAGAGGCATTGCGTGTGCGGAGGGCGAGGACAGCTAAGGAGGGAAGAGAAAATGGAAAATACGTGCGGGCGCAGGAATGAGGGATAGCGACAATGTCTCCAACTCCCTCCCAAATGGTCATCATTATACGTGTACCAAGACGTAAACCAAATTGGTCGGACCACGTTTTCTTGAATTTTAAACCGAGAAAACTTTGACAGCAATACCCAAAGCGATGACTATTTGCCTCAAATGGCAGAACTTTCTGGTACCTGTTTTGAAGATTGAACAGTGCACTGAAACGTATGCATTGGTCCATGCTCCGTGCTTCAGGAAGAATGAAAATAACTTTGAGAAGAATGTTCCGTTTTAATGCATTCAACTGGCACGTGGTTATAAAAAAAATATATTTACGAAAATGAGCTTCCTGTCCTTTGCTGTAAAATTTACAGGTGATGATTATGCATAAATATTTCATTATTTGGCTCATTGGAAACAATTAAACTAATCAGTGCGAAGCAGATTACATAATATTCTGGAGGACCAATGGAAAATCTAGTGCTAATGTACCCTGTAAACATGTAATAAATACAGAAATTACATTTACATACAGCCAAATTTGGACACAGTTTATGATTTTAAATCTCCTAATTTTTAAACAGTGGGTAACCCTTGCTATTGAACATGTAGTCATGATAAGCAAGATTAGGTACGAACAACTAGTACGATTAAAATAATTCTCGGTCGGCGGCTCATTTCCTAGTGTTTGCCAATCGCAAATTCAAATTAAAAATTCGAATTTACGAGGAAGGCATGAAAAGTAGACAGCAAAAAAGTCATCGGAACATTAGTGAGGGAGTTACGGTGGGAAGGAGAGAGAGAGAGAGAGAATAGATAGAGACATTGGAAAAATGAGGGTCGCGGTGGAGTTGCCGAGAGAAGAATCGAATCGAGAGGGATAAATGTTGGGGAGAGGCAGAGATATGCGTGGGCGAGTGACTCTTCGGGGGTCGGAGGGGGAATTGCGGGTAGAAGGTGTGGAGGGGGGAAAGAGGCGGAAATGGCAGAGGAGGCCATGACGCCCGCCACACATGTTTAGGTTTCCCCGAAAACCTCCGAACCAATCCCTCCTCACCGCTCGAGACCGCCGTCGACTTCTCCTTCTCCCTTCCCCCACAAACCCTCCCCTCAACCCAATCCCCCCTCTCCCGTAAACCCTCTCCACTCCCCGCACACCTCCACTCTGCTCATAGCAAAACCCCCCATTCCACACGCACACCTCCCTCCACCTCCTTCTCAGGCCTTTTACGCGGATTCCTTCCTCCCTCTTTCGAATGAGCCTCACCTCTTCCCTACCTCCATCCTATTCCTCCCTCTTCTTCGGGGACGCCGGTGTTGAAACATCTCTTTCATTCCGCTTCGACGGTATACTTCATAATTTTCCTCCCGTTCACATACAAAGTGAATCAAAAATATTTTTCTTCAACGGATGCATGACCATCTTGATGGCGCTACATAATTTACTATGAGTGTCCTCTGCAATAATGCATTGTTAAATGTGCCATAATGTGCTAAAAATATAACTTATACTAATACAACCCGTTGCTATTTTACATATAAAACTAGATCTCATAAATTATTCTAATTTTTACGTCAATTATGGTTTCAAGTGGTCTCACATTTGAACCCATTTGAACGTAGGTCGCTCAAGTAATTAGAAGTAATCCTGACCATATTTATGACTGTTATAATTTGAATATAATAATTTATTTTAAAAATTTCATGCTTTCAATAAAAATGGTTGACTGTTTTCAATGCACTCAAGGCTTCTTTGCTGCGACTACCGCCGTTAAATAATAAAGCTCAAATGCAATGCATTCTGTGCATATCAACGTCATTAATTTGGGATGAAGTGCTTTTCTCCCTTACCCACTGCCCTTCGTTTTCACTGTTCCCTGCAACCCCTCTTTCTCTCTCTCTCTCACACACCTCCACCGCGCATTAAAAACCAACTTAATGCGTTAAAGAACCTTAATCGCAATCGAATGAGTCAGAATTTCTTTCCCCACCTTGCCAGGGACCCTCCTTAACTTATTCTTCATATCCTATTTATAATTCCACCTCACGGACGCACTTCGTCTCTCTTCTCCTTCCCTCTCCCACCCCCTCCCTCGAGCCAGGCACCCCCAGGGGCATTCTCACCCCAACATCTCGTATCGCTCCCCCCCTCCCTTTCCATCTCATTCGCTGCTCATTTTCCCACCTTTTTCCTCACTTCCTACCTCTCCAGTCCCTCTCCCCCCTTCCCTTTGTTGCTCTCTTTCGGGTCGCATTCTCTCCCACTCTTTCCACGCAGATGCCACCTACCCTCCCTCCTTCCCTCCATTGCGTCTCCGCCCACCCTCGCCTCCCTTCCTCCACCGCCGCCGCCGCCACCACCACCGAAATCCCTAAAGAGCACGCGATATAATTAAGGGAGAGACCATTAAAACCGAGGTCTGAGGGAAATCCCCCAACCCGCACCCGGAAATATCACACTTTAAAGTACAAGGGAGGTTTCTCGTTATGAACTTGTTCCCTGTAGCTTCCTATAGACACACACACACACGTGCACGTAATACGTTTGTATCCGAACTCCCTCCCTCCCGCGTACGCATGCCGTCATCCTCCGGGCCTTTCCATTCAAATGGGCCCAAGAAAAAGGACCTTCCTCTTGTGTCCTCGTGTCCCGCCTCCATCCGACCACACTTTAAGTTTTCTTTCCATTGTCATTATTTTTAACTCCACCAAGGGCTTTTCCCATTGTGTTCATTGCTGCCGCATTCTTTCTTCGGGAATCAGGTGAGTTAATTGGAGGATAGACGGGTGAGAAGCAAACACCGGTTCGCTTGCTTCCCGTCAACGGGTGAAGAAGTCTCGCAAGATTCCATTTCCCGACCGTTTTATTTCCTAAGTGCAGGGCCATTAGGGAAACTCCGCTACGTAATGGGATGGCTTTATGCAAAGGAAATGGACCGTCAAGGCGTTCGTAATTGGGTTGAGATACCTTGAGTAGGGAATGTAACTCGCTCCGCGTGATGGTGAAATGAATCTGCCTCTCGCGATGTCATTGAAGGTTTTGCATAAAATTTAAAACGCATTTAAACTTACGTTTATATAGTTTGGTGAGCGATTTATGGAACCATTATCGAACTAAGTTCTTAAATCATTAGTTTAAATGATATCTGCATTATTCCCAGGTTTTCATTAGCTCTTTAATTTGGGTGGATAGCAAACAATTTGAAAACCCGAGAAGAATACTAGGGCCATTTGTGTCATGTAGATGTTCAAAGATTATTCCAGAAATAATATTAATTTCAATGGTGATTGCACAAAACATTCAAATAATTTATAGAACATGTTTTTTTCATGAAATACCCAATTTTCAAAAATCAATTCTTAGCATTATTAGTTTAAAGAACAATTTTTCAACGTCACTAAAATATTCGTACTTACTATTCCAGGTGTGGTTCCAGAACCAAAGAGCAAAAATGAAGAAAATCCAGAAGAAAGCAAGACAGGATGGGAAGTCAAAGGAGAGCGATAATGACGACAAAAGTCTGAAAAGTAAATTGAAGGAAGAGGAAAATAGTGAGTTTAGTGAAGCAAATTAGTGAGCAAAAATAATAGTGAAATTAATATTAGAAAAACTAGAGTGATTTATTTTCATAAAAATATTTGTCCAAAAATATGTTTCCCGTTAAAAAAATGTTTTCATTTTGTTTTGATGACAGTAGATGGTGGGAGCTAATTACAGAATTTATGAGGGTAAATTTCCTAGTTAATATATCTAAGGTTGAAATATAACTATTCGGATTACACTTCTCTAACATAACGATAGTTTATTTTTAGTGACACGTGAATTTTAGTCGTAAGATTCACGAAATGATAATGACGCATAAATTGGACATAAATTCCCCTGCACTTGTGTAGTTTTTATTACCAAAATTTACTGTTGTATCGTTAAAAAAATATCTTCAAAGAGGCTATGAAGGCTGTCATGAATAATAACTCACCGAACAGTCCCGGTCGATAAATGCATGTGCATAACAAAA
The DNA here is from genome assembly GCA_037158775.1 of Hetaerina titia. NCBI lineage: Eukaryota > Metazoa > Arthropoda > Insecta > Odonata > Calopterygidae > Hetaerina > Hetaerina titia. The sequence goes on along the minus strand of CM073769.1, from coordinate 35,710,359 downwards.
ATGACGCTGGAGGGCACATTCATAGCCATACGGCATTAGTAAGCAAACGCTAATAACTTTATCAAAGTTTGCAATATAAAATAAACGCACAATTATTATAAATTTTCCCTACGTAAGGGTTTCCGGAACTACAGTGTTCCGGAACGCGTAATGTGTATTTTAACGAAGACATCGCCGCATTCATAAACGTTCTCTCAATCCCTGTGCAAACGAAAAGGAACGTCTCCCATTCTTCCATCGTATGGATTCCAAAGGATATGCCTACATTTGCCATTGTCTCGCACGCCACGCCCGCTGACCGCATATTGGCCCCGTAATTTCCTATTAACGTGCGCTGTGGGCGCCGCCGTCGGTCACGGAGTGTCCCTCTCCCCTCCGCCCAATCCCCTCTCTGATCCATTCGAACAATGAAATTCGCGTCTCCTCCTTTATCCCGCACGAGACTGTGGAAAGCATCCGTTCTGGAGACTTTTTATGGCCGCCCGAATCCATTGACACGAAATTCCGGGCACATAAACTTGCATAATTAAAGGAAATCACTCAAGCCATTGGAACTTTTGGTAGGCATAGAATAGCTCGATGAAAATTTCCAACTTAGTCTTAGTGAAATATTAGTTGAAATGTCACAAAGACGTGTTGCGTGGAATTTTAATTCTAAATGGGTCTCCTATTATTGGCTTGGGGTATATTACCCAAAAACAAGACCGACTAACCGCGAATGCCGATGTAATTTCTTGTAAAAAGTTTGACAGAATTAAAAATATTTCATTTTAATTATTCGTAATTCTATGATATGCTATGCTGCCATTTTAAATTTTCCAATGTCATTATTTATCTAAAAAACACGCTAGATAATAAATTACTAAGTAACTGGCGACTTCATAACACATTCCTTAAAATTAATTTCAAGTTTGGATTGAACCGATACCTTCAGAAACTCTTTCAGGCATGTTTTATGCTGACATTATTAGCTATTCTCAATTTATTAAAAAAGCTGAAAAATATTAAGATTCCATCAGTGTCTCATAATACAATAAACATGAAATATATTGATTGTATAAAGAGCAGAGCAAGGAAATCGAATGGTACAAGAAACTGAAAATATTGACAAGGGTGTGTTGCTCAAAATGAGTGTCCATAAATTCTTCTCATAATGTATCCATTCTAGTGCCCACATCAAATAAGAGAGTCCTTTTCAGTTCCGTCCTCCTTAATGGGAAACCACTACAGGTGGGTAAACGGATGACAAGTTGGAATCGGTAGAATAAACGGAATAATTTTAGAACCCAGTTGTATTGAGCCTAACATATATAAGTGCTATCCAGTAAAATCTAAAATGCATGCTAAACTAGTCGCGTATTGTGCCGTTTTTGACGAGTGAACGAAAAATAATTATTAGTCTCCACGCCCGAGCATATAAAATATTTTATGATTCGCCACCATGAAAAGCTAACATATAATTCAATAGACATATATGATCTTAGCAATGTTTTCTCCATAGTATAATTAGACGACTATCATTAATAAAAAGTGTTGAGCTGGAATGGCCCGTGACAAACGCAAAGCCCAATTATGAGCATAGGATCCAATCACTGTAAGATTATTATATAATAATCTAGCAGCTATCGGAGTCTTTGCTCACAAATTGGCTTTGTTTGTTCTATTATTAAGTAACAGGATCATAGAAAAGATGGTTAGTTCTGCCAAATCCGTTCAGGATGTTTCAATTAGAAAATCGACATTCATCTAACAACGAAAGAGGCACAAAAGATCGTACTATCTACCATATCGCTGATATAAAATATTTTTTTAAATGTATTTCAGTTCCTGTTAAAAATATTGGGTCATCTGAAAGAGTTCAAGCTGAATCCGAACCGAAGTTCTCATATCAAAACTTCGAATGTTTAGAGTTCATTAATAACTTTTACGTTAACATGGTAGATAGCGCGTAGCTGCCAAACTTATAGGCTGCCCGTGCCACTTTTGGTCATATGTGAAAATATGCTGTGAAAATACTTGCGCTCTTGGGAAGATTGACAAAAATCAAAGACTTAACAAACTCCCTTGGAGCATAGGAGCTACTAGCGATAGGCTAATAAGGGCTACAAATGAGTCAAAAACCTAAACCAATTGGTCATGAGTGAAATATAAAAATATTATTGACATCATATGGGATGTCAAATACTCAATCTGATTAGTAAAATATAAATAGCTATGATGAACGATCTCACACGCGTTAACTAACATGAAATGACATCGTGGCGAATATCAAATCAATACTAATACAATTCAAACATGAAAAAGTATAATAAGAGGTATCGTATGAGAAAAATTAACTTGAGGTAATAAAAAAATAATTTACTATTCGGTCAGATATTTTACAATTGGGATGTTTATATAAGTTTAAGTTTCTGGTTGATAGGGTTGAAGCTGTTTGCTTCGACATCTCATTACTCGCTTCATCATCTCTCTCTCTCACGTTAAAAGGTCCACCTGCTTCGTCGTTCCTGAACAACGACAGCAGCGACACAGAAGGTGGGGGTAGCGGGAGCATCCTGACGGCGGGTTCCGTGGTGGTGGCCGGGGGGCCGGGCCGGGCGGAGACGGCGGCCTTCGCGGCCGAGCTGCGGGAGGCGGTGGTGGGTGCAGGGGCGGAGGGCCGAGGAGGCCCGCAGGGTGGAGGGGCCGGCGTAGGCCCGCCGCAGCAGCCACCGATCCCGACACCGGGGGGCATGCCGCTACCCCCGCACCCGCTGGCGCACCACCATCCCCTGCACATCCATCCGCACTTACACCCGAATCACCACCACCACCATCATCACTTCCTCACCATGAAGGAGGAGATGGACAGCGAGGGTCAGGTGCCTCCGCCGCCTTTCTTCAAGCCCACGCCGCCCACCACGGCTACCTCCACGCCCTCCTCTCAGGAATTCGACGCAGGTGCGTGCTTCCGGAGGAATAACCAAAACGAAAGAACTCGCTGTCTCAGGGGGTCGAAAAAAATTACCACCACCCTCACAGAACGCTCAACTAACTAAAAGGGAAAAAGCGAGTGCATTTACAAGCATCGATTCAAGCCAACATTATTATGTGTACTTCATTCCATTTTGGCTATGATAGTTAATATGAAGAAAGATTTAATTAAATATTATAAAGAGGAGATAAAATTATAAATGCTGATCCCATCAGATTTTTTGCAGAAAATACCTTGAAAAAATGTTATAAAATAATTTTGAAGAAGTAGCGCTAAAGATAAATAGAGCCAAACCCTTACCTATTCACCCTGATATGAAAATTAAACACTATACTTTGGTCATATATAGTTAGCATAAGAATGTGCGTATCAAGAAATGTTAAAGTTTTGACTTATATTATTAATTTAAAAAATACAGGGTATGCGACGAATTTATAGTTCCGAATTTTTGAAAATAGTTAATGATAGTCTTTTCCCTAAGGCTCTTACTCGAAGGCTACATTTTTATTATATAGCCACGAAAACGTACCTAAATATTTGGAGTCTGCACACATTCCGAACACTTGATAGCTAAACTTCTCTCTGATTTAAAAGTAAATTTGCGCGATGAAACCGAAGAAATAATGTCGGTTCCATTGGATCATGTGTGAAACTCCTCACCCCCTTTCAGCTATAAGCACTGGGTGAAACATATACATGACATGACAAATAGATACACAGGCGTTCATGTTGTCGTTTAGCCCCGACACTCCTTTTTTATTCGCCTCGCACCGAATCAAAGGAGGGGAGAAAATTACCTCTCGCACATGCAGTATGTATAAGCGCGTCGATGGGGGATAAAAATATTGAGCCAAAAAAAAGGGACAAAACGTGGGATTCCCGCGTACCATATCCGAGGTGGAAAGGGTCGCCGGCGACTTTGATCCATCGCCGTTCGGAGGACTACACGGCTCCGGACCACGCGCCCCCACACATACGAGACGACAACATATGCCCTCCCTCCCCCCTCCTCAGTTCCGCCCCTACCTTCCCTTTCCGACACAGCGTGCTCTTCACACATTTTCCCCAGCCTCATTCTTAACCCCCACCAATACTGCCATCCATCCTCTCCCCCTATTTCCCCCATTCCTGCCAAATAACAAACGACCAAGGGGGAGGGAACGCCTCCTCCACCCACGTGAGAGGGTGTTTCACAGTGCCCCCTCCGTCGCCTACGTGAGCCGACGCCCCCTCCCCCGATTCCTCCCTCACCATTCCCTCCCTCACTCTCCCTTTCTCCTATTCCTGTCATCCTCCCCCTGTACGCCACCCCCATTGGTTCACTCAGTCCGTAACCCTCGCCTCGGATCCAGAGGAGCACATCCATCTTCCCTATGCGAGACACACGACGTCCTCTCATCCCCGGTACTCCCGTTTGGATACGCTTCCTTATACCTTCTACCCGCGCCTTACCTCTCGCCCATTCCTCGCCCCAACTCCGCCACCCCCTCCCTTCTGGTCCCACTTCTTTCTCTCTCTTGAATCTCCCTGACATCATCTTTTTTCCCCTTCTCCTTACCTCTTTTTTCATACCATTTTCTTCCTTGGCCTTTCCTTCATCGATTTAATCGTAATTCATTCATGTATATCAACTTCCGTTATACAGTGTTAACACCACTTTTCATGCAACTGTTTAATCTTTTCTTCTCTCCTTATCTTCCAAGAATTGAGTAAATCACAATAATTAAGATCTCAGCTCTCAAGGTAGTACGCGATTAAGACATTCTGATGAAATTGGAAAAAAAGTACCTATCAATTTGGCTTAATCGTTTTCGTTTGAAATCATGCTTGTATTGTGTGTCAATGTGATAATTATTAAAAATTCAGGATGAAAATAAAATTAATTCGATCTCTAAATATTTATTTTAAGATTTTTTCAATAATGCCAAATATTTTATTGCAATATTTAACGTAAGTGAAAATTAAGTTTTTCGTCCGGATTAAGATGTAAAAATAGCGGCACATAAGAAAAAGCAGTGCATCAGTCTTTTAATCCAGCTCCAGGCCACAGTCAATCGTCTATTCCTCTCCATTTCACCTCATCCTACGAGAATTTTCTATCTGTACCTCCCAATATTTCCAGCAACCCTCCCGTTATATCCTTTATTTATTGCCCTAAAAGCCTCAGTCATCATATCCTTAGATATCATCTTTCCCTCCATTTCCGTTCCCCCGAGTAAAAATATGGCACCTCCCCTCTTCCGTTTCATCTCCCTTAGTTTTCCTCGATGGCTCCCACCCCCTCTCGCTTTCTTCTACCTCTCTTCTAACTGTGCGTATAGTGGATACAAAGCTCTCTTTCTCCTTCCCTCCCCCCTACACCAGCGCGATTCTCCGAATCCCACTCCTTCCGATTTCCCGCGACCCTCCCCATTTTCCCCGGCCATTAACAGCGGCGACTGCGCGGTAGAGGACGACCCCGAAATAAAAGTCTCTCCCTGACTTTATCCGTCATTATTTCACAACGACCGATTCGGGTCCCGTGGACTCGGAATGAGGACGACCAACCGACGCACTTTTTATCCACCCACCCCCTTCATCCATCCATCCAACTCCCTCTCCAATACATTCTCTCTCATTCTGTCTCTGCCGTTTCTAGAACCACCCTTCTTCCCTACTGTCTACTTTCATAGAATACTGCTTCTCTCCTCCAACCCTCACTCGCCACCCCAACGCCATTTGAGAAGTTCCCACTCCCCACTCCTAACTCCGTTTCATACTAGTGCTAAAAAGGTCAGAGATGAATAAAGCCTGGAGGACGCAATAAAAAATTGCGAATGAGATTAGATGAAATTTACGCTCGTGGATTGTTACGGGAAAAGGAGTGGGGAGTGTGTGTTGGCTTTTCATTGCAATGGCTGAAATTTTGAGTGATAGTACCCAAAGAAATCATCCATGAACGAAATGATCTCAGACATCTATGCGACGTCGAATGAATGAAATTTAAACGGAATGGTGAAAGAAAGAGCTGAGATATTAATAAGATAGAAATAGTGTACATTCAAAGAATATTAATAGGAAAAATCTCCGTCTATCTTCCCGTTCCATTGCGTTCTTGAATATAGTATTGTATTTTTAATTACAAGCCCAAAAAATCAAAGAGTATGAGCCTTGAAAAGTTTGAAATAATGACGGATTTAATAACGACACCTTTTAGACATTTGGAACCAATTTTAATTTGAAATAACTTAGTTTGAATTAATAATTAGGATACAAGGAAAAACCCAAACGATCGAGGATCAAAACTATTTGTAAGTCTCACATTGTTAGCATTTTCCCTTACACCAATGGCCAAAAAAACTCGCAACTCTGACGCAAACACGAAGACATTGGCGCAGGAATGACCGAAGAGGGGAAAATTCTTTAAAATGAAAAATTGGAATCGAACGAGGAAGCAAAAGCATGTCAGTTTTTCCTCTCTCATCACCCACCCTCTTTTATCCACCCAGGCATCACTCACATAAGGGACGCCCGGCCCCCAATCCCCTGGCACGTCTTCAAAGACGCCACTCACTGCCGTCGGCCCGATCGAGAATAAATGGGTCGACTAAAGTGAGACAAATGAGCATGTGAAAGAAGACGATGAGAGGAGTGGAATGGCCACTCCCCATCCACTATCTTTCCCCCCTCTCCGAACACAAGCTCCCTTACTTTTTTAAGGTTGGGCCGGAGATCGTAAGGGCGGGACGGGAAAACGGGGAAGGGTGAGAGATCAAGATGGGATAGGAGACAATTGGGCGAGAGGAGGCGCCGGGTGGCGGGAGGAGTGTGCGTGTGGGGCGGAGGCCATTGGATGGATGAGGAGGAGGCCTCTGATACCCCTGGACCATGGGCGGGGGAGAGGGGGAGGGTCGACGGAAGAATGAGCGCGGGGGTCTGATGAGGAGGAGGAGAAGACCTTGGCGAGACGCCGTAAAGAGGCTCCGTCCGTAGCCCCCGTCTTTTTTTTTTAATTCGCGGAGGGAGCAAGTGGAGTGGAGCGAAGGAGGGCCGAGGGGATGCTGGTGGTGTGATTGGTGCGCGTGGAAGCAGAGAGGAGGCATTTTTGTGAGACAGGAGGAGGAAGGCGATGAGAACGGAAAGGAAAAATAAATTAAGGAGTTTTATTTTTTCTTCTAAGTCTTAGAATAGCAATCTCCCTGAAAACTTCCTCGAAAACGATGTAATAGGAAACGGAAAGAGATGAGACATTTCAAAGGGTGAAGAGGGAGGAAAACCATATCCTTTTCGCCCGTGTGCCGAGTCGGTGAAACAGAGACATGGGGGCGGGAGGGGAAAGGGGGGATTGGGGTGAGAGAAGAGAGTAAGGTAGGAGGGCTGAGCAGAAGAGCCAAGGTTTTTGAAGAGTTCTCGGCATCATTTAAGTTAAAAGCAGTGGCGCCGGAAAAATACTGATCCCTTCGCCTCCTTGCCATCTCTCTTTATGTATTTGTATCCACCCCTCCCTCTGCTCCCCAGGCTGACTCCCACGCTCCGTCCAACCTCTCCACCTCTCATTCGCATTGAAAGTCTCTGTTTGATGATATTCAATCCCTCCTTTCCTTCCCAGAGTGGCTGTGATTTCTACAATTTCCCGGAACCGGGGGAGATTTCGAAAAAAATGAGTAGAGAATGGTTGCCAGGATTCAAATATCTCAATCGGGATGAAAGGCTGTTAAAAGGTCTCTCCGACTCCCCTTCCCCCTCGTTTCCTCCAACCCAGCCCTCTCATTTCCTACTCTGCTTCTCCTACTATCCCTCCTTCCCCCCCTTTTTACCCTTGTTCCTTAACCCCCTCGAAGTCCAAAAAACCCCACCCCTGCTTCATACTCTAAGGAGAAAGCGGATATTGCAAAATGAAAATTCCTTCAAACGTGCCGATGTTTCAGAAGATTATTTTTTTTCTTTCTCTATCTCGGCCTTCCGAGAGGATATTATTATTTTTCATTTTATTTTCAATCGCTGAGAGCCTTTGTACTTATAAAGCTGGCGATGAAGGGATCGTGGAAGAATACGGTGGAATAAAACGTCTTTAAAAATCCGTTGTTTTATATTTCTCGCCAATTCCAGAAAGGAGATTTTTATTTATTTTTTAGGAAATTTCTCCTAAAATGATAAAGGAATTCCGAATGTGCCATGGTTGTCATTTCACAGGGAAAATGTTTTAGATTAGTAAATGTATTACAGATTTTTTGCTGAAGAAAACTGGAACTTATTGATATTTCGGTTTTCTTGAGCTTATGAGTCTTCTCTTTTGGATGTTTTCCTTGATAAGGTGTGACTAAGGGTAAATTGTTGCATTTCATTAAAAATCTCATTTTTTATATTCATTAATAGCAGTAAGTTTTTAAGTAATCAATAGCAAAGACGCAATTAAATCTTGTCTACATTTTCATTGTTATAATTTACTTTGTTTTAAAAATGTTACAAGAAATATGAATGAAAGAAAATTGGTTGAAGGTTTAAAAATTGCAAACTAAATATCATTTGTCTGAAAATTAATACTTTTACTGATTATCTCCCTTAATAACTGCCATATTATATATTTTGAAAATTATTAGTAATGTTGCATTTTTAATAAATAATATGCCTCGATCAATATATATCTTACAATCGCACGTGTAGTGATGCGACCATTCTATCCTTCTTCCTAACGCCATTATATTTAATGCCAATTAATATTCTTTCATCCCTATTAAACACAAAATAAAAACATAAAAGAATGAATAAAATAATATCTAATCCGTAGCAAATATCGTCTAGCCAACACATTGGACTGAAGATTCCAAAGTGAAATTATATCATTCCAAAATAAATTAAGAGAGAATTGAATAGTTAGGTTTATTGGGTTTAAATACCTCTATACTTGTTTAAAACTAACCCGTTAATTATTAAGAGCTGACGTACTTATTTCTCATCAAGTTTCGTCATGGTTTACAAAGTCAATAGTTTACTAATAGGGCTAGCGATTAGATCATTCAATTACTGGACTAGAGGACTCCTGGTTCAAACCCCGATTGGTATGTAAGCATAATATATTCTCCAGTAAAGGTAGTGGGATATTCAGGTAATCGGAACATCATGGGTAACTGAGTAATGGCACAGTCAAAGAATAGGCTCCTCCACCGTGAAAGTTAAGATTAACGTGTTAATTCTAGTACGTTTTAAAGTCTCCCATTCGACAAATCCTTCCATGTGGATTACTATGGCTATTATTTTCAAATTTAACTGTGGAAAACCATGAAAATGTCTTCTGCTTAAATGGCATATTCGTTTTAGTACAAAGAAACCAATGTGGAAACAATGAATTGGGCACGACTTTCCAACTAAAACAAAAATGTCGTGCGCCGTGTGGTTATGCAGCTGACCGATCCCACAAGTGATATATTGCATACTCACCAGGATACAGAAAAGTGAAATATTTCTGAATGAGTCTTGTCTATCAATTTAACAGTTAATCTTTATAAATTTGTCAATCTTATCCAACCTGTCCACTTATCGCAGGACTTAAAAAATTTCCTCAATGTCGTATTTAAAATAATACAATTAGTCGCTTTCCTTTTAGCATATGTCGTGTTAAGAGCTCGAGTTCCCAAGAATCCTATCACTGGTTAGCAGTCATTTAATGACTCTTCACAATAGTTTTTAGTCACAATGTTTTCTCAGATAACTTGTAATATTATTTATAATATATTTTAATAAAATTTTAAATATTTATTAGCATCATTACGTAATCAATTGAAAAATTCTGTAACCTAATTGACCGCATTCTTTCTACATTCCAATCCACCTAATGCTAAATTGAAAAAAACGCAAGGCGGCCACGGAGACAAGATGGACACAACCTTCATCGGCTTCCCCTACTCGGCATCACCGCTCGAGCCAGCCAACCACGTGTTCGTCCACCAGCCCCCTTCGCTCAACCCCATCGACCGACTCTACTCCATGCAGACGTCATACTTCTGCGGCGAAGAGGGCGCTATGGCAGACCAGTGAGGGGAGTAGAAGGATGCGGGTGGTGGGGAGGAGAGCGCCAGAAAATGTGAGAGGGAGAAAGGCCGAAGATCATGACATAGATCGACGCTGACCAACCGACAACTGTCTCGGAAGAGAGAGACAGAATGCCCACCGACGAAGCCACGACGCGAGGGAGGAGTCGGAGAGAATAGGCTGGACGCCCGCGAGTGCATACAAAAATGAAAAGTGCAAAAAAATTAAAACCGCTGTTATCCTGTGTTAATTAATGAAACGAACCGAATTATGACTTTTGAAATACTATAATTTTATATTAGATGACCACAATATTGCTAACCGTTAAATAAACTCATGCTTCATGAACTTGAACAAATGGACAAATCCTATTTGAAAGGATTAAGTCATACGCCTCTTTTGGCAAGACTGAATGTGTGGTTTATCTGAAATGGCAAGCTGAAGGAAAGAAAAAGAAACGCTTCGTTATGAGAAGATAAGAAATTGTTTTATAAAAAATGACTGTATAGTAAGTTCTCCATCGTATGCTTCGGTGCATGTTTTATACTCTTTCACTTTGGAATAAGTGGTACTTCCTCACCGAAAAATTTTATACTTCATTGCTGGAGTGAAAATCACCGTTTTCTGCGTCAAAGTGTAGAGGACGATAAGTTAAATAAACGGTCCTTTGTTACAATAACCCATGGGAATGCTTCCGCATTAATTTTTCCTGAAGATAAGTATATCATATCCCTATGATACGCGGTATATCATTACCGCGGCGAAACCTTAAATAATTTTACTGTCTAACAGAGATACCTAAACCTATATCACACTAGATATAAAACTAAGATTAATGTTCTATGTTCTCATATCGAACTCAAACATAATTACTATGAAAACATGCACTCCTTCGGAAGATGAAGTAAATTTTCATTTTTTTAAATCCCCAATGATTTTTATTTTTAAAATTTTGAAGTGAGTTGCAATAAAAAAAATCCAAATAAATGACTCGAAGGAGTAGTATGAAATCTTCATAGCTGTTCCCAAAGAATAAAGTCACATATTCTAATAAAGGATAGCATAACGTATCATCAACAATTGTTGCTCATATTGTCACGTATAACAGTCGGGTTTTGTTTAACTCATTCATACGATGCAATTTAATAGTGTCCCTAATAAGAAAACTTTCGCATTATTATGGATAAAGTTCCTAAAAAGAAGCGCCTGAATTTTGGTGCTCTCCATTGCTATTTAAATATAGCTATTTCTTATTTTAAGGTCGAAAGAGAGAGCGTCCACCTCAACTTGATCTTTTGTTGAGGAGAAATCTGATATATGAAAATTTACGGATAAAAACATTATCAAAAGATATATACCCTTCCAAATAATTACAAGTGTGCTTTTACGGTTTAAGCGATCGTACACTGTCCTGCAGGTTAAACTCCCTGACAGATTTTGATTTTGGAGAACTTTAAAAAGAGAAAATAATTTATATATTGATAGTAAAAGCAACTCTTATGCATTGTAATTAATGCATTATTCAGCAAACGAAATGTGATTTTATTTTCTTCCTTCCTTCGAATACCTTTCACTATTTCCGTCCAAGTCATTCTTTCTCTCATAATGTCATTCCCTTTATGCCTCCTACCCTTTCCTTGAAACCTCTAATAATATATCCCTATCTCATTTTTTTCTTTCAGCACAGACATGAATCTCAAGCTTCCTTATGATTTTTATTCCATTCCTTCCCCTCGCAGCCACCCCCGATCACTGTCACCACAAAACTCTCCGCCCCCTCCTTCCCCCCTCTCAGGATCTCTCCCTCCCCGCATCCCCACGACCAGCGGCACATCCCGTTTAACCCCCCGGCCCATCTCGTCTCACCCCTAGACTGTTTTCGTTTCCCCCCTCTTCTCCCACTAAGGGAATAACCCCCAACCCTCTTTGTTTCTCCTGAAACAGCAGCACCCCAACCCCGCCTCCCATATTTCGTTCCTCTCCTGTTTCTCCCACCCAAGGCCGACAAAGAAGATGGTCGAGATGAATTGCGGGGAGAGGAAAGAGAGCACAAGAGGGGGAGACTTCGGGTGGAAGTGGGGATGGAAGGGCAAGTGGATGGTGAAACGGATTAAGAGAAGATGGCGGAAGCAGGCAGGAGAAGACATTCCGACATGCTACTGTAAAAGGTTAGAAGAAGTGTGCGATTCCTCTTGCAGTGGCGTCGGCCGCCGTAAGGATACCAAAGGGAAGCAAGTGCAAACGTATGAGAAAATGGAGAAGCACTCCGTGGGCGGAAAATGCAGCAAAAAAGTTACATACTCGACTGTTGAGACAAAATTGAACAGGCGTAACAGCAACCATATTTATTAATTTTCTGTTAAAACCATTGAGATGTAAGAACTAAAAATGTCGCAAAAATGTGGCGATGACTATGGTTCAAATTAACAATTTTGTTTTAATATTAAATTTTGTCATTCAAGTAATAAATTACATTTTAAAATAATTAAAACGATTTGATACAAGTAGTGTAAACATTTTATAAGACGGGCGTTTTCGGCACGTAGTTTGCGCGAATCACCATGGAAACAAACCTTAGGACAAGGCTCACGAAAAGTGTGGTATCCTACCATATGATTGAAATTTGTTTTCAATTAGCATGAGACAAGTTATTTCCCTTAAAATGACAAAAAATAATTTGCGGATTTTTCACGTGGAAACTGAAACGTATTTATCTCATAAAATTCCTCCTTTTACTGCCTTGAACAATTAAAACATGGTGTGTTGCTCTATGTCCTACACCTCAATATGCCCTCTTTCTAATTCTAAATACGCTTTTCATCATACACCTAATTTAAACCTTCGCATTCTTATACTCATCGGAAACCTCGTTTAAAAATGGCTTAACTTACGTCTGTGCTAATCGCTCTTCGCATAATTCCGCAGCGCTCTTGATTCAATCCAAGCCCCTTAGGATTCACGCACTATGTTTAAAGGTTAGGGAGAGAAGAGATAAATAAAGCTGTACAAAAAATAACTAACGTATACCGTGGAAAAAATGAAGAAGACGACGCCAAGAGAACTCTCACGACGGATCGAAGGGGACTGTGGGGGCGTGAGGGTAAGATTCAGGCGGTGTGGGAAAGGGAGGGGAATTGCAGGGCGGAAGGAGATGGGGGAGCGAAAACACACCGAGGCAATGTGTTACGGGAGGAGAAGAAGCCAGTAGAATGGGGAGGAGAGGGACTGGTAGGGTGACGGGAGTACGCGGGAAAGAAAAAGGAGAGGTTTTTGAGGGCAAGGAAGACCCCGGGGTTGGAAAGGAGGCTATATAAGCCCGTCGGGAAGAAAATGGGCGTGGAATTTTCCAGAGGGGGTGGGAAGAGAGGGTAGTGAGAGAGAGTGGAGGGACGAATAGAGCGAGGGTTTTTTTCTGAAAGGGACGAGAAGAGGGTTTTGGAGGATGAGAGATGAAGACGAAAAAATGGCGGAGGGCCTGCTGGAAGCGAAACGGGGTTGGAAAATCGCGCATGTTACGCAAGGTGGTCGTGATTTACAGTTATTCATTAAGTGCACAGACACGTAATTCTGCTATCAAATAAAATACAGTGACTGGATAAGTATTATAAAGTGACTTCCAAATCAACGATTACCCTAGAGCTTTTATTGGCATTCAACAGACAAATTTATGGAAACTTGGTGAAAGAAATTTGATTCATCGTCTCCGTCAAATCATCTAGTTTTACATGCTCACTAATTGTCATGTATGTATGTCCAAGTCACATCTCAATTTAAATAATATTTGAAATACTATAAATAAGTTTCCCTGCAACTACCTAACCTCTATTTGGGACGACTGAATAAATATAAACTGGATTGATTGAATAAATGACTTCAATTATTGGAATATCGTGACCAATGCCTCAATTGTAATTTATTATTACAGGGAATTGAATTAATTCAACGCTAGCTATGAAATAATATTTCCATTATTTGTTTTAAACATTTTGTTAAAAGAAATGTCATAAAATATACGGGGATTAATCGATCACCAAACATTCATAAATTATACTTCTATTGGCACACACTGATAATGTTAATAATTAAAAAAAACATAAATGCTTTTTTAATTTAACATACTAAAGAATATGGAAATTATGCCATTTTTTCATCTACATATGATTAATAATATTAATTTTCTGCCAAGAAAACATATTTTCAGATAATAAAGAAAGCAATACAGGATATATATATATAAACAATCTTCAAGAAAAATGTCCTTAGGAAAATGGTTAAGAGAATTATTAAAGAAGGATAATTAGTCAAGACCTAAGAAAGTATTTTCACTAAGATACGAACCTACAAGTGTTCGACTGACTCGACTATGAATTTAAAAAAGAAGTGGTGTAGAGTAAGATTGTCAAAAAGAAGTCATACGGGAAGAAACAGTATTAAGTATAGTGTGGAAACACAAAGGAAACGATGGTCCGAAAAGACTGTCTGGGAGACAGAAAGAAGGGGAGAAGAATGAAGATTAACAGAGAAGAACAGACGAAGAGAGAAGAAGAAAAAGAAGGGAGGGTGAGTAAGGGCTTAGGGCTGGGACTGAGGGAAGAGAATTCTGGGGATACGGGGGCGAGCAAGCGGGAGGGAGGGCTGGGTGGGAAAAAGAGGGGGAGCGTGTGTGGGGAGATGAGGGCTGAGGAGCTTGGCGGGGAAGCGGTGAGGCTGGGAGTAAAGGAGGAGGCGTCGGGAGGGATCGAAGGTTGTTTCCTGCTGCGTCTTCTCAAAATCAGCCCCTCCCCCTTCTTCACCAACCCCCGCGCTCCCAACAGCCTCTTCCTCAGCCCCCACAAGACGCCTTCCCCCGATCCCTGGCCCCATTTTCCTCCCTCTCCCACTTGCCTCTCCCTACCACCCAACCGCTTCCTTCCAGCCCCGCTACACCCTCAAACCTCCCTCCCTGTACATCCTCCTTTTTTTATCTCAGTCCAAGGGTTCTTCTCCCTTACCTCCTTTCCCACACTTCCCTTCGGCCCAGGACATCCCTCCCCATATCAACCGAAACCTTTACTCTGTTTTTAAGAGTTGAGGAGGGAAAGGAAGAAGGGAGATGCAATAGGATAGTGGTATTTTCTGAACATAAAAACCATCTAATATTACCGAAAATGCTTTCCGTTACCTTCACCACAGAAGTGTAAATGATTCCATTTCTGTGAAATCAAATTTCCTCTATCTATGCTCTCACTTACTACATTAAAATAAAAGAGTTTGAATTTTGATAATCGTTTAAAAAAATACCTTTCATGCGATTTTATTATGCAATTTGTCTGAATTTAAATCTATTTTCATGTTTGAGATGCCTCTTGGAGTCGCATTACCATTGGCGTATCCTTTATTTGCAGCATTAAAGTACGTAGTTCGTAATTGAGAATAATTTCTCTAAAATAGCTTAAGTTAAAGTACATATCGGGAACGGAATTGGCTCAATGCTTGACTCAAAGCTTGTTATAACATTCTGATCAGCTCAAATTACTAATTCATAATTTGTAATTTCTTGTTAAAATCAATTTTACTCAATGGGAGTAAACTTCGATAAATCTTGCCGATTATTTATTGTAAAAATTAAATTAAACGTTCCACATAGTGTCTCGTTAAAATATCATAGCTGTACACACACACACACACACAAACATAAATAAATAATGAAATCATGGATGAGGGTAAAGAACTGAGTACTTTCGAAAAAAATGGGAATGTATCAAGAAAGTGATATCGAAAGCCGCAAAAGACACTATAGGAACCGTTAAAGGGGAAAAGGATAAGGAAACCATGGGTAACGGATGAGATGATTACAAAGATGGATGAGAGAAGAAAATGGAAGAATGTTAACACTAAATTAGGAAAAATGAAGTACAAAGAGTTAAACAATAAATTGAGAAGGGCCACAAATAAAGCAAAAGAAGAATGGTGGAAAACGCAATGCGAGGATATGGAAAGTTTACAGAAGAAGGGTGAAATTGGTGCGCTCTACAGCAAGGTTAAGTTATTATGAATTTTATGGTTTCAGGCTCAACTTTGTGGAGGTTCATTTTCGTTTTAAATGAATACACTTTGTAACTTCCACACAATTTTTATTCGTACTACCGGCTTCAACGCTTCGGCGTCATCATCATTAAGTTATTATCGCGAAGTAAGAAGGGAAGACCTGTGCGAACAGTTACAGAAAAGTGGGGTAAGATGATAATAGTTGACACAGAAAAGATCCAAGAGAGATGAAAGGAATATATAGAAGCACTATATGGTAAATAACTTAGGCCAACGAGGTTAGGCAGAAAAGGAACATGACGTAGAGGAAGATACCTTAGGTCCAGGCATACTCGATGATGAGATGACAAGGACATAAAGGGAGATCAAATCAAATGAGACCGTGGGGGTAGACAATATCCCTACAGAACTACTAAAAGGTTTAGGAAACTGTGGAAGAAAGAGTCTTTATGGAGTGCTTCGATGCGTCTATGAGGAAGGAATCTGGCCTGAAGATTTTGTGAGATCAGTGTTAGTTCCTATTTCGAAAAAAGTAAAGGCTACATCATGTGAGGATTACATAACAATAAGCTTGATATGCCACGCAGCTACAGTTATTCTCAGGATCATCAACAAAAGGCTAGAGAGTAGGGAAAATTATTACTTGGAGAATGATAAGTTTTGGCTTAGGAAAGGGAAAGGCACGCGTGATGCCATTGCGGTAATTAGATCACTAATCGAGAGGAATATAGAAAACAATCAGGATATATATGCCTGTTTCGTAGATTTCGAAAAAGCGTTCAATAGAGTGAACTAGGAAAAACTAATGAGTATATTGGAGAAAAAGGACTAGATTGGAGGGACAAGAGGCTAATCCGTAACCTGTACATGTCTCCGACTGCTCGGGTGCGAGTGGGGAACGGAGAGTCTGGATGGACAGTGTTGGGAAGAGGTGTAAGGCAGGGTTGTCCATTATCTCGGAAGTATTTTGGTCCAACGCGATCAAAGTATAGGGGACGTAAGGAGAAGAATTGCGCTAGGCAAGGAGGCTTTCTCAAGGAGGAGGGAGTTGATGACAGGGATGTTGTATAAGGATGTTAAGAAAAATTCGTTCAAACTTTGATATGGAGCGTAACTATCTACGGCGCGGAAACGTGGTCATTGAAGCAGGAGGAGATACGTAGAGTGGAGGCTTTTGAAATGTGGTTGTGGAGAAGAATGGAAATGGTGAAATGGACCGAAAGGAAAAAAATGAGGAAGTATTAGTTATGGTGAGCGAGGAGAGGGGTTTTTCGGAAGAAATCCTAAGGAGGCAGAAAAATGGGGAGGGACGTATTGGTCGGCAGTGAGATGTTGAAGACTGTATTAGGGGGGAGAATGTTAGGCAAACGAGGAAAGGGCAGGAACAGGATAGGGATGTTGGACGGGATAATGGGAGGAAGGAAGTACACAGAGATACAGAGGAACGTGATGTAGAGTATGTTGTGGGTTTGTATTTTGTTAGGAGTCACAATATGGTAGTTGTGGCCATCCAAAACCTAGCTTAACCTGTAGATTACTTAATAATATATATGTATCTTGATATGTATACATATATATATACCTTATATACATAAATATATACACTTTTTTGGAAAACCCACAAATGTGTAATGTAAATTCACTGATAAGTCATAAAAAACACAGAAACCAAAACACAAAAGAGGAAAAACTCACTGGTTCTCGAATTTTCGGTGGTCCCACCACCTTTCTCAAGAGGAATTAGGAACAGTTCTGTTCCTAATTCCTCTTGAGAAAGGTGGTGGGACCACCGAAAATTCGAGAACCAGTGAGTTTTTCCTCTTTTGTGTTTTGGTTTCTGTGTTTTTTATGACTTATCAGTGAATTTATATACATAAATATATATTCAGATTTTTGTTATATTTTATAAGTTTTTAAAGGTGTGTAAGCGATCAGAAACGCCAATAATTTACTCACAGTCGTTTGGCGAATCACGCGTATGTGGCTCGGATATTCATCGAGTAAAATGTCCTCTCCCTCAATGTCATCTCCTTCTCTCCCTTAAAACGCACTCGAGTTAATAATCAGGCAGTCGACTACTCCCTGTTCAAAACACGTTGATAACATCACCCAGCAATCAACTTCCCGGAATTCTTCCCTTCCGCGCAGGAAAACCTCGTAGCATAGCAAGAAAGGGGCGAGAAGAAACGCACAACACGTCTAACGTGCTAGGGAGGAAGGAGAAGTTAACGGAGGGAGAAGGAAGGGCGAGTAGGTGGAAGAGGGATAGGGGAATAGTGTCTTCGGGGAACGGATGGCAGAGAGCGGGACGGGGTGAGTGGGGATGGTAGGAAGCAAACAAACTTGTAAGGAAAGGTTACACCACACTGAAATGGAAAGGAGTGAGAGGAACAAGGTTCTATTGCTGTTAATTTTAAAAGGTCGCGCGGGGAAGCGGAAAAGTATGGCGACGGTGAAATAAGAAGGGAAGGTTGTCGCGGGGTAGTTGCTGGAGGTGGTGATGGAGGAAAAGCGAGCTGCTCTCTTAACGCGAGCAGCACTCTCAGCCCTAGGCTGTACAACTCTTCAATATATGATAAACACTATGCATTTCTGTACATACCACATTGTCAGATGGTATGGCGTCTAAAGACTAGAATAGGTGATGCCAAAGGTAACCTACTCAGGTGAATCCCTTTCTAGTAGTACCTGAGTAGCTCGAACACTACCATGTTATTATAAAAGAATTATTTTTTCCTAGCATAACTAGTAATTTGCTTCAGGTTTCTCGATAGAATAGCCCTCTTCTTTTATAACTTCTTTTTAGAATAGAAACTTATTTTTAGTTAGTTAATTTTGAGTTCTGGTGTAAATCGATGTAGTTAGTGACTCAGATTTTTTGATTTGTACTTGATAATTACATTCAAAAATAATTGGGGCCTTTCAAAACATTCCCGTTTTGCATCTGGTCAGTGATCCTTTTATTTAACAAGAAAAGATTATTTAAAGTGAAAAAGGAATTCGACCGGATCAATGAATTAGGGGGAAAAGATACGGTGTGATGTATTAGTTTAAGAAACCCTAACTGTCTCTGAATGTAGAATAAATGAAAAGCTGATCAGGTAAACGCCAATACACACATTTTCTTAGTCGATCTAAAATATCTTTTTCATTATTTCTTGTAAATCCCTAACCAATAAATAATAAGCACCCCAAAGAGAAGCTAATCATATTGAAAAGGGGATGGAATTACTCATTACCCAACAGAACTTGACAGCCAGCTGGTTATCACACTTTTTACCGATATTTGCTGAATTCAACATATTTTTTTCTATTTCCGCAGGACTGAAGAGTATATACAATAGCATGAATTTACTCTTCAGACGCCTTAACAGTTTCATCCACACATCGACCCATTTCAAGAAAATAAGGTATTTACAGGTTAAGAGATGACAGTACCTTGAATTCGTATAATATTTGCGCAAAAATGAATTATACTTCTTTGTTATATTAATTCGTAATGTAAATTTCGTACAATTTTTATTGATTTGACTTCAGTTATGCGTCAGCGAAAGTCGTGCAAGTTGAAAGACATTCAGTTCGGCCAAAAGCATCGATATAGATAACATGCGATTAGAAATACGATGCATTAAAATGTTGCTATCTCCTGAAAAAATTGTCAGTCGGGGCATATGTAATGCCACAGATGTCTTTTGCAGAGCGTGTCCTTCCCTATCACACAGACAGGTGTAAAACGGTTTAAAATGTTTAAAGATGGGAGATAGACGATTTCAAAGAAAGATGGATCCGGAGCTTCAGTAATTGCTCATACGGAACTAGTCATTAATACCGCCACTGCCGATGTGAGAGAAGACTGCCGAGTAACGTTTAGAACACTATCAAAAATAGTGAAAATTGGGTGCCACACGCGTGATGGTAGCAGAAAATTGTACATTAACCGTGTTCATGAGGCATTTGAAGGACCTAACAAGCAATTGATTTTGGGATATCTTCGAAAACTGGAGAAAAAGACAAAAACTTGACATAAGTGTGTACAATGGTGGTTTCTTTAAGAAGAGCTATCAAAATGTGAAGGCGAGTTAAGTTAAGCTGTTTTTTCGAACAGCCCTAATAGTTGCTGTAATTCAAAGAATGAATGGAAATTTTTTTCTTGAGAAACAGAGAGTGAGAGATAGAAGATTATATCTTACTGAGGGAAACCGGTTGCAGTGCGTTAATATTACTGTAAGAAAGTAAGAAGAATTTTACTTCAACAACTACTAAATTTCCTACCTTAATTTGCCTTCCACCCTTCTAATTCTTGCCGTATGACAATACACGATTTTAGTAATTCTCTCACACAAGCGTCACATAACTAAAGACCAAAAATTAACATGTCTCTAATATTAATATTGTAAAAAATAAATCATTATTTGTTCGAGCGTCCATATTCATTTATGTCCATAGTGACGTGAAGAAAAAATCAGCGTCAGACTTTTGGTGATCGTCGATTATATTTCCAATAATTGATGACTATGCATCTAAAATACTTAAACCTAACTTTTTAAAAGTGATAGAATAACAAATGGAAATATCCTACTTATAATCCTTATATTTAATACTATGATAGTAAATTGCAGAACTGTAATTCATAATTTCCTATCCACTTTTATTTAAAATTTTAGAATTATTAATAAATATTTTATCCTTTAAATTGCAGAT
The DNA here is from genome assembly GCA_037158775.1 of Hetaerina titia. NCBI lineage: Eukaryota > Metazoa > Arthropoda > Insecta > Odonata > Calopterygidae > Hetaerina > Hetaerina titia. The sequence goes on along the minus strand of CM073769.1, from coordinate 35,689,649 downwards.
ATATTTGATAAAAAATATTAACCAAATTTAAAACAAATCTGAATACTTGAACCCTTTTAATTTATCAACGGCAAGCAAAGTAATATTACTCTTCTGTTAACAAACGGAAGTAAACTATCGACTTAGAATTAATTCGTTCAATACCCATCAACAGATAGAAGCCTCAGAATTCATCTTTTTACACATAAACTACGTATCTACGTCCATCCCTCTCGTTGATGGAACAATTTATGAGAACAGTATGAAACGTGCAAATAATTATATTTCCTGAAAATGCCCAAAGTATTCAATTTTATTCCAACAGCTAATCTCAGTTTGTTATAACAGCCACCAAAGGAAATTCCAGCTCGCGCAAATAGTATGCATACAAACGATACATATAGAGAGAGCATGGCACGATTATAAATATCCACATTTTCTCTTCTGAGCTGCCGCATATAAGTGAAAAACAAGGGTTAGGGGTGAATGATTCCTCATCCCTCGATAGGGCAAAAAGTTCGAAAGCAAACGACAAGGAGGGGATCCTGCGCGAGGGGGATGAGTTATAAGGACACTTTACAGAACGAGAAGGATAAAGGGGTGGAGAAGATCTGAATACAAGGCTAGGCGATGTGTTGGAGGATTTCAGGGGTGCGGAGAGGAAGCGCAAAAACATTGGAGCGATTTCTTGCGCTTTTTCAACACTCGAGGGCGCATCAGGAACGTCTCGCGTGCTGTTATAATGTCGCAGAACTTCCGGGAAGGTGGGAAGAAGCGAAGGAGAGACGGAGGTGAGGGTGCGGCGCTGGAGAAGAGAATGTTCGCGACGTGGGGAAGGAAGAGAAGAAGGTGCGAAGAATCATGGCGGGGGGCGGGAAGAGGAGGGTTTACGTATTTGAGGGGAGCGGTACCGCTCTCGGCAGTTTTGTGTATGTTGTCTGGAAATGTAGGCGGGTGGCGGTAGTTCTCAAAGAGGGAAGGAGAGACGAAGAGGGAGATAAGAGGGGGAGGAAACTACGAAAAGAGGGAAAATGGATGAGAGAATGAGAATAGGAGGCTAAGTCAAAAAGGGGGCATTAGAGGAGGCAAAACTAAGCAAGGGAGCATAGGGGAGAGAAGACGGAGGGTAGAAGAGCTGGCTGCTTGACGCAAAGGAAGATCAGCTGAAGTCCCGCGGCCTGAATGATGGAAGGTGTGCGTGGGAAAGCCATATAGCTTTTAGTAAGTAGGTTGTCACCGTATCCGTAGGGAAAACGATTTGGTGGAATGGGTGAGGAGAAATCATTCTGAGAAACGGAGAGAACAATGTCTATGAAGTGAAAGCATTATTTTAAAGTGAAAGGGTTGTTTTGAGTGCCTCTCGAATAGTGTAATAGGGAAAGATTTCTTCTCGTGAGTGAAGCAAAAAATATGATTTAACGGAAATGCCTTTCTAATAAAAAATACACATCCTAATACTTGTTGAATATTTGTGAAATCTACGAAGCACAGAACTATATATGAGAACATATTTAGAATGTACGTAATGTTTTACACTAAGGCGTAAGCCTTCACAGCTTTAAATTACTGTATATCAACTTTTAGACATTCGGACCGTAAGTACGAGTAACAAGCATCAACTCGTATTTACGAGTTGACGATTGAGTTACAGCAGAAACAAATCATTTGAACGCTATTCAAACTTGGATGAAAGACTTTTTAAATGCTAGACGAAGTTTATAGTTACAACTTAATACTATTTGGCTGCCTTCGAAGAAATCATTTACTACAAGTAGTGATTTCCTCTTAATTATTTAAGTGAAAGTGGATATCATCAACAGATATGGTTATCAGTGTGATAGCATAATAGCGTTTACTATCTCATGACAATTGTTGCCTTTATGCGACTGAAATTAACATTCATTGACGGTGATCGTGCACTTTAGGCATGCAACATAAATAATTATCACAACTACGGCACGGTTGGATTGCAATAATTCTGTTTTATCGCCGGTTGGATGAGATACCAGAAATGATATTCTTTGATGAACTCACCTTTCACGTTCATGGTTACAGTTATAGCGCTGTTGTGGAATGTAACTATAGGGATAACGTTTAAGTAATTTCCGATATATTACGCTCTATCCTTTGAAGCAACGCCATCACATAAATCTTCTTTAGACATTACATAGAGCTTATAAACTAGAGAACGGAAGAAAAAAAACTATAATATGCAGTGATTCAGAAAATCAATGACTTCGACATTGTGTGACCTGACACCTTCTAAGGAATATTGAGTGAAAATATTGGACACTTATCATTATTAACATGAACGAAATGAAATGTAAATAAATAAGTTATAATCGAATAATGCGTCAAAACGTTCCTGTTAAAATAAATCACAAAAATTAAGAAGATAACCCGAAGGTTCAATCTTTTATCAGTAATTTAATTTCCAAAAACATGCTTCATGAGTTTACATGCAAAATCACTCACTTTAGTATGCTGATGGATAAATTTAATGCGAACCCGAAAACATGGAATTGGATAGTACTTGTCAAAATCAAAGATCAAATTTTTTACCACCGAAATACAAAATTACATAATACAAAAACAAATTTACACACCGAAATTGTCGTTTCTACTTACGATTTTGAGCCCTGTTTTTAAAAGAAATAACTCTGAAACAGTTTTTTCATAATAAATGAAAACCGATTGGGCATGGCACTCGTAATTGAAAACTTGACCTTTAGGTGTCCATGGTATTAATATATAATAAACATTGAACAAGTATGGGCGTGGTCTTGGATTTGCACAATCCTCATGGTTTTTCGAACGTACCTCGTGCACTTTTCGGCCCCTTTCATTGACTAAACTTTATCAAAAAATGTCATGAGAAGCCAATCATATGAATTGAATGCATTCATGAGGTAATTTCGCACATGTATTCAGTTGCCGTTTTTACAAGAAAATGAATCAATGTTACCTCAGATACTACCAATCCCAATTGTTTCCATTTTGGTAGGTAGAATGTAAATGATACAACACTTAGCGTCACAGATATCGACCAAAGTTAGGCGTTTCTCTTTAACTTTATTATCACTAAAATCTCAGAAAAATAATAATGACATTTCTTTAATATAAAAAGCAATTATATTTCAAGTTTTGGGGAGAAAAATTAATCTGAAGTCCTCTAACAAGTAATCTCTCTAGACTTCAAAAATTATTATTATCCGTATTCTACTGTTTAAGGTAGTTTTATTTATTCATATACACCCTGCAAGTCACCGCCAGAGTGTGTGGCAGGGGGTAGATGCACACCAAAATAATTTTACCCGAACAAGACCCTACCGCGGTCGAACAATGTCATTACGTATGATCCCCTATCGTTCGAGGAAAAAATGGCATCTTAAATCTATCCGTCCTAAACTTAATCTCTCTTCTTAATCTTTTTTCATGATCTCTCCCACCGTAGTGCGATGGGGGCAAGAATACATTTTCAACATCACTGCTAAAGGGACCTCCTAATTTATGCAAGAGCTTCAATCTGTAATGTAACCTTCGCTCAGTGAGTGATTCTTGCTGCTTACGCTGCTAAGTTTTGATTGAACACAGACGATACAAGGTACAACGATACATTTCTTACCTTCGTCAATCTAGACAGAACCAGACAGCCGGCAATAAAACAGACCTTCGATTCCGCAATTTTTCCTTCCTCCCTTATTCCGTTCAATGTGCTTATCCTATTCTTATTCCTTCCTCGCTTCCCTAACGTTCTTCCCTCTACCACAGACTTCAACATCCCATCACCAATTTAAACGCTTTATATCCATCTTTTCTGCCTCCGGAATTCTTCCAACAATTCCCTCTCCTGTTTTCCATGTCTAGCACTTCTAGTTAGTTTTTCTTACTGTCCATTGAACCTTTTCCATCCTTCTCCACACCCAAATTTCGAAATACTCTAATATAAGCCTATCTATCGCCTAGCTTAAACGACCATTTTTATGCGCCATTCAACACCACGCTCCATTATAAAATGTTCACATCTATTCATAACATTCTCATTCAACGTCCCTGTCATCAATTCCCTCCTTCTTTGCTTCTTTGTCTACCGTTCTCGTGTCCCTACTACTTTGACCATCTCAGGCCAAAACACTTAGAATAAATAGGTAAAAATGGGTAAATAAATAGTAATAATAGGTCAAAATGTTTCACCTGCACTAGTTTATGATCTCCTATTTTAAAATTTAACTTAGCTTACCTCTTTCTTGATAACTGAGTAACCTTTGTTTAATTTACATTGATCTCATCCCATACCTACCGCACTGACTTTAGAATGTGCTCATCTATGTTTGCAACTCCTTGGCATACTGCTAAAATAAAGCTTGAACTTACTAATTATTATCCTGTAATTGAACTCGCTCTTGAAACTGTTTACCTACAAGTGGAGCGTGTTACCTTCTCCAAAATATAATACTGTATTTTCTAGATGATGAGCTGAAAAAGTCGATAGCGTACTCTCTGGGAAGTTCACCCACTCGCTAGGATGTATTATGTTTCCTTTACGATTCGTTATTCCTTCCACTAGTATATAGCTTTCATGTTTTTGTAAAACTATAAAATTACATGGTAGGAATCACGAGGTGATCTTTCAAAGTAGCGTTTTACTAATAAAGCCAGTTTTCTGAAAGTAAACAAAGCACCGAATCCCTCCAAATCTACGAATAGATCACCAATGCTCTATCTCAAAACAGTATTTACTTTTTAGTCACGTGACATTGCATCCTTTAACCTCTGCCAATCAATTATCACTGATAAAGGTAGAAAGTTGCTCCATCTCTAATTTTAGAATGCTTCAATTTTTCCGTCTTTCGGCTCCGTGAGAATACTCACACCGCTTAGAAATATTCTCAGTCGCTCCAAACCCTCGTTTCTTCCTTTTTCGACAGAAACCCTCAAGCGCGTTGCCACCTTGCTACCCTCCCCAACCCCCTATCCGCATCCATTCTATCTTGCAACTCACCCTTTCTTTCCTCCGCCCACCTCTCGGTTTCTCTCGCCTCCTCCATCCCTCGACTCCCCTCGCCGCCCTCCTTTTCCCTACGCTCCCTTTACTCCTCACAGATTCGCGAAAAGCAACGGGTCGTAACCACGGGCCCTTGGCTGAAGGTAGACTGGGGTAAACAAAAGAGGAACGAAGCAGGCGAACCGTAAACTCCGCGCTCTTGCTCTCTACATACACACACGTACACACTCGACTCTTCCGCGCCAAGTAAAAGGGAGACGGCGGTGGCGCTGGGTTGTGAATAGGGGGGGGGGGACGAGGAGAGAGGAGGGATGATGAGGATGTGGGTTGGGTGCAGAAGGCGAGGGGGTTGGGGAGGAGTGATAGGAGAATGGTCGGGTGGGAGGGGACGTTCCGGGGGGGTGAATTCGTGCCGGTGCGGGCGTCTACCATATCTAGCTGGGGGGAGCGGGTTGGGAGGGATGAAGAGGTGGGAGAAGAGAGGGGGAGGATGTTGGTGTCATGGAGGAGGTGCAGGGGGAGTAGGAGTGGAACAGGACAGCATGGGAGCCTGTGGTGGGAGGGCCGGGGGACGGGACGAAGCTGGGTCGAAGGGGTGCTTTAGTGGGAGTGATGCTAAAGGGATGCCGACACCCAGTATGTGTGTGTGTGTGTGCGCGCCTCTCCTTCGCTCTCTTCCGCCCTCCTAAGCAAAGGTAGAATCACCCTCACACCCTCCTCCTCCGCCACGCCCAGTCACTCGCTCGCCTAACCTCCCATCCACCTCCCTCTTTCGCTCCAAAAGTTCCCAACCACCCACTCTCTCTCTCTCACACACACACACACACACGCAAAAACGCCTAACCCTCCACGCCATTCCCTTTTTCCGACCACCTAAACAACCTCCACCTCCTCTTCCTCTATCCTAAATCTTTCTCTCTCCCTCTCCCCTCTCCCACAAAAAGGGATCCGACTACCTCGAAAAGGAAGTGAAAGTGGTGAGATGGGTGTCTTTTTTTCTATCTCCATAACTCCCCCGCTCGCTCACTCCCTTCAGAGCCTCAACCTCTCCTCCCCCTTCGACTTTGGTACGGTGGCTGCGGACTTTTCATATCGCGTCAAGTAACGTGGTCCGACTCATTGTGATGATTCCGTTTCCCTGGTTATCGTGTCCTGGACCTTTAATGGGATTACCTAAGAAATGCATGTGAGGGCACGCAACCGGTAAACATGCAGTAGTCTGACGAACTCTGTAGTTTTTTAATACTACAGGTCACGAAATTTTACAGCTCAAATATATTAAGTACTACGAATGGAAAGATTACATTAGGTAGTCTTTACTGTAAGTTTAACAGACGGAGAACATAAATACAGCATTTCACGAGGAATTCTTCATTTCTAATGTTGTTGAACTAATACTTGGAAATGGTATGAGTAAAATATTCAGGCATACATAATAACTTTCTATTTAAGATTAGATTAAGTATGTTTTAGGTTAATATATATGATGAGGCATTCTTTATCTAACCATCGAAAGTTTTTTTTAAGGGAGAGTGCTTTGGAGATTCCATCACGACTGAACACTAAACTAATAAGTAAAAAGAAAAAATATTATAATTGTGACCCTAGTAGATTCACACCTACTTGCGCATCAATAAACTCTAAAAGAAATTCAAAAATATTTAGAAACTATTTATAAATTGTAATTGATATTCCACGGTTGCAATCATCATGGATAATTCAATGAAAACAAAAACTAAAAAGGTCGGCAGGTATTTTCTTTTTTTCATTCAGATAAATAAATAGAATGATAAAAGACATGGATTATGAGTAATAAAACATTGTATAATAGATTGTTAACGTCATTCATGAATGTTGATATATAGTAGATTTATTATTATCACGATCTGTACTCAGACCGTATCCCTAACTGATATACACGTAATTCAAATGTATATTATCCCCGAAATGGAAAGAATTAAAGTACTCTAAATCACATATTATACTATGATGTCATCAATTTCATCCAACTTGTATCAGTCCCTCACATCAGAGATACTATTGCTACGGCAACTATATTGCTACTCTGAAAGTGATACCAACATATATTTCTTTTATCATTGAAATTTGATTTTCATGGTATTGGCACATGATTGCTGACCCATCAAAGATGGAAATGAATTTTATGTTTTAAATACATATGAGAAATGATTTCACTTGATTTTATATCAGAAAAAACTAAGAATTATCGGAGGAAGCAATCACTTTTTTTTCGCTAGAACGCCCAGTGGATGCCTCATCCCGCCAAGATTTGCGCAACATCCAACGTTCCGCATATCTCAAATTTTCGATCGAACGGCTTGCACGGAGTAAAAAAATGTCGCGAATTTCAGTGGGGAAGGGGAGAAAAAAAAGAAACACAAAAATGACGATAAAACCCTGCGCGCCTGGGAAAGAGCGGCACAAGAGAGGATCCGTATATAGAAAAAGGGTATCGGATGGGGAATATGGATGTGGGGATGGCCGCCCCCATCCATATACTACCGCCCACCCTCCCGAACTCCTCCCCCCCCTTCTCCGCCTCACCCTTTCATTCCCATCCCCAAGGCTCTTCTTCTCCGCAATCCTCCCCACCACCATCCTTCCCCACCGCACTCCCGCTGCAAGCTCCGCATATCTCCCTCTTGCTCTCCCTCCTCTTCCTTCCCACGCGCTCATGATTCAATCCCCTTCTCTCTCTGTCTCCCTATCTCTGTCTGTCTGTCTCTCTCTCTCTCTCTCCCATCCTCTCTCCGGTGTTTACGCACTCCTTTATTCAACGCCTCTATCCATATTTTCATTCCCGTTGTACTACAGACCCTGGCAGTGCACACCACCCTTCCCTCTTTCCGAAAAAAGGTCTAATCTCTCTATCTCTCTCTCTCTCTCCCTCGCCCGCTCGAAGTGCGCCACGCTCCCGCCAAACGAGGGCGCCTTCTCTCTAGCTCGCTCTTTTGATATTTTATTTTTCCCTCACCCTCTCTCTCTCCCTGCGCCAACTTCGCTCTCTTTTTCTCAAGCACACACACATATGCACACACGTACCAGTAGCGCTTGGAGTATCTAGCACGAATACTGAAGCATGGCACTTCCAGAGCTTAATGCAGCAGTGATGACGCCAGATCGTAAACATGGAATCTTGCTAACGATAAATGACGATTACAACTGCGCGGATGTATGTTTCACCCACAACTAAACTCATACTACAACTTCTTTTTTCAATTTTTCCTAACTCACTTATATTTCGACTAATGAAATCATTCTTTGTGCAACTGATGTAGCCAGAATCATCCTGCAGATTAGAAGAACGTTTTCAAAACTCTAGTAGTTAGGGGACCAAAAATATGAGATGAACTAGACGTCCTTAGGCCAAATGCGTTCCAGTGATGACGTATTTTACATAGAAACGGTCTTAAGTTTAAAGTTTTCCATTTTCAATAGATTTTAAAGGTTCATGATTTTAGTTCATTTAATAGCAAAAATAAAAGGATTTAAGAAAATCTATTAATGGTCTGGATTTAAATATTGAAAAGAGGCTCTAAATTATTATGAAATATAGTGTACTGCTAATAATATAATATCAGTTAATCTCCACTCTAACATTTCTGCCGTCTATTGCTATGGTCAGGCGTAACACTGGATTATTCAGGACTACCATTGAAAAATAGGCATTAGCAAATTTTCATTATGTTCTTGTACATTGTGATCAATTAATATTATAAATTAAAAATAAATCAACCAATTTAAATTTATTAAAACTTATATCGAAAAGAGGAGAGCATGGGTAACCCTAAATTGGCATGAAAATGTCCTTACCATCTGGAATGTAATCAATAAAATACTAAATTACAAAATTAAAATGAATTCTATTGTTTCCGGATAATAGATTAATTTAAATAATAAGCTGGTGCGTAATAAATTCTTGAACGTGGTACAATTGATAACTGCAGCGTATTTATTTATTCAGTTTGTAATATTTCGACTTAACGGACACTAGTCCATAGCAAGATTCATTTTTGTACGAAATTCACATCTATTATACAAGTTGCATAACTTTTTAAGGCTACCATCAATCAAATGTTGCTGTTGCTGCTACCCTACAGACCATAAAGTGGCTAAGACTGTATTTTTAATGTTAATGCTCTCTGTTGTGGAAAGAACATTGCCCTGAGAAAGACGTCCTATACGAACTGACATGCTCGTCAATGTTATTTACTCTATTATACGAGTATATTATATTATAATCTTCTATTCTTTACTATATTATACGTATATATATATGATAACTGTGATAACGTTCGACTGGCGAGTACAAAACGATTGCTAAAGCATTCAAAGATTTTGTGATCAAGGCTTGGAGTTGAACTTTAATGGTTATGCCCGCAAAAATAAGTAGTTTTGAGTATTCTAGAATAAATTACGTGATTGAATTTCCTTACATTCATTATTTAGGTGCATTCATGAACATCACCATCATTTTCAATAGACGTTTTCAGAAATTTCGATTGACTTTTAGGTAGTTCTTATCAATTCATGATGTGTCATCTTTTAGTTTTTAACATTTAAAATAAATTCATCTAGCATCATCGTGTTATGATTTGAGCTGTTGAAGGTAATTTTTTTTTCATTATCCCATTTTTTATTCAGTTTTCTCCCTGAAAATTCATTTTTAGTCGGTGATTAGTAATATTTCTCAGTGGTTGGTAAGAATGGTTTAGTAACGCGATAATTTTCTCACAAAACTATCGCCTATGGACATTGAAAATAGGTATTGCTGATAAATTGTCCAGAAGCACCCACACATCATCAAAACAATTATTCAAATCACTGTGGGAGATCCCGCGACAGTTACTTTAACCGACCCCTCCGCTGATACATATTAAAATGTAACAATTTAACTGTAACTTTGATCGGGACTCGAATCTGTTCCCTCGATTTCGGGTCGAGTTCTTTAACTAATTACTCTAGCAAGACCGCGGTAACTCAATTGGTAAAGCACTCGGTTGGAAATCGAAGAATCCGGGTTCGAAACCCGGTCAAGGAGAGTGATTTTTAAATCAAAATTATGCTAAATCTCTAAATTTTAATGCACCCAGTTTTATTGAGTGGAAGTATTTTAAGGATAGCAATTCTTGATATCTATTTGAAACTGTGAAATCTGTGCGCATTAAGTTGTTACGTAATTATGGTTTCTATCGATGTGCATAACAAATTGCTATGATTTCACAATGACTAATACCGATGAATATATTTTTAAAGTTTTATGAATCCATAAAAATGTATCCATCCACTCCCTTCTTCTGGTCCGCATAATTTATTACCTACATAATACCGCTTATTTAAAGTTTAGGACATTTTCTTTCTGTTAGAACTCCTCTAAAAATATAAAAATAACAGTTCAAAATTATAAATTCAAATTATTCTCACAGTATTTCTTCAAAAAATTTTCACAAAGCATATTTAAGTTCGTTGACTCTTCTCCGTAACATCTACACCTTTCTCTATATTTCGGCAGCAATCTAACAAAATCGATAGGCATGAAAAGAACTCATGCAAGAATGTCAAACAGGGGATTAAAGAGGGAGTCGAGTAAATAGATAAAACAAAAGATTGATGAAAAGGGGTGAATACAAACACGGATACGCGCGCACACGAGGGCGGCCAGAACGCCAAAAATTTCCCGACATACTTTTACGCATTACGCCGCCGACCATGTCACTGCACATGTTTCCCCACAGGAATGTGGTGGAGTCGTATCATTTTTTATACGTACGTATTTCCCTCTTTAGAGTTTTATCCCTTTTGTCTCACAGGATCCGCCTACGTTCTATTCTCTCCCCTTCGCTTGTTCCACTCTCTTTTACTCCTTTGTTAACAGCCCGGACGGTATTCATATGCAAAAGCGCTCATATGCATTTGATGTGATACCGCTTTGAAGGCTGAACTTCATGTCACACGTGCTATGGTTACTAATAAACGTGTCTATGTGAGCTACCGATCTGTTGATATTTGATCGAAATCTCACGCGCATATTATTACAAGTACAATGTTTCTATGCCTGGAGACGAACAACAACAGTTCGGCGAAGGGAATTAGCGGGACTTCTATTTTGCATTCGAATGGTCTCTGATATGAATATCAGGTAGTGCATGTTCCTGCGATTGGTATACTTTAGGGAGCAGTACACTCTTTCCATTGGAACATCCATTTACACTTGAAGGAGGTTATCGATTTTTGATATCACGGATAGAAAAACTAAACTAATACTTTGTGCTTGGATACGTTTTACAATTTGGAGATGTTTCTCTGATTCCAATTCATTCCTGACTTTAGGTTCTTAAAAGTATGCCTACGTGGTAAGTGCCAAAGGAATTTTTTTATTTTTCTGATATCTATTTAGTCTTTTATCTTTTTATTTATGCAGTTACCTGTTATTATGTCATGAAATTTAGTAGAGCGATACTTAAATATTCAAAACAGTACTTTTAATTTTCATGTTCTTGTATATCCGATATATATATATATATATATATATATATATATATATATATATATATATATATATATATATATATATATATATATAGTCACTTTCTTGGAAAAGCCACGAACGTGCACAATAAAATTCACTAAATAGTCATAGCAAACACAGAAACTAAAACACTGAGTTCTGTCTCTAATTCCTCTTGAGAAAGGTGGTTGCACCACCGAAAATTCGAGAACTAGTGAGTCCCTCTTTTATATGTTTTAGTTTCTGTGTTTGCTATGACTATTTAGTGAATTATATATATATATATATATGTATACGTATATATATAACATTTTTTATACAATTATCCACTGTGTATGTAAATGAATGTTGCCAACTAATTCTAATAGATTGATCACCTGAGTAGAAAGTAAATGAATCCATGCACAGATACACATATATAAACTTAATATTCTAATAATTATCATTCTCTCCTCCAAGTTTAAGTGCTATAAGAATTAGAGCTTGCAATAGATCTTTCTGATTCCTTTGTTTATTTTAGCTTCTTTTTTTGTCTTTCTATTATTACATAGTAACGATTTGGCTCTTGTTGAGTTGATAGAGATAATCTACTCTCCCTTTTTTAAATGTCGTGCACCATAAATTTCAAGAAACTGCGGGAGATGCCACAACAGTAAATTTTAACGGAGTCATCCGCTAACATGCATTTCAATGCTCATTTGTACACTCTGAAATTGTTGCATTCTAATGCATCATCTTCACCAGCAATTACATACTATTTTGTTAAATAAATCCACCAATCTCTTTTGTTATGGACTTTAGTTTCTCTACCCAAAAATGTACGATATTTAATTATATTTTACTCTCTCCCATTATCGCAGCTTAGAGGCGCACCTAGCCCTACGGAGAATGACGTTCAAAAAATCAGAGTAGGGGGATCTATTTCCATTTTCAGTAGACTTATATTTTTCCAGGTGATTCTAATTGCTATGATGTACATTTCTGTGATGAAACATTTAACAGAAGTAACAAGGTGGGCTAAATAATCTGCAAAATTACGCAGTTAATTAGGGTCGAAAAATTTCCAGATTTCCGTTAACCCGCAATGCAATAATACAAGAAGGTTCAAAATATCAGACAAAATCTTATCATGCAATTTATTTCTTCCGATTGCAGCAATTTCTGCCCATAGTTGGACAGATGGACCATTAGTTCAATGCATTTTTATTAATAATCATTAGTTTTAATTTATGAATATTCTTCAATACACAACAAAATAAGAAATGGTAGGAGATTTCCCCTGGATGGGTACGAGACGCCACAGTTTCCAACTATTTTGAACTTTGATTGCATATATATATATATATATATATATATATATATATATATATATGCAATCAAAGTTAAATATTAGGTATATATATATACCTAATATTTAACCAATTACATTGAAAAGCCATTTCCACTGAGAGTTGTTAGCAAAGAAAATGCATTCAGCATTTATGGGGTCTCTCTCTTTATGGGGGGCATACCTTCAGTATCAAGTCATGAAAAGGTTCTGGCCTCACGAAGCATTGAATCCGACCCCTCGCTTGCACGAGTCTACCTTATACCGGTTGACGTGAAGGGATCCAAGTGAACTCGAAAATATGCCTTATTATTAAAGCCGTGCATATATTAAAAATTAGTAAGAAATCATCACATCCGTTTGATCACTCTTATTCCTATTTCCGTTTTAAAGCATCTTTTAATCTTTTGAAAACATAAGACTTTTCTCTTTGTTACCATAATTAGCAATTGAGAAGCCGTATTTATTTGTTTTCATTACTAACATCTTACTATTGTAGAATTTTCTGTCATAACACAGGCGCTCCAACTGGCAATGTCTCACCATGGCAACTCATTGGCTTTGTTACGTTAATATTACGACCATTCAATGCGTTCCAATGATTCCATTCGATATAAATAATCGACATACGGTATTTACTGACGTGAGTTATGTGAGGCTTCCCGTACGATACGTATACTTGCGAAAACTGGTTTTAGGAATACTGGTAAATGCATATCAATAATAATTGTGTTTCTTTTTAGAGAATTTGTATAACAAACAGGTATGCGAGTTCGAAGTATGGGACGGGGTTAAAAACAAAACAAACTATGATGCCAAATATGTAATTTAATATATTATTCCGACTGATTTAACGGAGTTCAATAAGTTTACCTACCTAAAACAGTTGATTTACTCCATCTTTACACAACTCAATACGCTTTTTCATGCGGTCCGCCTTTTGCAATTTAAAATGATCCCTTAATTCCTTCTTTCTAGGGTTATTCCTTACTTACGCTCCCACTACACAAGATTTACCTAATACTAAAATAAAAAGTGGACAAGATTGCTAAACCTTGGTGATGTCAAAAAACCATGGTTGTTTGCATGGAAACACTGCAGCTCGAGGAAGAACTTTTCAGAAGGGCAGTTGGGGTATGATGAGCTATTTCAGAGTTGTATCTTACAAGGTAAAAACAACTCGTATTTGTGAAGATTTCTATTTTTTCAATTACCTATGGCCGATGTACCATGCTGAAACGCGAATGACCTGGTCAATAATTCACTCGTGCTTCAATTTGATTTCCCTGATGGCTGTCTAAAACAACCACAAATTCTGATGCAGTTTGAAAACAAAATTCTGAAAAAATATACGGAGAGAGTACGCGGTTCACATCAATCGATGGCAAGTTACATCTTTGGTCCATGAAATGGGAGACGAAAAAAACGACGATCAAAGAATAACTTCCCCCGGGAGATTACGGCAGAGGTTGTTAGAAAAATAGTTTTCATCTTATAAATAGGAGAACTTTCCAAATAATATGATAGAATAAAATACATTTTTTCCATGCTTTTTTATACACTTAACATTGATGTTTCTGTAATTACAAAACGCGCGACGTACGTACGTTGCGTTTCAGGAGTCTATTTATCTCATATTTTCTGCATTGACAATATGTAATGGGGCTCTAATAATCCTAAGCACCGCAAGTAAATTCAAGTACCGAGTCTTATTGTTCCCACGACGTCGCCCGAAAAAGGTTGGCAGCTGATATCGGCAAGTCGTGATATCAGCGGGTTGAGGAACTGCTTGGGCAAGATCTTGAACTGGGTACTTTACACTATGACTTTGGGATGTCGATGCAGGGCATCATCATCTTTTTGCTCCTTACTCGGTTTCTTTGAGACTGCAATGGGAATGCTACCTAACCCCAAAAAAATTTCATTCCTCATATTTTCAGCCATCACATTGCATCGTGATCACCGTCGCTGGTATTGATTCCTACACATTCGATGCCGTGATTAGGAAAAAGATTATGTACGATGTGGATTATCAAGGCAGGAACGAATCGAACACCTTACTCCCACCGTTCGCTCAGCGACAAAAGTCGTCCAAAATCAGTTGTGCCACAAAACATTGATGCTAGACAATAACTAGTACAGGGAAATCGTCATGTAACCTATCGTATGAGTGAGGCGTCCTTGGGGATTAGTATGACGAGCATCAATAAGATATCGCATGAATATTTAGCTGTGATAAAAATGTGCTCACGTTGGATCCCCCATAATTTGACAAAAGCTCAAAAAGATGCTCGTGTCAATTGGCGCAAAGAAATACTCAACGAATACAATCGGGGTGAATCAAAAGCTGTGTACAACATCTACACAGGGGCCAAATCTTGGATCTATTCATATGAGCCCTAAACAAAACAGCAATCCAATGTACAGGACTTCCAAGTCGAGCCAAATCCGACAAAAGTAATTCGTGCACGAAGCACTTTTTTAATTGATAGTGGTCTAAGGCCTTAGGGGTTTTTAGGGTTTTTGATAGACCCTCAAACTACATACTACGATAAACCTAAAAGAACCAGCACAGCTCTATTTCCTTGAATTCCATCCGAAATTCCTATTCTTTTCCGCGCTATACCTCGTTTTCCCAGTATTGTTTCCTATATTCTTATCTCCAGCATCTTATTGCCTCTCAATATCTTTTTTATTCTATATGGTACCCTTCAAACCAACGCTAGTGTGTGTGACAGGAGGCGATTATACACCAGGTACGCAATATCAAAAATTCAGTTTTTCTTCATTTTTAGTTACAATATTTCAGCAAAATAATCCCAATAAGGACGATCAATATAACTACAGATATGTACACAGTGGCATCTAAGTGAGATACATTTCTCTACGCATAAGAGAGAATCATTAGGCGAAGGCAATAACTACAGCTAGATGACTAAAGCTATCCCCATTTGCTTGCCCTGTTTTCTTCGAATTTCTTCAATTATACCCTCCTCTTCCTCTAACATTTCTGGAATTTCGTCGTGTAATTTCATTTACAAACTTACTTTCTTAAAGTGATATATTTGTATCTATCTTAGCATATTAACTATGGTAAAGATAGTCCTACAGAACGGTACCCGTTCTGTTTAGTTCCCTTTTTATACATGAGCATACATGTATTTATATTTAGGTTCTAAGTGCATAATCATACATAAACGGTTGGTGCCCGAACATTCACCCTCACTTGCCCCTGCGATTGCTTTAGGAACATTATGTACACATAGACATAAAACATGTTTCAATGATAAAAATGAGACAATTTTCTTTTTAAAGAATTATCCAATTATATTATTTAGTTTATTGAAAATACTTGATACCGTAAAAGAAAGCACACTCACCAAGTTACTTAAAATGTAAGTAAAACCATGAAACGACAAATTAAGCGTAGCTGCGCTTGGAAATGATGTTATTTTTATGACTTTCGTTCGACATTATGCTTTGATCAGACATGAACAAATAAAACTTATGTATACAATGACGAGTATTTGTTAGTGTTAAAAATGATGTCAATAAAATAACTCCTCAGAGCTTAAGTATTTACCAAATATTTAATATAACAAATAATGTCTTGTGAAAACCCCATTTTCTTGAAACTTTTGACATCAATTTTTAACTTTTTAATCCAAAACAGGCTTATTGTTGATTTAGCCATCTTCAAAAGAATATTGAATTTTCTACATGCGATTGGTAAAGGTATTTTCTCTCTTTACCCTTTTTAAAACGTCTTTGCTCCATTTTAGAATGTTTTCTGATCTCGGGAAATAAGGTGGTTTAGTGCCATATGGGAAGCACGTGGAGAGTCATCCTTAGCTCTTTATAGAAAGGCAACGTTTGTTAAGTTTGAAAGGGAATACTGCAATTGGTACTGGCTAGTGACTCTAAGGATACTATCGACGATGAATTGTCGAGTTTGTAAGAAAAAATAACCTAAATTTTTTTACTTAAATGTAATGCAAACACTATCTACAAACGAAATTTGGCCGAAAAAACATAATATGAGAGTGAGATCGGCACGTGCTCCTTCGGTCATTCATCTTATTCTTGGTCACCCTCGCTCTACATCTCGGCAATCTCTGGGTCGGAAAGCAACGCTGGAGTTTGAAATGCGGCGCTTTTCACGCGTTTCACTCATCATTAAGTCGTCCCACAACAGAGCTAACCACCCCCAAGTGAACAGCAATGATCCGTCCACGGCGACAAAGGCAGCCACCAAGCGACGTTGCCAAAACTCTGACCAGCGATGCGAGCTTAAGTCTTTATTTTTGACCCCTTTGATTTAAATTTATTTGTATTATGTTCAAGGGCCTTTTAAATGTAATGGGAACTATCTGGCGTATAGCCACGGAGAGCAGATAAATATTATTCCCTATTTGTATTTGCTTTTGTGACGCGTTTTTTAAAATGATTTCGTGAAAACATTAGGCGAAAGAATGCCGACAAGAATTTTCTTTTTCCACATTTTTCTCCGTGACTCAATTTTTCATTCGCCCGCCGGTATATATCCATTAATGTACACGTAGCAATGCGTTTAATGTTTTAGAATCCTTCTCCAAATGGATATGCTGATTGAAATATTTAAATTTTTATTGGCCGCAAAATTTTTACTGGCGCTTAAATCACTTTTAATGCCGCTTGTATATTATACCGCTGAACTGCAGTTGGAAAAATTACACGATTTTATTTTATTTATTTAATCTTTAGCGAGGGTAGCTGAATGCAGTTTCCCCGTGGCTTATTTTAAAACACGCAGAAAAAGGGGACTCCAGTGAATTTATTGAGGAGGCGGTCCGAAATTTATGTTGCAAATGTGCATTAACGTGAAATTCCAACTTGCCGAACTGCGATAAAAGTATATAAATCTCCCGAAACACCGCACATTAAAAAAAAGTTCGAATCGGTCTGGCCGCGGCAACCTCAGCGGGAAGATCGGGAGAGTAGATTGCCGGCGGATGCGCGTAATCTACGCTGTGGCTTAAAAAGGCAGTGTCAGCGTGTGGAAAAATAACACTACCAATGGTGAAACACTTCTGGAAGAGTCAAGTTGTAAAAATCTATAACTGCATCAATTCAAACATAAAAATAATTGCTTTAGCTGAATAACACCCAAATGAATTTGATTAAGGTCGTTTTGAGCGCCTAACATGCATCTTAACATATAGTATGCAATATAATATTTATATCGACGATGTAAGCATTTTCAAAGAGATATTCAAGACAAAATCATTAGTTGAATCTTGAAAATAACAGTGTAAAATCACATATATGCACTGGAATGTGTACCAAATTGATCGCGTGTTCAGATTTTCAGCATAAATGTCCCAATTGGTACATTATGGTTTTCTAAGCCGTGGTCTAGATACTTATGGTAATCTACGCTGTACTCTAATCTACACTTTATGGTCAGGATACGATTACCGATTGGTTACTATTGTGTCATTTCCAATCCTCGCTTTTAGCGCAGGCCACCTATTGCAACTGATATACGTTATCATTTTCTACATTATCATACGAGATGCACTCGTGCCATCGTATATTTTCATTTACTTAGTTGTATTGATGAATTGACCTTCTATATTAAAATCCTTTGAATTAGAGAACGTTAAAAATATAATTTATTAATCCATTTAATACTGTAACAATGAAATTTAATACAATTAATCAAAATAACATAAATGAATTCAAGATATCCTTGTCTTCAGACCCGACAGAGGTCACAACATATGACATGATCGAGCGTTAGTTAAGTTGCCATTATGCATATATTTAGGCGTTATTCACTTTCTTTTTCATATTTTCTGAGACAGCATTGCCAATGAACTTAACAATAATTATGCTTTCTCTCGGTGAGGAAAATTTTAAAGCAATACGCACATTAATGCCTATGAATCGGGAACGAATGTTTATTGAAAAATGAACTGATATAGATGAGGCAACGGCAATTCACAGAAATTAGTTGCAATTTCCTACAATTCAAGGAATTTTCACGACAAAAAGGAGCGCATATTTTGCTTCGACCTGTCATCCTACACCAAATTACGAACAAGGAGTGTTATTTGGAAAAATTCGGCAACGTAGTTACGGGGTGTCTCTTTGAGGGGGTGTCAACGGAACGTGGGAGGGTTGGGAGGCACGTGTCGAATAGAAAAAGGGCAGGTGGCAGGGTAGGCTGAACCCTTTTAAAGCTCGGCTTAAATCACTTTTCTCCCACTCTTAGGGCGATGGCCATTGTCTCCTGTCGTCAACCAGCCGTGATTACACGGTTTGTCAAGCTCCGTGAAACTCTCGCAACCCATCCCTACGCAACATATCCCGGGTCTGTCCCGCACATCGTACTCCCCTCCCCCAACTTTCCCAACCAATCCGTCGCCTGTGCCACACCCCCACACTCCCCGAATCGCCACCAAAACCTATCCTCTCCTCCACCACCTCTTTCATCCACCACCGACTCCACCCTCCCCTCATAGATCGTCCCTCGCTGCGACCCCTTTCTACTACGGCCATGAAAGAAAAACACGGTGAATGAGACCTTATTGACGAGCAACGAGGCGTGTGACAACCCCCTTGGTGGGTAACATAATGTCCCCCGGAGTGCTCTTCCTTGGGGGAGAATAAGGGAGCGGCTAAAAATGATTAGGATTTGTGTTTGATGCATAAGAAGAGAATTTCACTTTCTCCCATCTCCTCGATCTCACATGAGTCCTAGAGTAGCAAGTAGCAAGTGGAAAACAGATGGAGTTATGCTTGATGTTTATGCCACCAGAGCAAAATGGCGGCGGGGTAGATTTCAGCAACTGGAGGTGAAAGAGAAGAATAAGAGGGCAAGTCATCCTTCTTTGTTGCCGGGCGAAAGGGGAGGGGTGTAGAAGGGGTGATTGAAAGAGGGGTGCGGAATCATCTCAGGCAAGCACGCGCCAGCAGGAAGTGTGAAGTAGGTATTTGCCCTCTACAGCCTTCCCGAGGCAGTCTCCGCTGGGGAGGGAGGGAGAGAGAGTGGACGGCTGTGGAGTAGGAAGTGACGCATGGGGGAGGGCTGTCCCCTACGTCCATCGAAGGGTGCAGGCGAGACCGATCGACTGGGGGAGGCTAGTCGAGATGTTTGACGACTCCACGCGCGAACTGCGCCCGGCGACAAGAGCTTTGTGCGCTGGCGTTCACAAAGGGGACGAGGGATCCACGGAACGTGAATGCGTGGAACAATTGGCCCTTGCGAAGAATTAAAAGACCAAGGGACCTTCGTTCGAAAAAAGAGCAGCAGGAGGGTCGGGGATTAGTTGGGTATACCTCGAAATGCCATACTTACTATTTCACGGAATGATTTAAATCCTGGTACGATGGATCAGGAGATTTGGTGACCTTATTATTGAGTGAAAGTTTACTATGTGGATGGGAAGCTATTTACCAAACTGGTGTTTAGTAAATCCCCCGTCAAATTTTTACCCAACAGTCTAAGGTTTACCAAAATTATTCTCCTAATTCCCATTTGAAAAACCATTTTTGACTCAAATAGAATAATCCAGGATTTGAGGTAAATACAGTATACAGGGTTCGTCCGGAAAATAAGTGTACTGATTTTTTCCCATTTTTTGACAAAAGGTGAGTCGTCCACCACGAATTTGTACCTGAACGACAAACTGTAAATGCGGCATTTTACGTCCAAGTGCTCGACAGGCTTCGAAAACGAGTCGCCCGCGTCCGGCCAGCGATCAAAAACATCTGGCGGCTGCATCATGACAATGCGCCGTCTCACACCGCGCTTGTCGTGTCGGACTTCTTGGCCAAGCACGGCGTGGCAACGCTGCCGCACCCGTCCTACAGCCCGGACTTGGCACCATCGTACTTCTTTCTGTTCCCGAAGATAAAGAGGAGTTTGAAAGGAACGCGATACAGGACTTTGGACGCCGTCAAAGAGGCCGTGACGACGTGTCTTCGAGAGGTTCCCGATGATGCCTTCGCGGGAGCGTTCCAGGAATGGGAACGCCGCTGGAACAAGTGTATCGACTCACAAGGGTCCTATTTTGAGGAATATTAGCTTAAGATATGTAAAAGTGTAATACATTTTTTTTTCCTGAGCTCAGTACACTTATTTTCCGGACGAACCCTGTACTTTCTGTCACCAACTGTCCCTTTCAAATTGATTGTTATGAAAACTTTTGATTTTCTGACATGAACTTGGTAATTAAGTCAAATTTCCAGTGGTAAAGACTAAAATCATTATGTTAAAGTATCTCCTAGACATTGATGCTTTCTGAACCAGAAAGGAAAGATGTTTATACGAGTAATACGATACGTATCTCGTATTACTTGGAAGAAAATAATGCTAATATTATCTAGGGAAAAGAAAGTATTGAAAGAGAAACTTTAAAGAATCCACACGAGTCGCGTATAAGAAATTACTTTTAACTTCATAAGAACTGACGAATAATATTAATCTTGATTCAAAGAATGGTAGAAGGATTTCATTAACATGAAAATTAAAGATGACATAAACCTACAACATTTAGTAATACACTTCGGCATTTCAGATATACTCATGTTTCGTCATCGCAGCATTCGATGAATAAAAACATTATAGATTTCATAAACAAAACAGTTTCTGGCGTAACTTGGTGGGAAATCTTCATACTGACGTTTTTATAAATCAAACCACTTTGATTCCCGCCTCCTCTTCCCCTCCGCCCAAAGATATGTATATATGCTGTGCTTGACTTGTATTTTTATCTGATGATGATATGCTATAACGAAACCTGGGTCGTGAAAATAAAAAGTTTATGTGGAAAAGAAAAGTGGTTTGATTTATAAAAATGTCATTATAAATTTCGTTTTTGATCAAAACCTTTTTTTTAAAATGTATCTAAAATATTAGTTTCCAAAAACTTTTGAATTCAAATGGCATTCAAAACGTTTTAGCAAATATATTTGTTCAAAACATTTTATCTCGGAATACCAAGCTGGAGTTGATACCCTTCTAGTCTCAGCCTCACAACCATAAACCAAATATTAGATAAAATATTTTGCGAGATGAATAGAGGTCTGACATGGATGGATTAAATTGACTGAGATAATAGCTCTTTCCGCCAAACTGATTAAGGCCACACTGGCTTTGTGCCAATGCTAATTCTTGGCCACTAGGACATCAGTGAGATCTAACTCTATACTTTAAGTACTCAATCTTCGCTCTTATAAGTGGATTAAAACAAAAATCATCATTAAACACTCCGGATTTATTGATACAAAGGACTTGCTGTTACCATCCATTCTTTCGAAAACACTATAATAACTCACAATCATACAATTAAACACGAGTGCCGTAAAACCTCCTCACATAAGCTTTCAATTTGAGTACGTCTATAATCTTTGATGTATACCAGACAAAGAAAGTCTACGTGCTAATAATATTCAGGAGTTCTCCGGGTGATACGATACTGATAAACTAAAGGAAAATTTAGGAAAACTAAATTAAATGAGCAGATCAATTTTTAAAATGACATTTTAGTTGGATTAAAGTTTTAGATTATACATTGCTCATACTCCACCATTCTCACATGAGCACCCGGAGGTTGATTCTGTTTTTGATTGGTTGGGATAGAGCTCTTCCCGAGCACAGCCCTAAATTCTCGCGTAAAGGGTATGTGAGAACCTTCCCTATGTCGGCATTCGATTTCCCGCGGAATTTCAGAAGCCAGAAAACTGCACTGATCAGAATTCAGTTTGGATTGTTGTTTTTCGTCACCCAGGGATTTGAACCTGAAACCTTTCAATTAATATTCCACGCCACCATTTAAGTGCACCATGTTCTCATAAAGTGATTTTCCTTCGAATACTTAGCAAGTTAAAGGAAAATACTACCTCCTATACGCACATGCAACTGAAGCAGTCCGATTGTGAACACCTTAGCCTTCTAGTTCTAAGGTTTCGGGTCGAATTTGAATGGCTGATCCTTCTTTCTACTTCAATATTAATTTTTAACATTAACAGTATAAGATACTGACATTATTGACGAGTAATATTATGATTCCTAATGTTTCCTTTTTCCCAAAAGCCAGTTTTACTCTGATCTAATATACTTATTTTATCTATGGTTACAAATATTTAAATCCTGATTTATTCCCAAGATGTTTGACTAAACACCTATTGTTTCTTGTTTAGTTCATACTGTATTAGAAAATTTAGGCAAGAGTTTCAAAATTTGCCAGAAGATTTAAGTTGATCGTGATGATTAATATGAAAAAATCAAGTCCCAGTTCAAAATGTTTTAAGCGGTGTACCCAAAGAGTAAAGGACTTTTTTTATACTATATGGTTGAAAACAACTTTTATCCAACTCACAGGGATTTTCAACCTTTACGTTTGCCATTATTTGCATCGTAGACTTTTCTACGCTCAAAATACTTCTTTTTGGAAGAGAACCCAAGGTAAATAGAATTATTTAGTTCATTTTTCTAAAAATACTTGAAAAATCTTTAAGCCTCTTGTAACACACTACTGTGCTTTCACTCTCTGATGCTCCAAACGATGTTGCAGAATGTCAATCAGCAAAATAACCACTAAATTATACGCATTTGTTGAATTCTATCATCTGGGGGGAGTTTTAATCGAAATCTTGCATTTAATAGTTTTTTTTTACCTGCAGAGAGTATTTCATTCTTCAATTTCATTCTTCCAATAATATCCGAAATTTTATCTAAGGCCTTAAATCTAAAAGTTATCCGACCCAACATTAAATGTACACTTCGAGAAGGGGGCAAAATCCGGCTGGGAGAAACCACTAGTCGCGTCCCTGAGTTGCCTATTCCTGGGAACGAGGGTCGAGGGCAGCAGGAGTAGACCTCCGAGAGAGGATAATATCCGTCTGCAAGTACCCTGTGGAAGTGGAGGCATGTAGTACACGATGTAGGCGTGCGGTGTAGTGGGAGCTAGAGCTCTCTCTTCCTCCCAGTAAAGGGGCAAAATGAACTGGAGGGGGCATCCATCATGTAACGGTCGGCGAAAGTGAAAAGGGAAGATCGCGAACGAAGAGAGACATTGGACCCGGGAGAGGAGTGGGCGCGAGAATGGGGTAGGCGGGAAGAATAGCCGTTAAGAAGAGGGGGGAGCGGCGGGTGAGGGGAGGGCGGCTGCGTCCGAAGGGGCTGAAGTTTCGCGATGGCAGCAGGAGGGCGAGGGTCGGGAAATATCTACGGAAGATCCAGCGAGGAATCCACGAATTCCGAAGCGGGAGGGAGGAATAAAAGCGGCGGGCACCCGGGGAATTGCCTAAATAAGAGATTTGGGCACGGAAAGATGGACGTGAATCGCTCATTGAGGAAAAACTGTGGAACGCCAGAGGAGGACATTCTTCGACGCCAGGTCAGTCCAAATTCAATGTAGCTAAACCGGGGAACCATGTTTTTGTAGTGGTTAACTTTGTGATGTGTGATTTTTCAGAGGCTTGACATTACGACAATGAAATTAGAGGTTCCCGACACATATTGTTTATTTTGCTCAACGTTTCGTGACTTTTAATTTATAAATCACTAATGGTATGCCACAACATTTTCACATCAATTTGGGAAATAACATAGAATCGAAGAATTATTGAGCATATATCAGGGTCCGCAAATTAATGATCAGACATTTTGAAAATAAGAGTAATTATTAATTAAAATTGGTAATTTTAATTAATCATAATATTCCACCATATCACGCCTGAAACGTCTATTTTTATTAAGAGTAATATGGCTTCGACTCTAAAATTAAATCTAAAATGTTACTTAAGACGGTAAAAATTTCACCTAGTGCCTATTGTCATATTGCCTATGTGTCATATTGAAAAATGTGTGGCCTACCATCATTAAATTCAGGAAAATTTATTGACTTTAAAAACCAAAAGTCCCATGTTTTTTGGAGCCATTGAAGTGCAGTTATATGTTAAGATATCATTTTTAGATCACAAATATTTTAAATGCAATTCACTTGAACCAAATTCACAACGAAGAAACCGTTATTATAACTGAAATTTATGTTTGTTAACCCGGTTTATTTTACCAAAATAAAAATAGCATTAGGTAAGTGAATACGAACATTTTGTCATCCTTGGAATGAATACCTACGCACTCAAGTAAAAGTTCCGATTGAGGCTAAAGGCATTACAGGAAGAAAAGATGGATAATTACATCACTGAAAGCCTTTCTCTATTTCTGATATGGAAACATAACATTCAGAGCTTGTGTCAAAGTGTCACTCTGAAGATCAAAGCATGAAATAAAATATGCATACCTGAAAAAAATGCAATGGATATTTTCGATAGCAAAAATGAAACACTACAAATAAATAGTAGAAAACAATATTCAGGCAGTTAAATGTTCTTCCCTTTTTAAAAATTCATAATGAAAAAACAGCCTCAGAGCTAATAGCTACTACGTAATAATTTCCGTAACCTATCAAGACACTGAAAAAGTATTGAGCTTAACTTTATTTGCCACAGCTGATGATGAACCATCTTCCTGGTACAGTTGGGTCGATTTAATTATAATTATATTGGAACGTGATTCGGGTAACAATGGGTTTTACTTGGGAGTCGACAAAAATGATTCCCTATGACCGATGAGGACTATCCACATTTTTGTAAACCTCAATTCTTCTTTCTCGATGTATGTCACATCTTCCATCTTGAACTCCTCTGAAACGTTCTTAGACATCGAGATAAAAATCCAATATACCGCCACAATATGGTCTTCCTGTTATTTTCTACTAAGGTACACTATAATTTAAATATTTTTAACGAATATTATTTCATAACTGAAAAGTATCCTACCGATTAAACAGTGTGCAGCATGGGTTTAAGTTCATGGAGCTTACATAAATGTATTGAATTATAGAGAAGTTAATAGCTTGGAGGCAAGACGAAGTTAAAGTGAAAAGTTCTCAGCTTGACAAAGATATGGCGTTTCAATTAGCGAAAATTTATGATTCCTACCTGGGTACACGTGTCACTATTTTGTATGATTGGTTTCAACTTGTTCTCTCAAGTAGTTTATTTACAAGTATTGTTGCAGTAAACGTCTTTCGTTCTTTCGTTAAAATGAAAAAAAATTAATTTCGTGCGGTCATAAAATTCTTCGTTTTAGATGGATTAACCCCTAAGAAAATTCACCCAAAGTTAAAAAAAGTGTACGGAGATTCTGTTCCTTCAATTTCAACCGTTAAAAAGTGAACAGCTGAATTTAAACGTGGTCACACATGCCACGAAAATGGCCTACGTGAAGGACGGCCTAAAACCGTAACCACCCCGGAAACCATCGAAAAGGTGCAAGGTATCGCGTTGGACGATAGGCGGGTGAGAGAGCTAAGGTCGTGGGGAATCGAAAGAAAGGGTGCGAAATATCTTGCGCAAAGAATTACGAATGCGAAATCTCTGCGCAAGGTCGGTCCAGCATTTGCTGAATGTCGGTAAAAAGTAAATATGGAAACGATTTTCGCAAGCAATGTTTGTACCGACCAATTTTGTGCGGCGATTTGTCATCATGGATGAAACATGGGTGCACCACTACACTCCAAAAAAGAAACAGCAGTCGAAGCAGTGGGTGGAAGCCGGTGTTTCAGCGCCGAAGAAAGCAAAGTCGATCGCATCATCCGGAAAAGTCATGGCCAATATGTTTTGGGGTACGAAAGGGATCCTGTTAATTGATTACCGTGAAAAAGGTATAACAATTGCAGGCAATTATTACTCCAATTTTCTTGACCAGCTGTATGACAAAATTCGCGAGAAGAGGCCTGGCTTGAAGAGGAAAAAGATCATCTTTCACCAGGGCAGCAGACAATGGTGCGTTGGCGATGAGAAAACTACGGGATTTTGGGCACGGTTTGCTCGGCTATCCCCCTATTCTCCTTATTTGGCACCCTAGACTTCCATCTGTTCCCGAATTAAAAGAAATTTGTCTATGGTAGGCGCTTAGCGTCCAATGGAGAAGTTTAGATGTCCGTAGATGGATATTTTCACAGCCTACCAGAGTCTCGCTTCCCGGAGATGTTGGAAAAACGCTGGGCCAAGTGTGTTCAAGTAAAGGGAGATCATGTAGAGAATGGAGTCATTGTTAACAAAAATCGCAGTCTTTCATTGTCAGTCTGAGAACTTTTCATCTTACTCACGTAATTAATGTACTTAGTATAATACGAGGGTCATCCGGAAAGTAGTACCCGTTCGTGCCGCATGAAGTGCTGACGACGCGAGTAGCCGCTGGACGAGGTCAGATAGCTTCAGTGGCTTGTCTGCCTTCTCTGAGCCAAGTTGCGTGACGCTAGCATTGCCTGTGTTGTTTCTGTGATTGTTTACAATGTTTAAAAAAAATGAGAACGCCGCCAGTTGTGAAGTGAGGGCAGTGATTAAATTCCTCAATGCAAGAAACGTTCGCCCATGTGATATTCATCGCCAATTAAAGGAGGTGTATGGAGACAATGTAATGGACGAGTCGTCTGTTCGGCGGTGGTGTCGCAACTTCAGCATGGGGAGGGGGAACACACACGACGATGAGCGTTCGGGGAGACCGTCTCTCATTACAGACCAACTGGTGAGCTCAGTTGACGAATTCGTGAGGAACGATCGGCGCGTCACAATTGATGACATCTGTGAGCACTTTCCCAATGTTTCTCGAACAATTGTTCATGAAATTGTTAAACACCATCTGCATTATGCAAAAATTTGTGCAAGATGGGTCCCTCGCATGCTTACAGATGAGCACAAAACCAAGCGTATGGCTGCAGCACTGACGTTTTTGGGACGTTATTCTGATGAAGGAGACTCTTTCTTGACTCGCATAATTACTGGTGACGAAACATGGGTTTGTTATGCATCACCTGAGAGTAAACGACAGTCAATGGAGTGGCATCATGCTCATTCACCAAACAAACCAAAAAAATTCAAGACAGTTCTGTCCACCAGGAAACTCATGGCAACCATTTTCTGGGATCGACGAGGTGTATTGCTTATTGATTTTATGGCCCGTGGAGACACTATTAATGCCAATGCGTATTGTGAAACATTAAAGAAATTACGGCGGGCAATACAAAATCGGCGGCGAGGTCTATTGTCTACTGGTGTCATTCTCGTTCATGACAATGCCAGGCCTCATGCAGCTGGGATAACACAAAAACTTTTGCAGCAATTCAAATGGGAAACTTTCGACCATCCACCGTATAGCCCGGACTTGGCCCCTTCAGATTTTCATCTCTTTGCAAAGCTTAAAGACTTTTTGGCAGGAAAAAGATTTGACAGCGATGAAGAACTTAAAGAAGGAGTGACCCTGTATCTCAATGAGCTGGCGGCGAAGGACTATGCAGCAGGAATACAGAAACTCGTCACACGTTATGACAAATGCCTTAATTTGCTTGGAGATTATGTTGAGAAGTAGTTTAAAGTATCCTCTTTCAAATAAAATTTTTTATGTTTGTTAATATTTACTTTTGTGTCTTTATTTCACGAACGGGTACTACTTTCCGGATGACCCTCGTAATTGGTAATTCTTAGCGCAATCTAGGTGAGATATTGATCTTTTGATTGCTAATATCTCTAAAGCATAAAATGGCTCCATTTTCACCGAATAACAAAGATGGATTACTCCTTGTGTAATTACTATTTTATTTGCCCTATCCTAGTATCTAACAGATAAAACAGAAAATTTAAATCAGTTTTATCATGCAAAGCAATTTTTCGGGTGGCTCTGAGATATTTAGACTAATTAAAGAATTTTATTTCATTTAAATAAAGAATTTAAAAATTAAAGAAATGGACTTTACTAAAGTTTTCCAGTACAGGTATGATCGTCAAATGTTCCGAAAACATCCTTTCGTGATACTATTGAATCTTCCTCTCGCTTAAACCGAATTGGTGAGACGATAGACGACCCAGGCGAAAGCATGATTCACATATGTCACGTAACTAAAGAACCTAACAAAGAATAATCCTCGTAGATGGAAGACAATAAAATGAAAGTGAAGTGGTCAGAGCACAAAAGAGATAGAGATGTTACTAATCATGGGCAATTGAAAACAAAATAATGCCCTTGGCCATTGACTCATCTGGCACCAAACTCTGAATCTGAAACAAACAGCGATGCATACAATTTACCCAACTGAAAGAGAAACTATAATTTCCTAAACTTCTCTTTGTTTAGCATCACGCTGGCAAGTAAAAAGTATTTGACTTCTAAGAAACGCGAACAAGAAAAAAAGGGATCAGGTCACATTTGGAACGCTTCACCCTCACGACGCCAGGGAAGTTGCTTGGGTTATAATGTGAATGGGAGCAGACGATTGGAATTACTATCCCAGACTCTCAGGGGAGGGTGTGAGAGGCTGATGTAGAGGGAGGGAAGGGTTGAAAGGGTGGAGATTCCGAGAAGTGGGGTTGAGAGTCGGGACGGTAGGGCTGTAACCGGATGGAGGGCGGAGGATAGGAAAGAGAGAAGGAAGTGAAAAACACAACACACACCGAGGGAGGACAGAGGTACCAAATGGACGGCGGCACCGGGGGAAATTTTTAACACTTGTGTTCCGAATTTATGGGTCGCGGTGGATGGAGAAAAAGAGAGACACAGAAAAAAGGGAACAGTTTAATAACGAATACATATGTGAGTACACGAGAGAATACACATTATATGCCCGCCTACATAGAGTTTGCATCCATGCACTCAAGCATACATAACCGGCGCACGTGATGTGAAGTATCCGCTACGGGATTCGACAAACGTGCGTTCTTTCGGAAGAGGGGAAAAGTTTTCTTTTCCATTTCTTCTAATGGGATGAGCGAAAATTGAGAAATCGACTGAATGTAAACAGAGGAACGAAATCCCACCTTGCGATTTAAAGAAGTAAAAAATACAACTCTAAGAGAGAATAGCATTTATTACACGTTCTCTATGTTTGATATAAAAGATAATGTTGCAGCATGAAATAATTCCATATTAAATTTACGCATAGATATAATTAAATCGAAGCGTTTATAATTAAATAATAAAGGTCATTTGATGAAATATAGCCCCAACTACACGCCAAGACTTTGACTGATGCTTGCGATCCCCAATCCCACACATTTAAGTCAATATGGTCACTTTTCGGGTGCCTTAAATATTTTTAGAACGCCAGTTGAAACAGTTCACATTCGCTCTCGGACCGGTATTATCAACAGCTTTCTCTTTGTTTAGAAGTTTGAAAAGTATCTATAATAATTTTTTGCATGCCCTCCTTTATTCCCAATTTTTTAACCTCGCGAAATGGCGCATCGCAGCACTCACACCTCACCTATATTCCCATGGAAACGCTTGTTTCTGACCGCCGATGACGGACACCCACTCCGCGCCCGACTGCTCGCAGCGGTGGAAAAATAAAACGTAAATAACGAAAGAATGTGAATGGGAAGAGAGAGAGATAGAGTGATTGGGTAGGAGATAACACTCGGTTGCACTCTCTCCCCCCACGCTCCACTCCCTAGCCCCACAGACCCTGCACCCGAATCTCCCTCCAATGTTTGCGCGCCCGCCTACCCACCGTATCACTCCCTACTTCGGCCCACCCACCCCCCTAACCCCCCAACGCCCGTTTCCCGGCCATCACCGTGCACTCTCAACTTCGGTCACGGTTTGTGTTTCTGGTTTCCGGGGAAAACCGCATGCGAACTCTCGCGGATGGAGTGCGAGAAGGGGCATGGAGGGAGGAAGGAGGGGGAGCAGCTGAGGGGGAAAGGGAAAGAGGGGCAAGCATTCGCCGAGGGCAAAGTGATGAAATCGTGTGGGAAGAGGGTTGCATTTTAGCAGGAAATGAAATTTCTCTATCTTAAGGACTAGTATTACAATTGATTATCATTTCGTAATTGGAAAAACATTTAATAAACTCAAAAAATCGAATACACTCAAGGCCCATCTGCCTTCATAATACATATATATATATATATATATATATATATATATATATATATATATATATATATATATATATACCGATGATGCGGAAGTACTCACGAGAGCAATATAACTTTTGGACGGCACAATAGAACACAGAATAAAACAGATAACACGTAAAAGGACACTCACACTGTAGATGATTTAAGCTTTCGGCCTACTCCGAGGCCGAAAACTTAAATCTGAGTCTGACCTGAAGAAGGCCTCGGAGTAGGCCGAAAGCTTAAATCATCTACAGTGTGAGTGTCCTTTTACGTGTTATCTGTTTTATTCTGTGTTCTATTGTGCCGTCCAAAAGTTATATATATATATATATATATATATATATATATATATATATATATATATATATATATATATATATAAATTCACTGATAAGTCATAACAAACACAGAAACCAAAACACAAAAGAGGAAAAACTCACTGGTTCTCGAATTTTCGGTGGTCCAACCACCTTTCTCAAGAGGAATTAGGAACAGTTCCTAATTCCTCTTGAGAAAGGTGGTTGGACCACCGAAAATTCGAGAACCAGTGAGTTTTTCCTCTTTTGTGTTTTGGTTTCTGTGTTTGTTATGACTTATCAGTGAATTTACATTACACGTTTGTGGGTTTTCCAAAAAAGTGTATATATATATATATATATATATATATATATATATATATATATATATATATATATATATATTATATATATATATATTTTATAGTATGTCGACCGCGTAGTCAGATTTGAATTTCGATGACATTTTCAGTTGAAACTAAATACTTCTTTGTGTACCAATGATGAACTGAAAACAATCATTTAATTTTTCTGGTAAGAATGACATTTTTACCCGATTCTCTTTCGGCAGGCCAATGGCATGTACGTGTATAGTGCACTGTGTAAACTAAAAAAAACCATCGCCGCAACGTTACCGTTAATTATATTATCATTAATCTGTCAAATGAAATCGCGCTAATTTCAAGCGCATTCATAGATCCTCTGAAGAGAAAATATTATTATTTGCTACTCTTCATGAATATTAGAACTATTTGAACTTTATAAAATTATCGTACTTTTATTTTATTTCATTTACAATTGCAAATAAAAAGGGTAGATGTTGGCTATGGAAAATAAGAGGAGTTTTTGTGTTAGAACTGTGCTCATTAAAGATTATATTTATTGAAAACACATATCTAAGGATTACACTTTGGAATTTTCCACGCATAAATTGAATTGATATTTCAGATATTATCCCCATAATATTTATCGAAAAAAAACAAGCTAACTCAAAATAAGCTTTCAATATACCTATTTATTCAAAAAATTTTACTTATATCTTTCTATCATCAAAGACTCAATTACCACCGAACTAGTGCATAGGGACCTAAAAACAACTTCAATTTAAATACATCCTTTTCTGCATCGAATACGAGTTATTTTCAATACAACTCATTTGAAGAGATACGTCGTTTATATTAGGGCTCCAGAGACATAGTTTGTAAACGCGCTTGCGTAGAGAGAATGCAACCATAAATATTAGTTGAGAGAAGCAACCATTTGAAGATAAGTAAGATGTCTCGAGGGTACATTAAGAGACGAATACGTACACAGAGTAAACGAAACAAACTTAAATGGCAAATTTTGAGTGTTTAACACGTGTTCCAAGCTGGCGGAAGGGTAGAGAGAAGCATCAAGCGGGGAAGCGGATTAATGAGGAGAAAATTTGCCATATGGGTTTGTTTGGTTAACTCTTTGTACACTCCTGCCCTCAACCTATTCAATCAGTAACTTCAACGAAGGCACTCATTAAATGTGTGTTCGTGGAAATACGCACTAAATGTTTAGACGTGATTTACTGTGCGTACGAATATTTAAATACATAAGTACATATTCCATACATATATAATGTAAATGGAATTAGGACTAGCAGGCAAAGACAAAAACAGAAACAGATGTGAAAGAGAAACTCACTGGGTATCGAATTTTGGGTGGTCTTACTACCTTTCTCAAGAGGAGGAAGGAAAGGAACACCATATATATATTATTATTATTAGGTAATCTACCGGTTAAGGTAGGTTTTTTTTTGGATGGACACAACTATCAAATAAACATTTTGTGACTCCCCACCTAGCAAACTAATCTATATCAGGTCCCACTTCATCTCGGTGTACTTCCTTCCTCCCTTCATCCCGTCCAACATCCCTATCCTGTTCCTGCCCTTACCTCGCTTGCCCAACATTCTCCCCTCCATTACCCTCTTCAACATTCCACTACCGCTCAATACGCCTTTCATCCATTTTTCCTGCCTCCATAGGATTTCTCTCAACAAACCCCTCTCCTCCCCCACCGTCTCTAGTACTTCCTCATTTGTTTTCCTTTCAAATGAGGAAGAACTAGATATATATATATATATATATACACATATATATATGCATATAATGGATACACATTTAAATATATATATACTATATATATATATATATATATATATATATATATATATATCGATGATGCAGAAGTACTCACGAGAGCAATATAACTTTTGGACGGCACAATAGAACACAGAATAAAACAGATAACACGTAAAAGGACACTCACACTGTAGATGATTTAAGCTTTCGGCCTACTCCGAGGCCTTCTTCAGGTCAGACTCAGATTTAAGTTTTCGGCCTCGGAGTAGGCCGAAAGCTTAAATCATCTACAGTGTGAGTGTCCTTTTACTTGTTATCTGTTTTATTCTGTGTTCTATTGTGCCGTCCAAAAGTTATATATATATATATATATACACTTTTTTGGAAAACCCACAAACGTGTAATGTAAATTCACTGATAAGTCATAACAAACACAGAAACCAAAACACAAAAGAGGAAAAACTCACTGGTTCTCGAATTTTCGGTGGTCCAACCACCTTTCTCAAGAGGAATTAGGAACAGAACTGAGCTCAGAACTGTTTCTGTGTTTGTTATGACTTATCAGTGAATTTATATATATATATATATATATATATATATATATATATATATATATATATATATATATATATATATATATATATATATATATATATATTTATATATATATATATATATTGATTGTCAGAGGAGTGTTGAAGATTGTGATAGAGAGGACAATGCTAAGTAAACAAGGTAGGGACAGAAATAGGATAGGGATGTTGAACGGGGAGGAGGAAAGGGAGGAAGGGAGTATACAGAGATGAAGAGAGGCCTGTTGTAGTAATTCATATATATATAATTATATATATATACTATATGTCTCAAAAAACGAATTATAAACTTCCGATGGGCAGTACGAGTATAAACTCGAACCGTTTAGGCAGTGATCTCTTGTCTTCGTCGACAGAAGAAAACTGTTCTTCTGTCGAAAGTTTCCTTCTGCCGACGGAAGCAGAAGGTCACCGCCGGAACTCTACAACGGCCGAGTGGATACCCTCTTATATGATTCCCTATGCATTATGTAGTACCAGCAAGTATAGTATAAAACGTAACCACAGAAAAAGAGAAAGATATTTGACATTTATGCGAACATCGTCGGGCGTAGACGAATCAGCACAATGGCTGAAATGAGAAACGTGACATTCTTCTGTAGGCGTTAGTTTTTTATTTTTGTCATGTTTTAACAGCATATATATATATATATATGTTTATCTATTACTAGCTATTATGCGGAAGTTCTGTCTTCACACAACACCCCATTTAGGGATCGGGATACCACTAAAAAATCCTGCCACCTTCGCTATAAGAACATGGGTCATAGGAGAGGGAGCATCTGTAATGTGCATTTTTACCAAGACTGGATGCATACGTATTATGAGGTTTAGTGTGTGTACCGTATTTGCGTGTATATTTATATATATATATATATATATATATATATATATATATATATATATATATATATATATATAATGTATATACATATTACATATAAAAATATAAAATTACGTTTCCTCGATAGATCATGTGGTTAGAGCATCCGGCCGGCAAGTCGAAAGATCCGGTGTTCAGTCCCGGTCAAGGAAATATTGTTACGCTTGTGATCTGCTTGATTCCGCCTTCCCCACATCTCCTCTGTTCGTCCTTTAAATGTGTCTATCCCTTTTCCTAATAATATATATATGTATATATATATATATATATATATATATATATATATATATATATATATATATATATATGTCGATGATGCGGAAGTACTCACGAGAGCAATCTTTTGGACGGCACAATAGAACACAGAATAAAACTACAAAACAGAACACAAAATAAATCATCTACAGTTTCAGTGTCCTTTTACGTGTTATCTGTTTTTTTCTGTGTTCTATTGTGCCGTCCAAAAGTTATATATATACACAGACCGTCTGCCGTGAGGCCACTTCGCTCCTCCAACCTTTTAAGAGCAAGAGAACGGTGATGTAAGGACTGAATGAGGGTGAGGCAAAAGGAGAGTATCTAGGTGCCGCCATTAACGTGTGTACTATGTATTTCTGTGTGCGGTGTGTTAGGGACCGGGCGTCTGTTGTGGCCAGGAATTAAAAGTGGAAGATTAAGGGTGGACTTTTGGGGGAAGAGGAGAAAGAAAGAGATGGCACGAAACGAGGGAACGAAGCAGCGAGAGGGAGAAGATCGAAGAGGGAAGGGGAATGAGGGGAGTAGGGGGATTTCGGTGGTGAGAAGAGGAGAGGAGACAGAGGGGAGACGGAAATAAAAAAGAGAAACTATATCAGCGGTGGAAATGGTCAGTGGTTTTTCGACCACTAAATTTGTCCTAATGGATACTTTTCTGTCGTCCCAGATTGTCCGACTCAGAGCCGCTCGCCCCTTCACGCCATTTCCTCGTTTTCGCCCTTTTCGCCCTAACCCCGCCCTCCTTCCCATTTACCTTCGCCGCTCCCCATTCCATCCCGACCCCCTTATTTAGCCCCTCGTCCCATTCCCCCTCCCAGCATGTACTCCTTTCCTCGCCGTCCCCACCCATCCCGCACCCCTCGGTGCTTCACGCCCGGAAAATACGGAATTTCGGTTTCATTCCACTCTTCCTTATACCTTTCTCCACGAATATCCCCCGGTTCCCTCACCTCCGACTATTACCATGCCACGCAAACTCGCTAAAACTCTCGGATTTTTTTTCGAAAATCATTCCCCTCAGGCCAAACCTCTGCGAATACCAAATTTTTGTCTCCTCGTGCGTTTTCCTCCGCCCAGAAGTATCCAGTACTCTCACCACCTCTTACCCGCATCCCTACCGCCCCTCTCTCGCACCCAAGCATCTGAACCCCCTCAATCTCTTTACACCGCTGAATTCGTAGGCCATTCATTGTTCCTCTTCCTCTTACACTCTCTCCCAACTCCCTTACTTTCCTTCTACCTCTAGTTCTCCATTTCCCATCCTCGTTTTCACCATCTGTCCTGCATCGTGTCCTTGTAAACTCCTGCACACTGGTGTAGTATATGTGCCTATGTAGATACATGTATATATATGCGCACTTGCGCGCGTACGCACACAAATGTATGCAAAACATATTTCATAAGTGTGTACGTATGTATGTGTGTATAAAAATAAATAAATAAATATATATATATATATAAATTATATATCTCAACCATAAATACAGTAATCCACCCGAAGGTCGGTTTGGTCGGTGACGGTAGAGTTCACCCAGTACTAAGCCCGGACGGCGTGTGAAATTCAATCATCAGGGTAGGGGGCTCAGTTTCTTTCCCTGTGCCGATTATGGTTTCCCAGTAATATAATTATGCATACGTATATATAGATATTACATATATATACACACACATGCATACGCACACACACACGTAGATCAAGAACACACACATCATATACACACACACAAAAGTATTTTTCCTCCTATCCAAGCAAAAGCCGCACGGTTGGGTTATAAAATGTCGCGATCGTATTATTAGAAGAGAAAGGTTATGCGTCCCCACTTCTTTTCGGCCGTAGGTCACCGCGACTCGGGTAGCAGGCGGTTTGGAAAGGAGAGAAGGCGAGGTGGTGGAAGGGTAAAGGGGAAGACTTTTCTCTCTCTCGGCAACTAAAAAAAACCCATTCCCTTCCTCTCTCTTAACCATCCCGACACACCCGAACCCTCCGCGCGCTCCGTCGCAGTTTTTGGGGAAAATCGTGGACCCATGGCTCCCTATTCTACCACTCCCTTTTTCCCCACCCCCCCGAAGGAAGATACGGCTGGCGAGCGCAGGGTGGAAGGGAGTCGAAGGGAGGGGAAGTAGGGGGTGGGTCCGAGGGAGGACGCGACTTGACCGCAACGGGCGTGTCCACTGCCGAGCCTTAATGGCGTATTTATGATACCTGCCGCCCTCCGCCCCCGCATCCCTCGACCCCCCTCCACCTCCATCTGCACCTCCCCGCTGCATCATCCCCTCTTTTCCCGACACCGCGACAATCGGAGGTTAGGAGTCGGGTGATGTGGGGCCGTCTTAATTAAGCTGGGGGTGAGGAGAAATGTGGAAATTTTGCATGGGAATGCTGCGTGTATGCCGAGGGAGTCAGACTGCGGAGAGGACTCAATTTATGGGAGCATATTTATAAAGAACATTCAGAGCTTGGTTTAATTTTACTCAATGAGGAAATGACTTTGCTTCTCTTACCTTTTATGCCTTATATCAATGGTTTCCAATCTTTACCTATTTTCGATTCCCTTGCCCTAGGAAAGGTACACCTATGTCTCCTATATTATTACCAATAAATGAATTTTATAAAAACGAATTTAGCCAAAACTTTTAGTGGATTAAACCAGAAGCATATCAAATGTGACCACTAATTAAAATTTAAAAAATAACTGACATTTTTAAGCCTTGATTTGGAGGTCAATGTTTTCAACCAGTGAATTATTGGTGAAACAAAGACACAAAAAGCCCTCCTGTATTTTCCAGAAATCGAATGCATAAATATCTTTTGCACACATTTTCCGTCCAAAAAATTATGTTTAACCAAGATTCTGTGGAATAAATTACAAATGATTCCATTTCAAAACTATACCGGTCAATAATATAGTTAAGAACCAATTATGTTATAGTTT
The DNA here is from genome assembly GCA_037158775.1 of Hetaerina titia. Classification (NCBI taxonomy): domain Eukaryota; kingdom Metazoa; phylum Arthropoda; class Insecta; order Odonata; family Calopterygidae; genus Hetaerina; species Hetaerina titia. The sequence goes on along the minus strand of CM073769.1, from coordinate 35,651,780 downwards.
TGATAACTTGATATATAAGCTAACCCCAAATGAAAACTTTATTGTTTAGCAAAACATTGAAATGATGCTATAGAATATAAATTTGTGTTATCATCATTCGCAGGAGCTCAATATATACCACGTTTTACCAAAGATTATTATCACTGTAGGAAGTACTGTACTGTATTAAGATCATTATCAGTGTGCTGCACGAGCTAAACTGGCGTGATAAGGGGTGCAAATTCTTCTCCTAGTTGCGGGTTAAATTGGGTTGAACAAATGTTTTAATATCGAACACTAAACCAAGTCACCAATAGCAGTGACCAGATGGGCAGTAGCGAGCATTCATTTTGTCACCTATACACTCCCGAAATCACCTTACTCATAATAGTTCCTTACTCCTAAAGATTCAAATAGTAGTCAATATAAATAGTACAGTGAAACGCATATGATATTTATGACCATTGAAATATTTAAACTTTTTTAATCAGTTTATCCTAAATTCATAATAAAAGATAAGAAACTATCCAGGCTCTCGTGTTACTAGGCTCTATTTTTCGCACTCCCTTGAGGAGATTTCGCGCTCCACAGCTTGGAAACCAGTGCCTTAGATGCTCCCAATTAGTTCGAGCTTGATGACTCATTGCTGAATTAAGTACTCCTTGTCAAAGTTTATGGGAAAGGTTATTAGTATAGTAAAGAAGAATGGTTCCACAAAATAAATCGAAAGGAGCGAAACTAATTAAAATCAGAAACAAATTGCGTATCTTTTATAACGCCAAGTTAATTACCCTGAGTAAATGAATGTAGGTAGGGAAGGTAAGACGGGTGTAATTAGCACAGTTGCACTTATCATGTCAAATTAATGAGCCGATAGAAATTACCGAGCGAAAGGGGAAAAATGGACATCAAATTTCCTTCTGAATATTTTGCAAAGCGTATTAATCTTTCTGCTCAAAGTATTCGTAGCATCAAATTCTGTTCAGTCTAATGTAGTTCTTCACAACGATATGCAGATCTCACTGAGGATAGCATGGGTAAACATTATAATGCTTCCTCACTTAGCATAAGTAAAATATTGGTTACCTTGACACAAATATTTACACTTCTATGGTTTTATAATTTTTAAGCATGGATATACAATATTAAACTTTTGAAGAAGCGGTATTAAGGCAGAAATGAAAGAACATTTACATGCATAAAAGCTGTTTATCTTTTCAAGCTATGATATTCTATATAGTTTTTAGGCTCTTTTGCAACCATTATATCAGTTATTATGAAAAGTGATCTGCCGAACTGATGGGTTAAGAACTGTGGTGAACACTTTTATACTATATCTTGGGCCTCTAGAACAAAATAAACTTATTTGCACATGTGACTATCCTCCTATTATGCTCATATTTTATATGGGCCTCCCAATACTTCTATTCTATCCAATGTATTTATATTTTCCTTTCAATTCCGGTAGTATTCTCTTTACTATCATGCGCTTAGAGATTCCACTTCCTGCCAGTATTCTATTCCATTTCCAGTCATTTCATTTCCCCAAATTTTGCCAAAATCTCCCTTTCCTAGTCCTAACTACATCTAACGCCTCTTAGCTTGTCTTCCCGTTTCCCGGCTTCCGATTTAACATTACATGTGATGACTTTGTAACCCTACCATGGCCAGCATTTCCCATATATATTCAGATAAAATTCTAAGTCATAACATTTTTAGACGTGCTGCAAACGCTGATTTTTTAATCTAATAAATTTAATTAATAGCTCAACTAGTCAGAATATTCTAGCTGGGGTTTTCAAATAGCAAGTTGAGGTTTTCAATCACAGTGACTATCTTAGAGTCAAAATAAATAGATTAAGAATATAAATTAACTGGTTTCTTGAGTAAAAGCTTCAATTTAAGTAATTGCAGCCTTAAATGTTCTTTCGTATTTCCCATTCTGATCATTATTTTCTTTAAAGTCTGGTTATTACGAGCTCGTACACGCTTCTTGTTTAGCCATATGTATTACTAATTTTATTAATCTATCTCCTTGATAATATGGGAATATTTATTTCTTTTTAGGACTTGCGCTCGAGGGAGGGACGTCAAAAGTAGAAGGTCAAAGACTACATGGGGTGAGGGTAGTCAATTTTAATTTTCATACAACCCGTTTTTTTACAATTTCATCCAAGATACTCCTTCTAATGAAATAGCACCAGTAAATATCACGACACGCGTACTTCACACTACAGTTTTAAGGAAGCTCAGCTAAGAGAGAACTCATGAAACAAATTGTATAAAATGAATAAAGACCAAAATAATTATCTTTAACAACGTCGTTCTTTCCAATTCATTCGGGTAAAGCATAATGCACACTCAAGCATATAGCTTCTGGCCATACAAGGATCCTCAGCCTTCGTCCTAGTGGTTTCGAACAGCTTCCGACATGGCCGTTTGCCGTAAGAGAACGAATCAAGGATCCTTGTCTCCCGTGCTGAACTCGATTTTATATTCAATGGGAGAATGGAATTTCTCTAGGGTATTTTGACATTTCTGGTTTTAAAAATGTAAAATTGCTGAAATATCAAATGTTGCCAAGCTTATACAAGGCATAACTCACTAAAGTAACTGCAGGAATTTTTAAAACCAAAGCCAATCTCATGAGAGATAATAAAAGACTCCTCACCATGTTTTCAAACTATCGCAGTACAAAGTCACATCAGTAAGATTATGATGCTGAAACAAGACCATCCACGAGGGTCTTTTTTATCGACGATCATCGTTTTGAATCAACGGATCGCTTCTGAATAAAACAAATAGACCAATCACGAAGTTTGAATGAAACGAGGGCTATTTCAGATCAACTTAAAATGGCGCATGTATGTAAAATTACTATCCCACCACCATTCAAATATTTTTCCTTCTCAACAAAGCCATTCAAGCATATTTACTCAAGACAAGATCGAGATTCAATCGGCGAAAGCGATGCTGGTCCTTCTCCTCTGTTCTAACTACCTCTAACTTCTTTATGTGGAATTAACGGAAATTTAGTTCTATCAGTGGTTTGACATTCATTGCGCCTTTAAGTATCATCTGTGGACTATATGAGTGAGTAAATACAACTACTTCCCCCATTTCTTTCTTCAATATAGAGTTAATTTTAATGCTATACGAATTGTTTTCGAATACAATTGTATAACTTCTTAGGCCCCTCCCATGGACTACAACCTTGACGTGGGAGCTGAACTTGTACGTTCTGATGACCCCTAGAGCTGTGCTTGCGGGAGTAATGATAATTGCTCCATGTAGGGTCACCCATTCAAGATATTTCGAAGGTTAGGAGCCATACGAAAGATAATCCACGCCGCGTCTGTTCCTCAGTGAGGCGGCTACAAATGAGTTTGAACCCCAGTGGGGCGGTCATTAAGGTGGTTTTATCGTGATGGTCTCTCAATTATTATTCCCAAGATTTATATGATACGATGAACAGTATAGAGAATATGAGTCCTGGCAACTACGGGACCCGGCCCAATTCGCCGGGTGTCGTGCCCGGCAGCGGGAAAGGCAAGGCTTCCGCGGTCATCATCCCACGAAGACTTTGCTAAGCAAAACCGACAGCAGCAATACAGAAACTTCAGAAGAAGACCAAAATACAAGTAGTTAGGTTAGAATAGGAACTTGGAATGTTAGGACAGTGAAATCCAGGAAAATTAGAAAATATAAAGCGAGAGGTGGTAAAAGGAAGCATAGATATATTAGATCTATGCGAGGTGAGATGGAAGGATAGCGGGAATTACAGGAGTGATAGTTAGAGAATAATTAAATAAATAAAGCGAAATGGACGAAAGCCAAAGTGGGGCTGCCATAATTTTGAATAAAACGATAGAAAGAAGCGTAGTCGACATTGAGTAAGCAACGGATAGAATATAACTGGTAGAAATAAAAGCAGAACCGACGAACTTGGTCATCGTTCAGGTATACGAAACATGCCACCAACCGATTACAAGGATAAACAAGTCGATAGGATATACGATCAGTAAGAGGACGCAATCGCGTGTGCTCGTGGTGGGAAACATTTGATAGTGACGGAGGATAGGAATGCGAAGGTAGGCGAAGGAAGAGATAGTTTTAAGAGGGGGACTACGGTTTAGGTACGAGGAATGAACGTGGGGAGAAAGCAATTGAGTTATGTAGGAGACAGGGATTAGTCGTCAACAACACATGGTTTAGACACCAAAAATTGCGTAGGTAAACATGGAAAATAACAGGCGATTCAGATAGGTATCAGTTAGATTATATTATGGCATGGCACAGATTTCGGAACAGCATGATCAACCCGCACAGCTTCCCTGGAGTGGATGCGGACTCAAACCGCAATTTAGTTGTTATGAAATGTAGCGTCCGTTTCCAAAAGATAAGACAGGAGCGGCGGGTTAAGAAATGGAATGTAGAAGAAATAAATGGATTAAGAATGAAGGAGTATCAGCAGGCTGTAGAGAAAATCATGGATGCTGGTAAAGAGCTGAGTCCTATCGAATAAAAATGGGAATGTAACAAGAAAGGAATATAGAAAGCCGTTAAAGAAACTACAGGAACCGTAAATGGGAAAAGGACAAGGATATCACCGATAACTAATGAGATAATTAGAAAGATAAATTAGAAAAGGAAATTGAAGAATGTTTATACAGAGCTAGCTAGAAGGAAGAACAAAGAACTTCATAATAGCTTGAGACGGATAACACATAGAGCAGGAGAAACGTGGTGGAGACACAGTGTGAAGACATGGAAAGTTTACAGAGGAAGGGTGAATTTGGGGCGCTATACAGCAAGGTTAAATCATTACCGGGAAGTAAAAAGGGAAGATCTCTCCTAACAGTCAGAGATAAGTTGGGTAAGATAATTGTTGACACAGTAAAGATCCAAGAGAGATAGAAGGCATGTACGAGATATCGTGTAGAAGAACTGTAAGGTAGAGAACTTAAGCCAACAAGGTTGCACATAGAAATGCAACAAGAGTTAGATGAAGATAGCTTAGGTCCAGGCATACTTGACGATGGGATAGGAAGAGCATTACGGGAGATCAAATCAAATACGGTCGTAGGGGTAAACGATATTCCTGCGGAACTACTAAAAGGTTTAGGAAAATGTGGGAGGAAGAGTCTAAATGGTCTGATTCGTAGTATCTAAGAGGCAGGAATTTGGGCGGAAGATTTTGTGATATTAGTGTTAGTTCCTATTTCGAAAAGCTAAAGGCTACATCATGTGAGGACTACAGAACAATAAGTTTGATTTACCACGCAGCTAAATTTGTTCTCAGGATCATCAAAAGGATGGAGAGCAGGGCAAATGATTACTTAGGGAATGATCAGTTTGGGTTTAGGAAGGGGAGAGGCACGCGCGATGCCATTTCAGTAATGAGATCACTAATCGAGAGGAATATAGATAAAATCATGACGTATTTGCCTCTTTCGTAGATTTCCTATAGACGTTTGATAGAGTGAATTGAGAATAACTCATGAGTATATTGCAGAAAATAGGACTAAATTGGAAGGACAGGAGGCTAGTCCGCAACCTGTGCATGTGTCGGACTGCTCGGATACGAGTGGGGAACGGAGAGTCCGGATGAATAGTGCTAGGAAGAGGTGTAAGGCGGAGTTGCCCAATATCACCTGTGCTATTCAACATATAGTATGTGGAGAAAATTATTAAAGAGACATGGGAAGAACTGGAGGTAGGAATGACAGTCGGAGAGGAATTCGTGAAAACAGTTAGGTTTGCTGTTAGCTTTAGTTTGTCAGTCAGCCAAAGGGTTGCAAGTATTCCTGAGTAAATTGCTCAGTGCGATAGATACGGAATGAGAATCATCATAAATAAAACAAAGGTTATGCGATTTTCCAGAAAGAAAAAGGCTTAACTAAACATTAAAATAGAAGGGCCAAAACTAGAGCAGGTAGAACAGTTTACGTATCTCGAAAGTATGGAACGTATCTCAAAGTAGTAGGACGCAACGAGAAGAATTGCACTGGAGAAAGAAGCTTTCACAAAGGGGAGGGATATTGATGACAGGGACGTTGGGTAAGGCTGATAGGAAAAGGCTCCTTAAATCTTCGATATGTAGCGTAGATATGCACGGGACGGAAACATGGTTACTGAACCAGGATGATAGAAGTAGATTGGGGTTTTTTTTAATGTGGGCGTTCAGAAGAATGGAGAAGGTAAAATGAGCCGAAAGGAAAACAAATGAGGAAGTGCTAGGCATTATGAGCGAGGAGAGGGCAGGAAAAATGGAAGAAGGGTGTATTGATCGGCAGTGGGATGTTGAAGACTGTTATAGAGGAGAGAAGTATACAGAGATGAAGAGGAGCATGTTGTAGAATAGAATGTTGGATTGTGTTTTGTTAGGAGAGACAAAATATTTATTTGGTGGTTGTGTCCATTCAAAATCTACCTTAGCCGGTATATTACTTACGTGGTAAAAGAATTCTTAGAAATTGTAAAATTAAAAAAATTTCTCGTCGGTGTGTTTTTCCTGTCTAAATTGTCCACAGCAAAATAAAATAAAAGCGCCAAATATATTCAGCGTTAGACTAGAAATGTTCAGTCACTCATACAAGTACTTGACTTGAACAAACTTTAGAAAGTAGCCAACGATTGAATTTCTTAAGTGACCACAAATATTTTAGCCCAATATCAGTCTCAATACTTGCATTTCCTGCAACATAGTTATAATATCATATCTGATCCTAATACCTTTTGTTAATTTTGCTCTGGTATATATTAAACCTTGGTCAATGAAATAAGTTTCATACAATAATCGAGCAAAACCGATATTGTGCAAAGACATTATGCACTAAAAATTAATTTTTTAAACAGTAAATATAACTGTTTTTATTTGTATAAAATTTAATATGTTTTTTAACATGAAAGTGGAAACCATTCCCTTTCAGGTAAATAAACCAAAAAGTTTATTTTTATGAGTTTTTAAGTCTTTGAAGAAGGCTTTATGTAGGTATAACCCAAAAAAGTCTTGACAAACTCTTTCGTTATATTGCCAGGGAGAATGGATGCAGTGAATTTTTAATCTTTAACAATCAAATTTTTGAATAAATTTCAAGAGTTATCTCACAGAGAAAAAGAAATTTCATCAAAATGTACCCAAAGTTTGTATCTCGTTAGGTTTTAGATAAAGAGCAATGCATCCTCTACATTCTTTCCTTACCAGACGTAAGGCGCTTCCTTCCTGACTTTCCCGTAGACATCCAGAAGATACCTACAAAGAATCTCGAAGCCACTAACTAACTCATAACCTAGAATGGAACCTCGTCCCGAAATAAGATGTTGCGTAATAAGTAGCGCCACTTTATTAAGTCCATGCAAGTCCTGGATAAACATTCTGCTCAGGAATTAAAAACAAATTTGAAGGCGCCGTTCCCTCGGCGTTTCATAAATTAATATGGAACAAAAAATATTTTCCTTTTCGTGGGACAAAAATAAACCCGCAGGGAGTGGAGGTGGCCATTATAAAAGGAAAAAGCACGAAGAGAGGCTGTTGAGGAGGAGAAAGGAAGGTGAGAGGCAGAGTAGTGATGTGTCGTGAGGGTTTTGGGTGAGACGGAGCACGAGAAAGAAAGGAAAACGAGAAAAGAAGAGGAAAGTGGAATGGGAGAAGGGCGCTGACGAGGATAGAAAGGGAGAGAGGTAAATGAAGAGGGGGAATGGTGAGGAGAGGGATCAGGAAAAGGGAACGCAGTAGGAGGAATGCGTTCCCTGGGATCCAAAAGGGGTGGAATGGAGGGGGTATTCCGGAGGCGGGGTGTGTGTGTTTGGGGAGACTCTCCGAGGGCCTTCGAAGGGACGCGGGGAATAGGGGTTGGAGGGAAGGCTGGATTAGGGGATAGCTGCGGGGAGGCGAAGGTAGCAGGGGGTGAAGGGAATGGATAGGGGGAGTGTGGTGGCGGGGACGGTAAACGAGGCTAGTGGGGATTGGGAGGGGGGAGCACGTGATAGGGTGGGGATCCGGGGGAGAGTGTGGGGGTGGGAAGGCGGTTGGATGCGCGATTGCGAATCAGAGGAGGGAGGAGGATTGGGTGGGGGATGCAATGTGCGGAGAATCTAATATCGGCTGATCTGGGCATTCTTCTCCAAGGGATTCATCGTGGGGCCTGTACCGTCGAGGGTGGCTGTTGAGAGAAGGGGGGAGATTTAGAGGGGAGAGGGGGAGGTGAGTTTGAGGTGGGAGGAAGAGGTGTAGGATGGATGGATGGGGAGGTGAGGGTGTTGGGTGAATCGGTTCGGTGAATGGGATGGGAATGGTAGAGGGGAATATTGTGAGGATGAAGAATCGGGGAGGGTTAGAGACTAGGACGGAGAAGGCGAGGAATGATGGGAGCGAGAAGATTTGAGGAGGTGAGAAGTGGTACGTAAAGTCTTCGGTAGCGTTTCCCGAGATACAGCCCGCGTCCCTCCGGTGACGAACGTTTAATCATGAGAAAGAAGGAGAGCGCCCATACATTGGTTCTTCCTCTTATAAAATCTTCTTCTTATGTATCTACTACTTTCACCATTCTGATATTAATACGTATGAGGTGAGGATCTCATGAGAATGGAGATCTCATGAGGATCTTATGTATACAAAAATTGGTAATAACCACGCACAAGAACCAAAAAACATAAACCATTGCTTGACAGTCACAATTGGATCATTACGTCATATTATAATAATTATTGTTTTTCAATATCTAAATCCTTTTTTATACCATTTAGTCTATTGCATTTCCCTCTCTACAATGCTAAACATTTTACTAAAAACTAAAAGGAAGATTTTCCACTGGCTCAGAGACAATATATCCAGAGGTTGGCTTAAAAAGGTAAGAGCAGAGACCTTGAGGTGAGCAATTCAATCATTCCAAGAAGGGAAGTAACAGCTTCCCTTGTGCTAGCTGCAGGACGGAAGAACTGGTATCCATAAAATCGCACCGTTTGGAGTTGGACAGAGTTCAAAATTTAACACCTGGGGCATAGCCGTCAGGAGCGCACCTTTCTGCGCACGAGGCAAACTCGTTGTTTCTCATATCCTACACATTATTTAAAAACTGCTTAATTAAGAACGAACTTCTTTTCAAATTATGGATTTCAAAGAATAAGGTGGAGCAGTCAATTTTCTTCAGTTGGTATGTGTAATGTATGAGATTTTTCATTCATGAAATGCATTAACATTATTTTTTTATTGGCCTCCTAATTATTAAAACTCCTGAAGTTACCTACAATTCCCGAGGTTAACACTAAATTGCATGTAAATATAGGTTTTTAGCAATATTTGGTACCGTTTTTAAATGAATAGGCACTAAATAGCTTATAAAATTCATTCACCCGATTAAGAGCATATATATTGTAAAAACTATCTCCATAAAGTAATGCTGATAATAATAAAATAAATGTGGAAAGTAAAATAATTATAAAGGTCATATATAATAAATTATCGTTACATTTAACCAGACTGGCCAACATATACTATTAAAATACGCGCATATTCATATTCTTATCATTGTAAGTTGCCGTCTTCCAATTTAGAGGTACGTTTTTCGTAGACCAAGAGAAATACTACGCAACGACTTAGTTTTCTTTGGAATTTACCCTTCTAGAATTCTAAGCTCTACTAACCAGCACTCTAAATACATCAAGTTTGCATTGCAATACTATTTTTCAACTTCGTATTGCTCCTATTTCCATTCATTCCATGAAAAATCCTCAGGTTTTAATACCTTAGTCCTCCCTTATCTGATATGGAAAATATAAAATACATAAACGAAAGGGTCTTCAGCTTGAAATAAACTAAAATAGTGGGAAATGGAATTTGTAAACTCGATTAAATATTTAGACGTTTCCTCACTCACGACCTCTCCTTGATCGACCTCTCCTCTCTACGGGAAATATGTGGACAAGCTAACAAAAAGTTAGTGTTTATTAGAAGAGTACTTGGTAAATTTGATGAAAATGTCAAAGAGAAATGTTATTTTTCGCTGGTTAGGCCTCATTTAAGAGATGCTGCTAGTATATAGGATCTTCATGAAGCTAGATTGACTGCCGAAATGGATTACAAGTAGCGTAAAGGAGCTAGATTTGTAAAATGCTGTTATGATGGCCTTAATGGTGCATCCAAATTATTAGTGAACCTCGGCGGGGAATCACTTACCGAGCGCAGGTTAAATTAGAGGTTAAATCTTTTGCATAGAGTGGAAAGATGTCTCTTAAGGAGTGATGCTGAAAATGCATTATAACCCCCATCGTACTACGGTAGGTGAGATCATGTCAATTAAATTAGAGAGATAGAGTGCAGAACAGAGAGATTCAAGATGCCATTTTTTCACGAACGATAAGGGATAATAATAATAATATTGTCCGACCGCGGTAGGGGTAAAAATATTCGGGTCCAGATTAGTCTGGTGTGTGTTCACCCTCTGCCACACACTCTAGCGGTGGCTTGAAGTGTACTAAAAATACATAATATCTATATTTTTTCTTTTCATCTCTCGCTTTATATTTTATCACTTTCCTGTCCTCAACATCATCCTAACAGCCCCTATCATGATTGATTTAGTCCTCTTCTGTGCTGCTGCTGTCGATTTTTCTTTGCAAGAATTTCGTGAGATGACGACCTTCGAAAAGCCTTCCCCGGCCGCCCCGCTGCCAAGCACAATACACCTTCCAGCGGGCCAATTCCCGTAGTTGACAGAACTCGTACTCAGATCCATCCCTCCATCCAGATGCCCATCATTGTTTTGTTGGCTAAATGGAAGTGTTTTCCTCAGTAGTGTTTTCAGTGTAAAACCATCACACAAACGGCCTCCCCACTGGATTCAGAAAGTTTGTAGCTGCCTCACTGAAGAACAGAAGGTACGCGGATTAATCGTGTCTTCCGTTTGGCCCCTTCTCTTCAATCTCTCATGGATGATCCAACCAAAAGCAACTATCATTGTTACCACCGACACAGCTCTAAGAATCATCAGAAGATACAAGCCTTTCTAATACATTAAGGATTTAGTCTATGGGAGGGGGTTCTATTATATGGAAGCATAGCTAACTTTATTAAAACATTAGAAAATAAAGCTTTTGAACATTTTCCAATACGAGAGCACTGTCAAAACCATTATTTTTTTCAGAATCGTCTTTCAATATTTCCCCAGCCCACCTAATACTACGTATTTCCTCAACAGCCTTACTATCCACAGGTCATATCAGCACTCTTCTTTCTCTAACCTCGTCTTCAATCCCTTCTGTAAAATCTAAAATATTTGATTAATGAACGAAATACACGAGTTTTTCACGTGGTCGGAATTCGTGAGGTCACATATCACTGTGCATACTATATCTTAATACTCTATCCAGTATCTGGTACATAGCTAGTAATGTCATTAGAAAATCTACCATCATACATTTAAATTCGTTAAGAACGGACGCCAAAGGTTCCAATAACCCGTAAAAGCATTTCACCAAAGTGATCATAAAAAGGTGAATTAATTCCCCCAAGATCATTTAGCGAAAAAACCAAGTTAACTTTCTACAAACCTGCCTACAGCAATCATCAACGCAAAAAATATATAAATATACTGATAAAGCTTTCTCACTTCGTAATCACATACTTGACGTTTTCGCAACTGTGGGGGACTGTTTCGACATTTCTCTCTGAACAACGGGGCGCATTGGTAATTTCGAACAGTGACACTAAACAAGGGTGCGGATGCCATGGACCGGCCGCTACAAGAAAAAGTTCCTCCCATGAGCTGTGGGGGAGGGAGACGTATTGATGGGGTGTGGGAGGTGCCGAAGTCGAAGGAGTGTCAGAAGGCAGGAAGGAGTGATCCTAGGATTACTTGCAAAATGTCAACCTTAGTGCCGCCTTTCCAGCGCCCACCCACTGTTTCCCATCTTGGTACCTCTTACACCACCCGGGGGTAATGCCGTCATCGCCCATTGACATGGGAGAAAAAGGTGGAAAGAGAATGGGAACCCCGCTGAGAGGGGCCAGGGAGTGAAAAGGAATTAGGGAGAAACAGTGATGACGACAGTGGCTATTCATGTAATGAGTTTCAGAATGAAAATCTATTATTCTTTCGTACTAATGAGATTTATCATCATCAACTCATTTGAAAAGATTAATTTGATATGAGTCCTATTTAAGGAGTATTATTTCATATCATTTACTCAAGCAGTGGCGCACCAGAGGTTCTTCAATGAGAGGTTGCGAACCAGATAAACATTTCATTAAACAATTAATTTCAAAATAAGTTGTGATCATTTTCAAAACTTACAGTCGTGTTCTATATTACAGGTCAATGACGTTGTGAGCCTCTAGTGGAAATAAATTTTGGGAAACTAAAATTGGAAGATAACTGAGAAGGAAAGATAGCATTCGACAGTTTGATGGTACAAAAACAAGATTAACAGTTCCTGGAAATGACAAGTAGAATTAATACGAATATGAGATTATTTAAATCATCGAGACAGAATATTTTATTACATTTCATTTTCGCTTTAATCGGTATCAATTCTGAGACATTCTGTGGAGACTGTTTCAACTTGATTTAATAAGGTCATTTAATCCTCATTATTGGACTACACCATTTAAAATGAACTCAATAATCAAATATCGTGATCACTACCAAAAACGTTTTTTTCGTAATAAACGAAGAAGCAAAGGCAATCTAAAAGAAATTTAGCGAAAGTTTGCATGGACATTTGAAAAACAAGTTGCGGAACGTATTGATACTCAACTAATAGATATTTACTTCATATCACTTGGTTAATGCACTTTTGAAAAGGCGATTGGAATGATTTTTTCTAAGACGTCAATGTAGACTGATAGCCCCCTGGTCTCTCATTTACGCTAGTTATTCCTCAGAACATTCACCGAATTGAGACCAAGACAATTATACTGTATCGGTGTGTGACACGGAAATTAAAGTTTTTAAAAATTACCACTTACGAAATTTTTCAAACCAAAAAATCTTACTGAGAAATTAAATTCTGCGAGGATTACTGACTTTACAATTAATATAATTTTGTCAATGATTTCTCCATTATTTTATTCAATATAGTTCTCCAAAAATGCACACGACTTCTAACAATATTAAGCTTTCAATTATATTGCTGAAAAATATATTCAATTAAATCAGAAGAGGCTTTTGTGATAGGTTAAAATTCAATAGTTATATAAAATCACACACTTTTTCCAATGGTTTTATATGAATGTTGAAACCATAACACTTCATGAAATTTATGAAAAATAAACCGCAGAAAAATAAGATTTAATTCTTTACGAATATATTTATTTCATTTTTAAATATTATCTAATCAAACCACAGATTAATTCTTGAAAATGTATTTAAAATTCTGAAAAAAATTAATATTTGACATCAAATGATGGTGGATTAAATCTACTTTTCCTGTTTTGACTATACACCCCTTTCTTACATCCCACATACGTCATTTTGGCTAAGAAGTATAATATGCATACATATGTAAATCAAATTGTTCACAAGTTCCACCCCCTACCCCCAAGTGACACTTTTCTCCATTTTGCGACTTACCGTTCACCAACTGCTAATCTCCCTCACGGTCTTTCTTCGCGACAACCCGGTGTTTCTCTCCCTAAACCCTTCCTCCCTACCCAAGCGCACTAACTAAAACTGTTCCAACAAGAAGAAGGAACACCTTACCCATCCCACGCGAAATCCCTTTCTCCTCCCCCTTTCTTTTGCGCCCTCCTCAAACTTAACGAAAACTTGCCACATCCACCAGCTCCCCGACCCTTCGTTCCTTCCGCTGCCCAACTCACAGCAAACTTTCGTCCCTCCGGCCAATGGGGTGACGGGCAGGATCAAAACGGCAAGTGGTCGGTGATTCTTCGTCGGCTCACGAGTGAGACACGTCTACATTGCCGCTGGAGTTTCGACCAAGGGGGCTCAGGATTCTCCTTCCTTTGGGGAGGAGGGTGAAACTTACGGGAATTTGCAAATATTTGGTGGGAGATTTAGATTAACTCGGAAGGCCGGCTTTCTCGCCACTATTAAAACAACAGTAGGAACAACAGATAAGACAAAATTTTGAAGATTAATTAGTTACGGAGAATTTAAAAAAATTGCTCGTAACATATAAAATTACTCATTCGAGGTGACGTAAGTTCTGCAGGTACAAGTGTTGAAAGAGCAAAATATCTCCGATCATAAGTTATATATAATTTAAATTGAGATGCATTATTGTGAGTGCGCATTCTTGTTCCTTTCACGGACTCCATGCATAGAATCCAGGATCTATGAACCTGGAAGACGGTTCCACATCATGAGAAAGATGCAGGCCAGAAAGCTTCTCTATCTCAAATATAGAGCAAGAACGACTTGATACTCTTATTCAAGAAATATAACGGGCGTCTAAATGCGAATAGCGATGGAACGGGACTGATATAGGTAATAAATGGCTATAGGTATGTATAGGTAAACGGGTATAGGTATAAATAGGTAAACGAAATAAAAACATCACTCTAGTCAGGACGTGCTGAATTATAAAATCGAAACTACCACATTTAGTTAATCAAAATTTTGAAATTCGTTTCTTTAATTCATTTACACGTATAAAAGGTATATTTTTTTAAGATCAAATTCTCATATATTATACTTTAGTTGAAGAACAGGAGTGCGTCTTCTGTCGCATGAAAAAATAATCGCATTTACCGCCGTTAGATCGAGTATTTTAGGTCTGATCGTCAGAGCGTTAAAAGTAACATTCGCATAAAACCCTATTCCAGGGTAACAACCGATAAAATTTCACCATTTGGCACTCAAGGTGCACATAAATGTACGTTAGGATTTTCAATGCACTAAAATAAGGACTGCCGGTAGGGTATTCCTCTTTGCTCCTACAAAATGAATACGATGGACAAAGTTTAGACGGTGTTCTGTGCCGCTGAAGGATCTCCGACGCCGGGAGAGACATGAAGAAAGAAATTTTGTTTTATGGCTCATTCCGCATCGATATATCCTTATTTTTCATTCTCATTTTTTCCTCCCCTTCTTGAAGACTTGTTTCCGTGAATACCATGGCGTGGCTGCTTCTAAGGGCATAAGGGCGTTTAAATTAAATTGCGGTGAGTCGTAATTTCCGTGAGTACTTCTCTAAAATGTTGACGGGATGGAGGAGATAGGCAGAGCTTAAGGTCAAAAGAACTATAGAACTGCCTTTCGTAGAAAATTGTGGGAATGGAACGGAAAAAACGGGAATGGAATTTGTGTTGAGAGACTTTTCAGTTCCATTGAATGGGGTTGATTTATATGCAATGTTGCATATGCATAATTTTTTGATACGATAGAAAATAATCTTAATACTGAAAAAATATAAACCAAATAAATATACTTCATGCAAAAATTTAAACCGACAATATATATAGCCCATAAAAAATCAAGAGTATGGTGTGACCTGAAATGACTTTGACGTCACCGTACAGTAGTAACGATTCAATGTCCGTAATGCCTATGGGAAACATACATTGACAAGTAAAATATATTATTCGCTGTGAATTTGCGGAAAACTCAAATAACATTATGTTTTTTAAAAAGCCTGCATCCGGTAATTTTTCCTTGAGCAAAAGGAAGGGTCTCCTAAAAAGAGTCCGATCGCGTAAAATATTCTTAGAGCAAAGAGAATAACAATTTCAAGAGAAGTCATTTTATAAAATTGAATACAATAGCTGTTGAAAGGTCAGTAAATATACGGGATTTAATATTTTTACAAACCTTAAGCTACACAGTCATAAAAAGATCAATTGCACATCGTTGCTTACCTCGCTAACACAAGTAAAAACTCATTCTGCGTATTAATCTGCGTAAATCTTACAACATCGTTGCATGATTCTAACGTCAACTTGGCATGAGAGACATACCAAGAAGTTTATTTTAGCTCCATCACTTAGCTTAGTTTATGCCGTATTTTTTACGACGATAATTAAATCGGTTACAGAGTAACTAAGCGTCATTGCTGAAGGAAAATGTTTAGTTTCATGCCGTAATTTTATTCCTTTTATTTCACCATTAGGGCATTTCATTTCTAGATCCTTGCTTGCATAATTGAACAATTCAGCTGTTTTCTCACGCATCCCTCCTTTTTCGACCCTTAACCTTAGTTTCAAATATCTTATTGTTGCAAATAATTTATTGCCTTTCTTTTTCACAGACGAATCTCTTTTCTGAGGTATCGAAATGCATTTCCGTTTACAGTGACTTTCCTCAGGAACATTCGAATTCTGCAAATGGATTAAGGTATATAAAGGTTAGATGAAGAATACGAAGACCCCTGCGACCGTTTGGAATTTTGTTAACGGCATCCATTCAGCCCATAAGGTTGCTTTAATTACTAAATCACAAAACCTAGCTACGCCCGTCAGCAGGAACTCGCTGTAAAAAAATTCCTCCACAGCTTTCTGAAAGTTTTCACTAATTTTTCTCGCATTGCGATCCTTCTGTTAGGAAATATTCAAGTATTTGAATTAATTTCTTAGGTTCCGGAGATGGGAATGTCTTCTCTCAAGTGTTTCACTCTTGAACCTATATACTGAACTAAAACAAATTACTAAAACCTAAAATAAATTAAGAACAAGTTCTCCATCACATTTAGTGGCATTTGGTTGAGTGGTCGATTGACTAAGTACATAAACCGAGCAACAAGTTGCAAAAATCTGGTCATTACCGTCTCTAATAGTTAATGCACATTAGCATAAACGAGGTAAAAGAAAATTATCAATCAGCTTTATTGAGCTAGTGTTCGTAGCTAGAATTTATTAATAATCACGTGCGCTGTAGTTGAAGGCTAGTGTGCGTCCTGTTTCTAAATTGTTACCCTTAAGTTAAAATAATAATCAAAAGCTTAACCTACTTCAGGTACCTCCGCGATTCACCGGGGGTTAGTGACACCGAAGAATGAGAAACTTGTCGTTGCAATGTGTTACTATTTTGGCATCTCCGTATTTGATTAAGTGTTGTAAATATTTTTATTACGCATCGGAATGTATACCGGATTGCATCTGCAGCACATGAAAATCTCCTTTAAGGCAACGATTAAGGTCTAAAGCATAGATCGACACATTCATTTTTCCAAGAAATATATGCTCATCTTCTCATCCTTCTATTAATGACAATGAAGTAATAGAATTCAAGTAAGAGGTATGTACAAGAAAAATAATGTACTGAGGCGACAAGGAATCCAAGCCAAGGATATCACCATGCATCGTCGAACGTTTTGTCAACCGCAACATTTATCTCTCTACCACACACTTTTAATTGCATTTGCGGGCTAGTTTTCACCTTCTGCTAAACGATTACACGAACATAATTATTAGAAAAGACGCTTCAATTTTACTTTTCAGAAAACTTGCTATCTCTAGCATTTATAATGTCCACGGAACGCTGTTCTGGACTGAATCCGGCAGATCGGAGGGGTCGAATGGCATTGAGAAGAGAGGCGAAGAGGATTGGAGCAAGAAAAGAGTGTGTGCGTGCGTGGATGCTGCGGGATTCAATTGATGAGAACTGTGCCCCGCACTCACTCACACTCGTACACGCACGTACATATTCCGCGACGAAGGATAGGCGGAATTCCTTTCTCTCCCCCTTCACGTTCTTTAGCACATAGGCGGCGTGTGTAGGAAAAGAGAGCATTTCTCCTTTCGGGAGAACTCTCCGGAACCACCACATCCAACCCTGAAACTCTTCAACCTCTGGCTTCCCTCCCACCTCCCCACACTCAACGCCATTTCACCCTCTTCCCTTCTTCCACACAGTCTCATGGAGGGTTGGCCATTCCTTCCAGCGTGGCTCAAAACAAGCCGCTCCTGATCCTTCCCTCCCTTCCCCGCCTAATTCTACTTTACTATGTTCCTACCAGATGGTTACATACACGTGTGTATATACATACATATAGAAATATATATATATACATATATACATATATATGTTTGTATGTATGTATATATATGTATACACATAACTTATAGATATATATTCATATAACTTACCCGACACTAGTAAACAAAAGGATAAGACTACACAATAAAGAGAAACGAAGACGTGAGTTGACTGTAATTTTAGGTGGCACACAACCACCTTCTTCAGAAGGAAGAAGTGTCGCAGTGTATACGCATAGGACATAGAAGACTATGCATAAATATACTATATGTCTATAAAATACACATAAACCATAAAGGCAGCAATCAACCCGAAGGTCGGTTTGGTAGGTGATGTTCGAGTTCCCCCAGTACTAAGCCCGACGGCGTTTGAAATTCACAAATCAGGGTAGGGGGGACGTTTCCTTTCCATGGGCCGTTTGTGGTTTCCCAGGAAGATATAATACCCGAAAAATCACAGAATTTTGGCGGAGCTGAGGGTGCCCAGAGTGCCTTTGTCCAGGAATCGAACCCAGGCCCTATGGTCAGTAGTTCAACGTTCTACCCAAGGACTACCGTATGCTCCTTATATCCTTGTTATATATTTATTTGTATGTGTGTATGTATATTTTTTGCTACATCGACATGTAATACGTAAGACATGGGTGGTCTGAAAAGTTTCCGACTCAGAAAGTTTCAGAAAAAATGTCTTGTATCTTTGTTAGGTCGGAAACTTTTCAGACCACCCTTGTACATATATTTATCTGCGTTCATATTTTTTCTTCTTTTCAATCACCACTTCGTCTACCATCGTCCATCTACCTTCGTCCCTTCCTCTCTTTTTCATCTCACCAAATATTCGCCCAGTCACACCATGTCGCCTATCAAGACTTCTATGCCCTTCCCTTCTATGCCAACAGGGGAGCCCATTCCCGTGAAACGGAGCAGGGGGAAGCATGAAAGAGAACGAAAAGTCGTATCTTTTATGGTTATCATCTTTCCGAGGCAAGGGTGCGGAGAAAGGGGACGGCGTTGGAATGGGGCGGGAGAGTGGGGGAACGAAATTGAGTGAGTGGGACGGGGGCCTTGGGATTAGGGAACTGTTGGTGCGGGAACGGGGTCGAGCTGTGAGATTCGAGGCGGTGAGGAAGCCGTTGGTCGGAGGTAATGCGGGAGAGGTCGGCTGGGGGAGGGGAGAATTTGCGCGAGGAGAGAAGACGCAAGGTTAGCATCACCCAGGTAAAAACGGGGTCGAAAACGTGAAAGGGAGGAACGGAAAAAGACGCGGGACCTTTGAATTATTTTTTTAGTATTCATTTTTCAAGAGGGGACCATGGGGTAAAGTCGCCTGCAAGAGACGGTAGAAACATGATTCGGAGAGGTAATGAATGGATGCGTAAGAATTGAGTCCGTCCTTTTTCCTCTCGCTGTTATTATTTTCGAGTCCTCCCCCCTCACCCACCAACGCCTGCCCTTGATCCTGTAGGAGGAAAATTGAAACGGGAGAGCAGGATGCTTTCACGCTGGGGTTAGGGAGGTCGTTTTTGGTTGATGAGGAAGGGATTGTATGAAACAGACGGACGAGCGTCGAAAGAGTTGTGATCCCTTAGGAGGAGAAATGCGGGGACCGAGCGAGGGAAAGGAAGAGAACGAGGAGATGGGAGAAAGGAAAGAGGGCGGTCCATTCCTGTCGTCGTATTTCAGCCCCGTGGTTTACCTTCCCCACTGCCTTTCCCACCGACGCAGTTTTCAGGAACGCGAGAGATCTAAGGGGGAAGAGAAGCGTGTGATAGTAATGGGGGATAGGCTGGAAGAGAAAGGGAAAGTGAGAGAATCAGAGAACAGAGACCAGGAAAGTAGGATGAGGATGTACATTTGCAGTGCAATAGAAGAACTCAAGACTTTAAAAAAATTAGGTTTGAGGAAAAATGAGAAAACTGATACAAAATTAAAAGAGTAAATCCTTACTTTGAAGTGGTTTTTATAAGTCTGTAAAAGTAACTCCTCACGTTAATTGCTGATTTATGACATAGAAACGTCAGGATTGACAATTAGCTTCATACATATTAAATGAACGTGAAAATATATATAATTTTTGGCAGGGTCTCGAGGTAAACACCTTTAAAAATAAATTAAATACCTCAAAAAGAGCACGACGTAATGAAAACATATCAGTTCTCCATCCTTCCGGCGGCAGAGTGAGCTCATCGTACGTGAAATACTAGTTATATTTTAAGAAAATCGAGTTAAAACAAAATACGTGTACACTTAATGACCATGACTAAAGCCTCCTGAATATAAAGGTCCTCAAGAAATAATGTAATAAATTGAAGTGAGAGGAAATAACAGATATGCTGCGTGAATTAAGTGAGGACTTCAAACGAAAGTTGAAGCAGGGGAAATTCGTGGAAGTCCGAGTAGAGAAAGGAAATTGAGGCAAGATTGAGTATACGGCGAGAAAAATGTCCGAATCGTACGAAAAACCCACGCGTAAGAGAGCGAGGCGAGAGAAAAAAATACATAGGAAAGGATTTTCCCCTCTTTTCCCCCCTTTTCCCCCCTTCTCCTTCCATCCACTGCTTCCGGGCCCTCCTCTGCCTCAGTTCTGTTCCTAATTCCTCTTGAGAAAGGTGGTTGCACCACCGAAAATTCGAGACCCAGTGAGTCCCTCTTTTATGTGTTTCAGTTTCTGTGTTTGTGTCGACTAGTTAGTCCATTTACATTATATATATATATATATATATATATATATATATATATAACATATATAGATATAAAACTTATGTAAAAGTCTCACGGATGTGAATAATAATGTACGAGTTTTTGAAGTTAGCACTAGCGAACAAAGACAAAACCACAGAAACACACAAAAAAGAAAAGAAACTCACACGTTTACGAAGTTTCAGTACAAGAGGCCTTTCTCAAGGAAGAGAAGGAACTAAGGAAAGGTTATGACAGAAGGGCCTGGAGACGCTGGGCGGCAGGGGAAGGTGGGGAAAGTTTTGCGAGGGGAAGAGTTGGGAGAGGAATTTTTAGAAGTGTGGAAATAATATGGTAGGTTTAGGGAGCGGAGGGGGGATGAAAATATGTGAAGATCGGGGTAATTAATGTCTAATATTAAAACCTCGGTAATTCCAGATAAACACCTGCTCTATTATTTTTAGTTTTTAGTTTAATTTTTATTTATATTTAGTGAAGGGTCAGAGGTTGGGAGGGATGCAAAAATGAATACACTATAGCATGAATGATATATATATATATATATACATAGCATACTATGTACTGGGTAAAGAATGGGAGGAGGTTACGAGGAGAACTTGTGTGGAGGTATAGACTGGGGTAATGGCTTACACTGGAGGAAGAAGGTAAAAAGGGGATGTGTGAGAGTTTTTAAGAGACCCCCTCTTTTCTCCTTTTCTGCGGCGTATGCAAAATGGGAAGATTAAGGGAATTCCGAATGACGACTGTTCAAAATTTCAGTGCGGGAAAGAAGAAATTGATGCTTCCTCGCTCCCCCATATTGACGAAATCGCTGCGGGTCCCAAAGTGCCGTAAGATTGTCCAGGGAAGTTAACTGCGAGATGTGCCATTTTGCAGGAACGTCTGGAAATCCCCATTAATAAATGGTCTATTAAAATATACGGTAAAATTCACATAATTCATAATTCACAGAAAAAAACTCAATATAAAGTCAATGAAATGTACATTATCAACGATAATTGCACAACGTATAGTTTTAGTAGGTACTCATTGAGTCAACATAATGTTTTAATGACCTCGCATTAGGTCCCACTATGCTCCACTTCGCACTTCTAGGGCAGGAAGAATTATTAATGCCGATAGCATGCATGCTAAATTTATCCCTTATTAAAAACAAATATTTTAATATAAGGTTTCCCTACGGTGCATTTTATTCCAATAAAAGAAGTCGTATGTATTATTTGTGACCAAAGACGAGATGAATGTTCTGGAATAATGCATGTATCTTTGCTGTACACGATACATTATCTGTGTAACATCTACGATATAGTTTCATTTATTAAAATTGCTCAATTGTTATAAAAAGTTTAAAATACATACAGCATATTAAAACAAAATCAATATTTTTTCTAATTGATAATAAGCATATAATAATAAAATATAGCCAAGACTTTGCTCTCAGTGTAAAATCATTGTCGAATTATTTAAGATGATGGAAATTCTGACTAATAAGAATAGGAAAAACACGTCTTGATTTCTTTTAACCCTTATCAGTCTCTAAGGACTTCTCTACAAGAAACTAAGTTATTTACGAAAGAATTATGATTGTCAGTTTCAATTGAGCCATAAGATGACTGCACTATATACTTTTATTAATATCTAGGAACCTTCAGTACAAAGGAACGATGTTAGATGGGTTGAAGCACTGGGCAGTGTCCTTGAGTTAATACCCGTTACAGTATAGATTTCTACTCGAAAATTGATTATTGCACCTCTTCCATCAATTTTGTATTTTCCCTTAAAAGAAACCTCAAACTTATTTCTATAATCCTATCAAAACTCGCAATTGAATGCTATTCCCATTGGACAGATTTTCTTACTTGTCTGTGTATTTCAAATTTCTTTCAAGATTCCTAAATTAACAAAATACCAATTGAGAGGTTAAAATAGCGTCAAATATACTTTCAGATCAACAGACTTGTAAGGGGAGTATTTCAGCAATTTGTTGACAGCAAGGACAATTTTACTGTGTGATGGTCAAGCAGAGGGGTCGCTTTTGGGTTGGACTAAATTTGAGCATTCCTCCACGGGTTTCAAAGATAGCACAGAATATTTAATAGAAAATGGCAAAATTTTTATGTCCAAGTGAAGCCTGTGAGTGTAAAGTATAAAACTCCTTATGATTTACCTAGTCTGTAATATCAACTACGTTTCATCAGGAAAAACGTTTCCTAACCCTAGCGGGGAAAAAAGTGAGCTTACATTTTCTTAGATTGAATTCAGCATTTGTGAATTAAACCATCGCATGCACAAATGCTTCATTTAAAAAAATATGAATGTTCAATAATTTGCTCCTTTCAACCATTTTTTGGGGTTGAATTCAACCCCATGCTCAATATTTGATTTAGACAAAAGAGTGGACTGGGAAGTGTTGAAAGAAAGATACTCCAAATCCACCCGGGCACCCGGTGACTGCCACCATCCCTGCTCCCTCTTATTACAGCCCTCCTCGAGGGCCATTCATTCCTTGCCTTCAACACTCCACCCTCTTCGCCGACGAAAGTCATTGCTCAACCTCAATTCCCCTCCAACCACCCTCCAATCACCTTCTCTCTTCGCCAATACACCCCCTCGTCCCTACTCCTCCCGGGAGTCATCTCTCTCCTTTCCTTTCCTGCCTCTAGCCTCCCTTGTGGCTCCATATCTCGCGGTGGGAAAGAATGGGGGGACCGTGAAGAGGGTGTGAGAGCGGTGAGGGGGAGTGGAGAAGGAGGTTGGGGAGAGTGAATGTGGTC
The DNA here is from genome assembly GCA_037158775.1 of Hetaerina titia. Classification (NCBI taxonomy): domain Eukaryota; kingdom Metazoa; phylum Arthropoda; class Insecta; order Odonata; family Calopterygidae; genus Hetaerina; species Hetaerina titia. Next base: position 35,628,395 of record CM073769.1, on the reverse strand, counting down.
GGGTGAGCGAGGAAGGTTGGTGAGGCGAGAGCGCGAAGGGTGAGAGGGGTTGGGTAAGAGGGGAAAGAGGCGCCATCGAAGGCGAGCGACCAGAAAGTGGAAGGGAGAGGGGGGCGCGCCGTTTGCATTTTATGAATAGCAAACAAGGGGTCTGAAGGAAGAGCAGCGAGGTTGAAGGAAGGAGAAAGGAACTAAATGGGAGAAAGAAGTATTTTTCATAAAAAGTATCATCCCCGGGGATCTTAGAAACGAAGGAAGAGGCTAAGATTGTGAAGGAAGGATGGATACACGGAGTAAACAATAGAAGTAGGCAGAGGAGTAATTGTCTAAAATTGATCGATAAAAATTAGCTTATTACTTCTTATTGTTGAAAAGTATCCTGCAAAAACAGACGCACGTTGTCAGAAATTATAAAAACTCACCCCAGAGTTTCAAACGGAAACACTCTGAAAAAGTACAGTACTTTATTTCCGGGATTGTTCTTCATTAATGCCTCAGGGAATTAATTTTATTAAAAATATCTCTTCAACGTCCGCTTCTACATGTAATATCCTCTCATACTTCCGTTTACAATTAGCATAAGATAATCAACACGACAAGGGAATGCTTTAAAAATAATAGAAATATGGGAATTGGTTAAAGGATAGGAAATGTTACACATTTAAAATTATGAATACAATAATTATTCAATAGTTTAATTAAGTGCAAATTTGAATGTCAGGCAACGGCTTAACTTAAACGGAGAATTTCCCATATTATTTGTTTTGTTACGACAAATTCTGTTTCCCCAAATGTTTCAGATTTTAATTGTTTCTCGACCGGGGCGAAATTAACATACGGTCATGAATATTTATTGGGAAACATTCCAAGGCATGAAGAAAACAAATACAAACATTTCTCACACGCCATACATATGAGGGAAGTCTGGGTTGTTTCAAAGCTCAAAAATGATTCCGTACTCTTTCTAGGGACCATTTAACAGAATGTATCTTAGATGGCAGGCAGGTACCACACGTGTTTAACTAGGTTATTGTTCACTTAATTCATATCATTGCATTAAAATGATAAGCGGAATACTGAAGGCTTTTCTATGGTACAAGCATTGAGTTTTTATTCTAATTTACTGGTATGAATCTCGCTTCGTCTCGTTTTTGAGACAAGGTGGATGAAGAACCAAGGCAACACCACGCATTGGGGATACTACGACGATTAGGCTTCAGACACTTTTGTTAAACACATATTGAAAAAAATGTACATTTTTAGATTTTATGCAGTTCACCTAACCTGTAAAATGGCTCAAAGAACAAATACGGAAATCATATGGGCACCATCGATGCTTCTGTTAGTTTTTATAAACAATTTCTATTTTAAACTCAATACCTAATTCAGGCAGTGTGAGCTCGAAGTTCATGTGATCCGGGCTGCTGTCGCACTCCCATGGCGCTGCGGGGGTTATCGCGCACGCTAATCAAGATACCTGTGTATCTCAAATCCTCAAACCTTTCTTTGATACACCCAAGGGGCAAAGAATAAACCCCAACTTAGTGCTTAATTTCCCCCATTCCTTTAAGCCCCTCCATCACACTTAAATTGTCGAATGTGGATAAAACGCTTGAGTCCGTCGGTAACAAACTTTCGCAACATTGACCTGATCTCGGAAAAGTGATCAGCGAATCGCGCACCTTGTCAAATAGGGATTCAACAATATGGTCGTGGCACGATTTTCCCCTGGATGTACTGTGAGCACACTGTCGATGGTAGCATGCATAGCCTTCAACTCTGGGACAAAGTTTTTGATTTCTCCACACCGCAGGTACACATTAAACTCCCAAAAGGCGACTACATGGACGTAGGAAATGATTTCGCCGGAAACATGGTCACCAGAAGCAGATGAAATACGGTCCGGGTTTATCACTTCGGATATCTGAATAGTAATTTAGCGGAGCCTTCCCCTTTTTTTTGCCAGGGTCACATGTGACGGCGATAGTGGGTACGTAAGGGTTTTCAAAATTTCAGGAGTCATTTACTCTAAAAGTAACCTATGGTTTACTTGGCTATGTTTTACAATTTGTACCTTCCTCACGAATACTTAGTAGAAGTAGTAGAGTACTGGAGAACAGAGGGACTTGATGATGCCTATTCATCTGCAGTTTAAATGGAATCGTATCTTTCCTCGAAATTATCTTTAATATCTTCAAGGTGATAGATGGTATTCTGAGAGTATTATCAGATTGCCCCAGCACATACGTGCTGAAAGTTTAAAATACATCGCAAAACTAAAATCGGTACCGCAGACCATTTAGAAAACCGAGGCCGCTCGTGCCAACTGCCGAAGGGATTGAAAAAATCATTGAATAATTTTTAATTCACTTCACCATTTAACAACACTGTTTAAATATGCATTAAAAATTCAACTAATGGAGTTCTTTACACAGCTAATACCATGTGGAATATTTTCTTGCGTCGATTAAAACGTTTTTCCGTGAATGATACACGCTCTGATGCATCGATAGTTTTGCCATATTGAAAGTAATGACATCGTTCTTATCTTCCATAGAATATTGCCGATTTCTCCATAAAAGAAATATACTTAGGGGAATTAAAAAAAGAGGAATGTTATCTTAAAGCAAAATTAGGCGAAAGCAAATACAAAAACCTATTGTAATCCGTTCGCGACAGAAGTTTATCATGACGAGTCCAGATGAAGTCAAAGTTATGAGAGATAATTTTTTCCTCCACAGTTTAAGACCATTATTGGTGAAAAAATAATAACATTAAAAGGCAGGAATTAATCTTTTTAAGCTTAGATCCTTCAAAAATACTTGTCTCTATCCAAAAAGTTATTTTCACGACGCGACTCGTTTCGGAACGCTAAGGCTCCAAAGTTTTCCGAATTTTTCAGGAAAACCTGTAATACTTTTAGAGTGGCAATTACAAAACGGCAATTTTATAAATTTAAAATCACCAATTAAGTATATGTTTACCAAATGCAACATACACAAATGACTCAAAATGACAGCTTTATTGCAAAAGTTACCGCTCGCTAAAAGAAAATATACACATCAGATTTTTTGAACAAAAATTGCACATCCAAAATTTCGAAGGTGCAATGCTAAAATTCTTACATGTAGGAAGGGTAGGAGGTAGAGTCAAGAAACTCTACTGTAGTTTTCATTATTTGCAGTTGGAAGTGAAAAAGTTATAGAATGCTTCGAACCCAGGGCTTCTATAGTTCTAATATTGGTCATAATCCCTTGGGTTCCAATCGTATGTCTTGTCTCCTAACCCAAGGCTCCAAAAAAATATATTTTTTAAGATGGTGGTAGAGTGATGGACGCAGTTACATTAGGCTTTTAAAAAAAAAGAGATTGTCTAATAAATGTCAAAATTTAGGAAGTGAATAAACTAGATTAATTTTTTTCTCACTAATGTAGATTTATTTTTGTGATTACGTATTTCAGCAATTGGCATTGGAACCATTACCACCAGAAAGTAAACAAATGTAATGTTTTTTTACGTAAATAAATAAAATATTTCGCAAAAACGTGAACTGCACTGCCTTCTTTGGTTTATTCCCTCTAACCTATATGTTTTACTTAGCCTTCCTACTTGTTGCGGAAAATCATTACTGCGGTATGCTTATGATTAATTTCCATTCCCTATTGCTAACATTTCTACTGAAAATCAGTTATAAATAATTGTCTGACCTGTATTGATTGATTATGTGCACACCTACTTGATATCACTCTCCACAAACAACCAACCTATATCTACCTTTATTTTAAGATCAAAACCTTCCCCTAATCACCGTTGACATTTCCTCAGCATATTAAATACCAGCGATGAGTACAACCCCTTTTCAATCCTCTGCCTCTCACTGCCCATCCTGATTCTCCCTTTATTCCCCTAATCAGTGCCGTCTGGGTCATTGATTAGTTATCTGGGAAGTTATGTTGCCGCACCCTGTATAATGGTTTAGAATAAGTCGTACGCACTATATACTCCTACACTTCGTAATATTTCCATCACTTTTGTCCACTGGGCAGGATGCCTTTAAAATCCTAGAAGTGACACTAACCCCTTCCAATAACAACTTCTTAATTGTATTACATATTCTCGCTTACTGAATTTCTCATTACCATAATGAAGTCACGAGTTCCCCCTGCCTTTCTAAACAATCTCCACTGATGTTCCACTGAACTTCGTCTTCGTGTTTGTTTGTATTATATTATTATTTGTGTTATGTCATGTGTGAAATTGATGGTCCTCTAGTCAAAGATACTCCCGCTTTACAATTTTTACAAGAGAGAATAATTTTGACAATAATTATTTATTGAAGACCCTCAGGACTATAGGCAATGGTTTCGATACTATTGAAATTCAATTTGAGCGAAATTATTTGTCTCACTCTTTTTCCTCTGTCATCTTGTCTTTATCCCCCTAAACATTCTCCTGTTCTCTATGAACCCCACCCAATTATCATGCCGATATTTTTAAAGCAAGGCGAAGAGAATTTTTTTGGGCACCTGGTATCAATAGATAAATCTTAGATCTATCAATATGAACCGGAAACCAAAGAGATGAAAAAGGGAGGAAAACACGGGGACTCAGCTCCTTCCAAGAAGGCTAATTCTGTTTGTTTTTTGGAACTGTCGTGGAGTTTTCTTATCAGACTACCAGGAGAAGGGTCAGACTACCACTGGTGTCTATCATTGCACACTGCTAAACAAACCGCTTGATGCTCTGAAAAAGAAACGGTGCGGTATGATCAACAAAGGCATCTTGCTGAAAATGCACTCGTCTCGAGGTGCGGTAGAGGAATCAAGGCAATGAGGCTTTGAAATTTGTTCACATCCGCCTTATTCTCCTGATTTTGATTTAAAAAATACAATGGCGGCCTTCGAAAGGCTAAGAAACGCTGGGTACATGTATAACTCTGGATGGTGACTATTCAGAGAAGAATTAAGTATTTTTAAAAATTCGCTTTCTATTTCGATTATTTTTAGTAATAATTAAAACTTTACGAAACGTCCTCGTACTTCTGCGGGGATACTACCGCCCCCACTACTTTAAGGATCTCACTTCCTTTAGCGTTTTTTTCTATCATGTATTCCTGGACTTAGAACACTCCTGGAAGAATATTCCCTTTTTATTTCTAAGCAGTCCGGCCTAATCTACATAAATAAAGAAGTTGCAAGCATTGAAGGGGAGGAGATAAGATAGTTCGCAGAAATTCAAAGAGAGCAGGATTTGGGGTATTGAGTGGCAATGGAATGTTGTTTACTGTGATAGAAGGAAGAATGGTGGGTAAACGAGGCAAAATCAGCACAAGAATACGGACTGGATGTAGAAAGTACGTGGAGTTGAAGAATGGCTTATTAGAATGCAGCCTTCAGAATGCATATGTCGCGTCGTGTTACTTTGTTATCTAGTAATTCATAGGCAGCTGATGAATCAAAAACCTTCCTAGACTTATCTTAATAAATGGCAGAGTTTATCGTCCACGACGCTACTCTACCAATTCATTTCACTTTCACTGAATCTTTCCTGGCTCCATTAACAGCTTTCCGCTTTCATTTTGTACAGTCAGTATGTATTTTCTATTGGAAAATCCCGGCAATTAACTAGAACTTCCTTTTCTCTGGCTCTAAAATTTCTCCATGCCCTTGCATTGCTCTTCCCACCACGTTGTGTTAGCCCAAATGGTTTATCAACTATGTAAGGTCATTATTTAGTCCTCTGAACATTCTCTTCACCATTTTGCCATTAACATTTTTCCATTTAAATCTCTCATTCATCTTTCTAACAACCTATCCAATAACCCACATCTTTATTAATTCTCTTAGCATTTACCATTCTATTGCTACGTACTTTTACATATTTTCTATTCCATTTATGAGCTCCAATTACATTTTCTCAGGACCTCCGATACTAATTTTCTCATTTAGATATTTATTGAGTTTCCCTTACCTGTTATTTCTTTTTATTTACATTAGAGCTTTTTCATTCCACGTCTACACCACATTAAGGCTTTTTAATTCTAAATTGCAATTCATAACACTAATTCATGGTACAAATTGAGGACCGAACCCGGAAAGAAGTGGATTTTACGACGTTTGTAACCATGTGCCTATCCATGGCTTTATATCACTGTTACACATTTCTCCCGGTATTTAATATATGCATCTACGCCTGGGGTGGAGTTTGAACTGGGTTTAGATAATATCACACTCGATTCCTTTATCGCTGGGATGATTTCTCTTTCCTAAACCGTACTCTCCTACCTCATTCTCATATTTGCCCTCGCCTGACGCGAATTTGAAAGAAATATGCTATGTTCAACTAGTAGATAATATTAATCCAGTTTTTGACGTGACTGCCTTATTTTGAAAACCTGGTATTTAAAAAATATACCCTTTTCCAAACTTAGGCCATTTGTAATGCTGAATACTATTACCTCGCCTCCTACTTATTTTCCCTAAATATTATATCTTAAAGTAAATCGCTCAATCACATTCATATTACTCTATCTACTTTTTACTACAATTTCATGCTATAATATGTTTGAGAAATTCTCAGTCAAAATTCGATAAGGGAAGTTTGAGTAATTTTACAGGAGATGATCAAAATAGCTAAATGCAGATAGAAGCTCGATACAATTGTCTTAACTTTTGTACTAAATAAAGTAATGCATACATAATTTCCTGTTCATTTACATCAAATATATATTATGTAACATGCGTCCGTAAGACTACTAGCGCTCAAATTCAAAGAGTAATCAATCATAATCATAAAATCAAAATGCAATAACGTGGAACGTATTTTTATCGAGACATTCCGATGTGGAAATTGAAACACTTGAGTTTAAATACTTATCAGTATAAAAGTTATTTGTATCACCATTATTATCATTATTTTTTACACTGTCGCTCATGCCCCGCACACATCCTTAAAGAGAGAATAGAGATGGCCAATCAGTTATCGGCGTGGTGTACCCTGCGGCAGATGCGTGCCAGGGTTTAGGGTGTGGAAGGGAGAGATGGGGCGAAAATTCTTCGAGCGTGTTCGATGGAGCGGCAAGTAAAATGAACATAGTAAGAATCAAATGGGGCGAGTTATGTAGCGTCGGTCGCGCTACGCGAGATGTCTCTTTCTCTCTGTCTATCCCTTACTCTCAACCTTTCCCACCCCTATACATACTCTCTCGGGGCCCACCCTTAGTTCCGTTTTTTCCGTTGACGGCTTCACTTCCGTTCCGTCATGACCGTCTCTGCCACAAAGGTCCTCCATCCTCCACTGAAAACACAGTGACCACCCGCAACCGCTTGCCCTTCACTTCGCGATGTAAACTCAGCCGTCTGCGGTCAATGCTCTCCGTTTCGTAGAATACATATTACGCGCACGTATTACATGCACATATATATGGACCGGGCTCGATAATACGGGAAACTCGAATGGATGGCGCTTCGGAATCGAGTGAGCTTGAGATTGTGTTCTCTTTTTTTCTGTACCCAATCCACCCATGCATGACCTTTTGAAACCTTTGAATCGTCGGCGGCTCATGCGTAGTCGTGTTTATAAGTACTACCATACCTATATGTTTCGTTAATTCCATGATAGGACATATTTCAATTTTTTAGGAAGGCTGGCGATAGAAATGTCCATTGACCCATTTTTGTACGGTAAGATTTTTTTCATTTAAATTTCTAAAATTGAACTCGACGGTATCGACACATAAACCACACAGCTGTACAATTTACAGAATTTTGTTACTGGTAATAAATTGCAGAGGCGTGGTGAAAAGATAGATAGCCAATTTTATCCCAGTCAAAGAGCTACTTTTAAATTTCAAAATGAAAAATGACGAATTATTATTGAATATAAATTGCAAAAATTAAATCGTCGAAATCAATTTTCACATTGTACTTCCACTGTTGAACTTTCATAGCGCTCTATTTTTATACGTTTCGCGAAAACAATACCATTTTCACACTCGCATTAATTTTTTTAATTCTCTACGAAAAATTAAACGGATGCATAAAAAGAGATAAAAGGAGTAATTTTATTTGATCTGAAGATTTTTAAGTATCAAAACTTAACTTTTAGGTGTTAATTTACATTTTTTCCAGATTAATCTCTCTTACAAACTGAACAACTATCTTATGGCTACAGCCCTTTTCATTCCCTGATCGAATATTCCGTAATTATTTATTTTATTCAACTGGCTAGCAACTAAAATGACTACTTATTTTAAAACACATAATCGCACTCTAGTTCTCGAATTCAAACAATAAATGACAATAAAAAATAAAGGAGAACTGAGGAGTTCGTAAATAAATTATTTTATTTTTGTTAATGTCAGAGACAAACGAGGAAAAAACTATCAAAAAATTAATTAAAACCTTTAGAAGGACCACTTGATACATTATCACAATCACCTTGGAAACCTCTGTCAATCCACGCTAACTGTGTCTCCCACACTACGCTCCTTATTCACACATGGAGTGTTTACTTTATCCCTTATCTTATCTTTACCACTACCAAACCCTTATCCCTCAAACCTTCACCTCATCCCAGTTCCCTTATCGGCAGTACATACAAAACCTCAACTCTGCCAGGCTAACCCCTTAAGTTTCCTTCCGTCTTATGGCATAGGCAGTAACAATCCACCCATACCCTCGCCTCTTCCCAAACCAATATCTTCTTCCCTCTAACCCTCCGCCCCCTTCCTCCCAGCCAGGTCGCCTATCCTCCACCCCGCGAGGATACAGCCATACACACGTTCATACTCCGCGGACTGTGCTCATTTCTCATCTACCTGAATGATACTAATCACATACTCCCTACCTCCCAACCCTTACTCCGTCACAGAACTCCACCCACATATATTTGCTTCACTCAATGTCAAAACCTCTTCCCTCACCCTGTTAAACTGGCTCGGGAAGGCCCATCTTGGATCTCTCTTGAGTCCACGGGTCAACAACGACATTGTCCCTGAGTCACGAAGCCTCAGCCCTACTATTACGGGAGAAAAGTTTGCGATAGATCTCGCCCTCCCATTCTGGATGTGAGAGTACCCCTAGGTACTGAGACCATCACTAGGGTTACTACAATGTATACGATAACACTGTTTCTTTTTAGTTTCTCGGAAGCGACCCCGCACACCCCTCAGTCATTCCCCCCTCCTCCCCTTGCGCCACGCCGGCCCTCCATCATACCTATCCCGTCATTTCCTACCTCTCAATGCTCACTCCTTCCACCCTCCGCCCCCACACTCTTTCGCGCACTTGTTCCCTCGCCTAACCAACCGATCTCCCTCCCGCCGTCCCCCCCACACACACACCCCATGCCTTTTAACTCCACTCCCGGAACCCATACCCCTTCCATTCCTCTCGCTCCCCACCCTGCCTCCTCCTCCGTCATCGTTCCCCGCCCTCGTTCCACGTCTAAGGGTCCCAACATCCCCCGCTCTCTTCCCTTTTTCCTAAACTCCCTCACCCCCAACACGTCCTTCTGCCACTTCTCCGAGGCCCAACCCCAGTCAACCCATCCTCCACCCTCCCCCCTTCACAGCACCCTCCTCTTCCCTTCCCTATCCCCCTCAGCCCCTCCCCCCTCAGAGATCCGGCCCCAGTTTAATATCTGACTGGGGTGTAGTCATCTATCAGATCCAAACAGACAAGAGTTTTATTAAAAGTCGGAGCAGGCACGTCAATAGCCGTAGGGGTGTGGGTGAGATAGGGAAGGGTAGAGAGGGTGGAGGGCCTGGGGGGAGTGGAGGTGGTCGGATCGGTGCGGAGGAGGGACGGAAGATTGCCGGGGAGGGCGAAGGTGGGGAAGAGGGTGTGAGGAGTAAAGAGGCCGAATGGAGAAAATGGGTTGAGGGAATAGGTTGCGGGGTAGGGGGAACGATGGGGGGAGGAGAAATGAGAGGAGAAGGGGGAGAGGGGTGGGGAAGACGCGACTCGTAGAGTGGCTGGATGAGAGAGGTGCGTGCGTGCGTACGCCGCTGGGCGTGCGTTCCGGCGTGTGCGTACGGGTGGTGAGAGGAAAGAGAGAGAGGACGGAGAAGAAAGATAAAAGAAGTGAGGAGGGATACGGGAGGAGCGGGGTGGGCGGGGGGGGGGCAACCGCTAGGAGGACAAGAATGCGAGTAGGAGACTTGATGGGGCGGCTGGATGATGCTGGTCCCGCAAGGAGGGTCGGGAGGGTAAGAGTAAGGAGTGGAGGGTCTCCAGAATGGGCGTGACATGTGGAGAAATGGAATGGGAACTCGGTTGAGGGTATGTGTGCGTGTGTGTGTGTAAGGGTGAGGGAAAGGAAGAGCAGCGGGAGAGAAAGAGAGAGAAGAGCAGAAGGGGAGAGGTTGTTAAGGGTGAGTGGTAAAGAAGTTGAAGATAAAAGTGCGAGAAAAAGCAGTGGTAATAAAAAAAATTCGAATACGTAGCTTTACAATCGTATATTTATCACCAATTTAATCTAAATAAATAATAACACCAATATTGTATTAGAATTAGAAATAATCTGTCCGATATAATACCAGTATCGTTTAGGTGCTGTAATAATTAATAGTAACATATTTATATTTACTGTAGTGGTGAAAAATATAATATTAGTCTAGTTTCTGATCTAAATACTAATAATAAGATATTGCCGTTCACGATTTCTTTATTCATATCACTTCCGTTAGCGTCAAACTAACTGAAATTAGAGATAGAGCTCAGAAAGTCTACGCCATGAAAACTTCATATTTTACATTTAAACTGTTACGCCTTATTTATGATTTACCTCATTTAAGCATAGTATTTTTCATGAATGAATTGACAGAAGTAAAGATAAAAACAAAACGCGGAATATGGAAATTAGGGAAGCCTTCCATATACGTATACATTTTATGAAATCTAAACCACGGTTCATCATTTAACTGAAGGCAAAATGAGTAACGCGAGTTATTCTGCAAGACCTTAATGGCTGTTTAATGACAGGATTCATCTCTTGATGCAGATGTGCAAAACTACAAGAATTTAAGCACAGCTTCCCCATATGTTGTAACCACAGAGCTCTTCACCATTATTCACAAAGACCTCAGAGACTATGTGAATAGGAGAAAAATGAATAATCGATGAAAATCGGGATGAAAACGATAGCAAGACGTTTCCAAGAAGAGATCCGATATTTCCCTTGAGATCTGTGCACATGGAAGAGAGTGGTGAGAGGAGAAAAAATATGGAGATGGGAAAAGGAAGCTCTTGCGTTGAACTGAGAACAGAACACGAAAATGATGAGAAGGAAAAAGAGGTGATATAGACGGAAGAAGGTCTGAATACATACAGTGGCGAAATGAAGGCGCAAAGGGACGGAGGAAGGAGGAGAGTGCAGCTAAAAGGGTTTGGCCTGAGATTCCAGCGGTTATGGCCACGCCGGGAGAGAAAGAGATGGCACTCTCAGTATCCTCCGAGACTGACGCAAAAACGAGGGAGAATAAATACACGTGTGTGTCTGTGTGTATATATATTTCTAAAAAACATAGTTCATGAGGGATGTAAGAAAAGGTGAAGGGTTTAAGTGATGGGAACTGAGTGGGATGAGAGGAAAGGGTTTTTCGAGGTACGAGGCGGGAGGGAGGGTGGTGGGAGCGGGAAAGAATTCGCGAGGAAATAAAAGAGATATGCCAGCAGAGATCGAGAACAGGGAACGTGACCCCACCCTTGATTCCGCCGTCTCCTCCCCTCTTCCTGACTCGCCCCTTTCTCTCCTTTCACTCCACACCGAATACCCACCGCCACCCACTCGCCATCCTCTCGACCCACCCATCCACTTTTTAAATCACTCCTCCCTCCACGGGTCTCTTCAATTCTCTCTCTCTCTTTCCCTCTTTCCTTCTGAAGTCTCGAGGAAGAAATATGTGACGGTGAAGGGAAAGGATCGCGCAAATAGATGGGTCAGAGGAATGGGGGTGGAGTGATAGGGAGTGAAGGGATTTAGAGGGAAGGAAAGAGGGAAGGGGAACGGGAGAGTTAGTAGGAAAATATAGGAGTGTAGTGGGTGCGCACCGTGGAAAATGGGCGGGCGGAATCTTGGGGATTCGGCTTGGACGAGATGGTGGGATGTTGATGCAAGTATTTTTGAGAGAATGGAGGATGGAGGAGGACTCTCCTATGCCAGAATGATAGGAGCGACTTGTGCTCTTAAGTAGAAAGATATATAGCACACGGCCTGCCAGGACGCAGAAGAATGAAACCCTTACTTGGAAAGAGAATCGGAGCATCCTAGTCACTTTGACTTAATGAATACTGTTGCTGGCGTTTGAACGGAAGGTTTAGAATTCCATACTTATATCTAAGGGCCTTTGAGCAACACCGAATTATTTTCTCTTTCTGGGTAGAAAGGGTGGATATAATTCCTTATCTTTAAACCTAATTTCAACTGCCACGACAAATTCGCCGAAAAATTCACCTATGCAAAAAATTTGTGAAACTTAGCAATACTTTGGCAAATGAATCAAATAAACTAATTACTTTCTAAAAAAATAAGAAAATTTCATTTATAAATACCATATATACCTGCTCCTTAAAGAATGACGAAGAAGGTTTTAAGGATGAATCGATTATGTTTTAGAATAGCATGCCTCATTAAGCAGGTATGCAAATCTATTGAACTGAAATCTAATGTGAGTTAACTCTCATAGCATATTAGTATTAGTTACACAAAATCTCATGAGGTGCTCGTCAGTAAGAAACATCTTAACTTACCTACGCAAAGACTGCTGGTAATGTATATTTCCCTAATTTCATACCTCGATTAATCGAGACATCCACTAAAGAAGCCGCAAATGCAAGCTGTAAATACAACCTGTAGCAGCAATAACATTCACAAAGATGGAGCCGTGAATAAAAATATTGAAAATATTTAACAACAATATTAAAAAGATATCAATGACGTGGATGCAGTTTTTTCAAGACAAATATTATTTGGTTAACTGTTTTCTAGCATGGTTATAATAATAATAATCTATTATAATAACAGGGATGAAGACTACTACAATTTTCCGCTAAATAAGTCGAAATAGTCTTCATCTTTGTTGTTATGGAACAGTTCCACCACATCACACCAAAATCTGTAATTTATATAAAAATCTACTAATTTAAACTGAATCCAAAAACATGAGCAGAATCGATAGTTAATACATTTTTTATGCCTGCGCTCATCACCAACAATTTATCAAGGTATTTCTCTTGCCTCTCCCTTAAAAGAGAATTTTATACGTATCTAAATCTATTTTATGCGTATATTTAATCATGAACCATTACTATGGAATGAATAAAATCATTTTAATCACAAAGCTTAGGATTTCTCTTGAACAATATTTATGTAACCATAAATTAATTAGTAAAATTAAATCAAAGAAGGTGAATAGTTTCATATTTTTGTGTATGATTTCTCTGTTTTAACTTTATTTATTTTAATATTTTCATATTTATCATAATTTTCTTCATCATAACTATATTAGCCCTATGGTATATTTGAATTAAATCCACTAATGATTCACACAGCTTTCAATCTCATTTACGTCTATTCCTCTACTATCTATCTTTCTCATTCCTTTGGCTATATTATTCGGCAGATTTTCTAACTTTCGTTCTATCACAGTCTTATAAGATCGCAACCATGTTAAAGGTCACAGTGCTAAATCCCTATTATAGGTATGGGTACTTAATTAGCATGAATTAGTCGTTAAATAAATCATTAACTTACACTGAGCATACAACATTGAAGACTTTTTCCCCATTACAAATTATAAAAGTATTCTTTCTGAGGGGGAAATATAGAACCGTCTTTCGAATTTAAGTCCACAGTAGTAGTTCTTCTTTACTAAAATTCAGCGAGAGGAAAACTCCCGTGTTGTTCAAGGTTTCTCCAGGACAGTCGGAAAGGCAATGTGAATATTGCATTGACTTACCGATGCCAAGTTTTACATTCCATTCTTAGCCATTGATAAATTTTCAATGATACTCCACTCCTTACTTGATGGCCATGTAGAATTCTACATTACTACACCGTATAATGGATATGAGATTGAACATTGGATCGTCTAAACCACAACATTTTCTCAGGAATACTTCAGCCGATAGAATTGCAATTACGAAGATGTCATTTATGAAATACGCATCAACACATTTTGCCGCTATTCAATTTAAAAACGCTTGATTCCCGATTATTATCTAATAAAATTGATGATATACAATGTATATCGGAAAAAACCGTTCATGATAACAAGATCTGTGCGATATCACAGTCTTGACTCCGAAATGCAATGTCCACTCTTCCTGAGTTATTGCATTTTAAATATAGACAAACATATTCAGATTGAGAGGATACGTAATATTTACGATATTCGTAATAAGTAACATCGAGATGCATGCAGATATCATAAATGTATATCGTCCCTAAGAATTAGAAATCACCCCCTAACAATTTTTTGTTCAATACATACTGCGCTTCTTCAAATGTGCCATGTAATTTGAATAAGGATTACGACACATATGAACATATTATTTATTTCATCAGTATTCACCTACATCAGCTTTTATATTAGATTCATGTCGCACTGCTGATCTCAATTCAAATAACAGGCACTCAACGAACAATCCGACTCAATGTTCAAATATTCTGCTTTTTCTGAAGGCCATACGAAAAGTAACCAATAAAAAAGTCCAACTTGAACTATTTGGCGTCCTTTGAACAACGCCACCAGGGAATCCCCCGGGCAAGCGTCAAGCACTGGAGATTAGGGGGGAAGAAGCGGACCGGGAGAGGGAAAGGCAGCGGAAACACGAGAGCCTTGGCGAGGGGAGAGCGACGATGTCCCAAAAATGAAGATTTTTGGGGGAGAAATAGGGGAGTTATGGGAGTTTAGAGGAGGAGATAGAGAAGGGGTGCTTATGAAGGAAGGAGCCTGGGGGTGGCAGCAGTGGGGAGAACCTAAGAAAGAATTCGGGAGGAAAGAAATTTCTTTGGAATTTTGGGGATCACCCAAGCGGCATGAGGAGTGGGAGCCCATCTTAGGAGAAAAAAAAGCTCGAGGACGGGGGTTGTTGATGCCAATGCTGACTAATTGGAGGACGTAATAATGTGACGTACTCGAGTGGATTTTTGCGACTTGCGCTCGGATGCTGCGCCGAAAAGTAAGCACATTATTAAAAACCAATAAAGTCCCCTTCTCTCCATCTTTTAAAACGCAAAAGAGATGGTAGGAATTACGCTATAATATGCTCAAATTTCGGCTCAGAGAAGACTATTGGCTTGAATGCTTTAAAAAAGGTGTATTTTGTTTATTTGTTCCTTTTTATCTCGCTGGTTTTTCGATCACATCTTGTTACTCATGAAAGGCGAAGTGAGGTATCAAAGTTCTTAGCATAGGGACAAGAGAGTTTGATATTTATATGATGATAACAGGATTTCATCAGGAATTCTCTCTCATTATCTTCTCTTCGAAATATTTCGTATCTCCAATCGATCCAATCTTATTCCAACAATTTCGATTTTTAAATGAAATTATTTTTGAAAAGTAATGAGAAAATGTAGAATTTTCCACGTATGTAGATTTCTCTTACAACCCTTAGCCCACATCATGTAAGGTATCTGAAAACATAATTTGAAATAATATTATCGAAATATTTAGATTAAACTAATAACGGTTCTATCTCTAATGTCGCTACAAGCTGATATCGACGAGAATAAAGTTCTCCAATTCTTGTTAATACCCATTTGGAAAAACACGGAGTCCAAGAACAGCGCAAACAAATGGTCGACTTACTCGCACCCCGCAACATCTCCCACGGGTCCACCCGGCCGGGAGCTCACTATCCCCGACCCAGCCCTCCAGCCGCCACCCTCCCCGCCGCCCACCCGAAGCCCGGAGAGCGCCCGTCCAGCCGTCCTATCATCCAGTCGGCAAATACCGAAAGCACGCGGCTGGCATGCAAACACTTCCCTCCTCTGAGCGCCGCGTGCCGGCTCATCCCACTCTCGTCCGCCACGTCCTTCAAAGGCTGTGGGAGAGTGGGGTTGTGGGGGCGAACGGATGGAATGGGGGAAGGAAGGGAAAGACCCCCGAGCTACGTTCCGAATCCATGGGAAGAGTTGCTGCCTTATATCACCGGGGGGCCGCTCTCATTATTAATAAATGCATGGTCCTCTTCGACGGGTATTGAGGAAAGGGAGGGAGAGGAGACACGGGAATGGGTGGGTGGAGGGAACTCTGGGATATTTTGGATGTTCCCTGGGGACTCCATCATTCCCTCTTCCCAGGGACTTTATCCTCACTCACACCATTTTTACACACACAAACATGGGTCCGCGAGCTCATCCCCTAAGCGCCCCCTATCCCCGTGCCAGTTCCCCACAATCCCCGTCCTACCTGACTAATCCCCCGCGCCAACATCCAAGACAATGCTAATCCGACAGTCAACATGCTACGGTGGGGCGGCAACGGAGGTTTATAACCCATCTCCTTCCGCGCTTCGGTGGAAAAAAACTTCACCTCCCCCTCCATATCTAAAAATCTCCCACCCTCCATGCCCTACCTCCTGATTCGCTTTCAATATTCCCACCCCTCGAGGCCGCATACGCAACCGGTCTCACCCGCCTCCGACTCCAAGAGGCAGTCCCCTCTTCAAAACCCCGTAGCTCCCTCACGAACTACCTCTTTCACCGCCTCGGATCCCTCCCGCGGTGTCCAAGTCCGATGGTACCCGTCTGGCATCTCCGCCGGCCCACTCCATCCTCCCTCATCCCCCATCGAGACCCCCGTGTCGCTCCCCCGCCGCTCGCCTCGGCCTCCGTCAGCCCTCCGCGTTTCTCCCCAGTCAGAGCCGTGAAAAGAGATTTTAAAACAAACACGGAAGCGAGCAGGCGCGATGTTCCAGATCATTACCCGTATTCAAAAACACGAGGAGGAAGCCGGTGGACGGGCGGTGTATCTTCCGGGGGGATTCTTCCCCTGGAGGGGAGATGGAGTGACGCTAAGTGCCCCACTTAAAGGATATTATATCCGTACTTATCATATCTCCCATTCGCTTTCACGGCCCTTACACTCGACTCCCGCGTCCCCTTTATGCCCCGGTCTTTATACCGCCCCTCCCCACTTCCAAATCATCTGAAGCCCAACCCCTCTGACCACCTCAGTTGAACCGCGTCTGATTTGCCCTACCTCTCTACCCTTACTCTTCCTCGTATATATATTTCACACAAAACACTTTTCAAAAACATCCTTCTGGCTATTCCTCTTCGCCCTTCGATCCCTTTGGGACCATTCCCCTCAACCTCCGAAAAAAATCTCTCCCACCCACCTCTCTCTCTCTCTTTCCCTTTCAACCCTTTTTTCCCCGTCAGAAAACTGTTTGGACGTTTATTGCATTGTTATGACATTGGAGGAGGGCTAAACATTCGCCACAGAATGGATGAAAAGATATCGTTTGCTCTTTCTTTTTTTCTGATTCTCTTTCGGTCCACTCCAACCCAAAAACCGGCTCTTTCACTTGACAGAACAGATATTGCGTATATATTGAATTGCGTCCATTCCTTTTAGGAATCGTAAAATAATGGCTTAAGAGATTTGGAGGCAGGCGTGCTCCTACATTCACGGCAACAGTGCTACCGTTCCTATTCAATTTTCCGCCGTGATTCGTAATCCACAATAACAATTTAATGCCATTAATATCAGCTAAAATGTCAGTAACCTTGTTAATTGCAAAGGTATCACTACAGCGCGAATAATAATGATCGGTTAATTACAGATTTTGAAAAGTAGGTATCTTAAAGAATTATTTTTAAATAAAATTTAACTCTTCCCTATTTTATTTTAAACATTTAATTCATGTGATCTTAACAAAGTAATCACTTCAAACATCCATCCAAGCCGAAAGTCTCTTCAGGAAGTTTCGTAAATTAAACACAAAATTCATAGTGCATATTCTGAGACCCATTCAAGAAACATTTTCAGTAAACTTAGTCCAAAATTAATATCCCGTAAGTATATTGTACTAACAAGACATTCCAAAATTGACAACCTGAGTCGCTTTCCTGTGTTACAAGAGTTCCTATCTCATTCAACAACGCTATTTATTATTTCCGGCAGGCTCCAATTTCCTTCATGCTTCTATTCCCTTCCCTTCTCCCGATATAGCTCCATCTCTTGCCTTCCTTTCTTCCTCCTTTTTTCCTCTTTTCCAGTCATCTATTCTAACAATTGCATCGTTAGACCCTATTCGTTTGTAAATTTTCAATGGTATAACCGAACCATGGCTTTTGGTTATTGTACTTTCAAATTCAGTCTAAAGTTAAATCAATAAACTGAGAAACCCAATTATTCATTTTTTATGCAATAAGGGAAATCATTTCACTTGTACGAATCTACCGAATTGGCAAGTTCCTTCGAAGGAAATGAATGAAACACGCATGCATAGGATGCACGTTCATCATTGCTTTTTTATCAGAGTTGTACTAACTAATCATTATCTTGAGCTTTTTAAAAATAAAACAGACAAACAATTCCTTGAATGTTCACAGTTCTAGTCACAAACAATCATCTCATATTTTCTGATGACTACTTGCTTTAAGGTGAATAGCTGTATGAATATTATTTACAAAAATACTTTAATGGGACTTACGCAGTGTATCTAGTAGTAATAACATCTGAAAATATCTATGAATTGGACATACTTTGAGACATGCATTGTATATCTGCAGATTGTATATCTGATATCTGACTGCATATCATGAATACTAGTACAATCCAGACACACAATCTGCATTGTATTCATGCAGACCAACTACGTTACTTTTATAAGCCCATGATTTTTTTCCAAGACATTCAATTAATACCATGTGAAAAATATGTGCTCCCACAGAAGCAAATACCTTTTTTTAATATATATTATACACCATTATTATATATAATTATAATTAATTATACTTATTGAGTATACTCTTCATAGATAGCAACAAAATTCAGATGAATCTTTCAGTTAAATTCATAAAATGAAATAAAAATGTAGTTACAGTTTTTTTTCAAGATTGAGGATGGACAATTTTGATTAATTTGTCATTGGAATTAGTTTTATATTTATACAATCCAAATTTCATTGATATTCTTTAAAAAAATTTCGAAAGCTTATTATTTCCCATATTGCAAATGAAAGCAATAATACATGGGTAGAACTGCCACAAAGAAATCTTGCAAATCGTTATTATCGAAATTGAAGCGATCACTTGACCGGCCTAATAATAGCATAAGGGATTCCTTCTATTCCTAAGAGGGTGTTCTAAAACTCTTAGACTACAAGCGGGAACAGCTAATTCACATTAACTCCCAAATAATTCCACTATTATTATTACAAGAGAGGTGAGACGGCTTGTGTACCTGTAAACAAATCAGACAGGCTCTTCCAACTTTGGTTAGATAAAATATGTGAAATAAAAGTCTACACATAAAAGTGTAATCAAAATTTCTTATTCTTTGCATAATAGATGTCTTGTGATTATTTTAATCAAACCTTGAAATTAAACTAAGCAAAGGCGTCTTAAAGCTTTTCGCAAGACGTGTGTGATGTGTGATCCTGTTAACCTCGATCAAGAAGAATCGCAAGCGGAGGAAAGGAGTAAAATAGGCCTACCATTATATTTCACGTAGAATATTAAGCCTTTTGTCGTAATGCCAATATTTGCTAGATTGAACGTCCTAACAATCATTATAAAGGTTTAATTGGTTGCATATGTGCTCTCCTGCCTTCTTATATCTGTTCTTGACATTATTTGTTATCTTTTCATCATTGTTTATTGCTTTTACTGGTTCTTTTTCTTAGTGTATGTTATTTGTCAGCCAATGTAAAAGCCTTTGTGCCGTTTTCGGCTGCTTTGTTAAAGAAATAAATAAATTCACATCTAATGTCAACGTTATTTCCCGATTCTCACGCCAAATATTGTCCAACTTACGTGTTATGTTAATACTATAGGTTTTATACAGCTATTTGATCATGTTAATAGTCTCTGGTATATACTCAGGCAATTCCCTTATATTTTAATCGTAATAATCTCCTTTGAAATAGATTATGTAAATTTAATTTTAGAATTTTATGTAATAAACGACGAATTAAGAAGTGAAAAATATAAGAGAAGATATAGCCAATGTTTTCATATAAGAGTGCAACGGACACAATCCGAAAATGGTAAATGGACAATGTTTTTCTCATAGTTATATACTTTAATTAGCTGATGATGCCTTATCTACAAATCTGATTATTATTACCCAGACCTATTGGTTTACGTAAAATAATTACCTATTCCTGAATAATTGACAGTAAAATACATATAGAAAATTTTGTTTCGGCCCAGGTGTCAAGTTTTAACTAAAAACAATAATAATTAGAGCAGTCACGAGCACCAAATTCTAATAGAAAAGCGAACATCTTTGAAAAAGCCGACATCAGCATTCCTTTTCCCCCAAATGTAAAACTTTTCCATAGTCCAGGCTATGATTTTCCCGTAACACCATCGGAGGGCGGGTGACGGAGATTCTCATCTTTGATATCCCCAAACCCCCAGGCATCTTTACCCAACCCTCCTCCTCTATAAGCTGCGGAACATTTGAATCCCTACCCTCTCATCCTCCCCACTATCGGACTCGCTCCTACCCACCCACTTCTCTCCCATTCAATGCGCCACCCTCACAACAGATGGCCACGTGACTCCGAGCGGCGAGAAAACATTTGAGCACCCTTTGCGCCTCCGCTGGGCGCCGTTGGTATGTGTGTGCAGACTGGAGTAAATAAGGGAAGGATGCAGGAGGGCGTTGCCTACTTAGTGGGGAAGGCGACGGGAGAGCGGCTAACAAAGGGCCAGTGAGGGGGAGGACGAGCGGAGGAAGAAATGAGGTGCGTGTGTGACCCCAAGGGGGGGGGAGCAAGGGGGAGGATTGAATATTGGTGGCAGTCTCCCCAGCACCCCTCAAAGCGTACCGCCACGTGGCGTAGCCAATTACAAATTGCTCGCGGTGTCGCCCGGACGAACTTGATTGAGAAATGAAACTGTTTCTCGGTTTCCCGAAGCGGCATCCGCCCCTCCGTGGATGTATACCTGCTACAGCTCCCGCCCCCTCTAGACTACAACTTACCCCCTCCTTCAGCCTTAGCGTCCCCCGGGGACGGGTGGAAGTGTATCGGCGAGGATAGGGAGTGCCACGCGACTGGGCGGCCGGCGCGACAATGGGGCCGCGTGCCTGGGACGACCACGCCCCCTTGGGGGCAATGAATTTTCGGGGTGGAGGGTACGGGTACATCCTCCCTTCACCAATTCCCCGGCAGGCCAACGAGGTAGGCGAGTGCAGTCTGAACCCTTTCAAGAATGCCGGCCCTTGCTTCTCTCCATTTGCCCGCAACGGGGTGCATCCTTCTTCCCCGCCCTCCTCCCCCAAGGCCGTTTCTTGTGCACGTGGCGGGCCAATCGTCCACCCGGAGACCGAGCGGAGGTCGCGCCGGCACTTTTAACGCGTGCAACCGACCTTTTAACCGTTCCGTGGGATACGCTCACTTTTCCGCTTCCCCATCGTCAAACACTGCACCACATTGACACACTTTCTTCCCCGTTTGGCTCGCTGGGTCTCGTCGTTTCCCAGTGCAAAGGGGACGAGCGGTCGTCGGATAAATACGGCCTCTTGCCCAACTCGGGTGGAAAACACCTTTCGGGCGATCCGCATCGGTGAGCGCCGAAAATCCGAGCCTCCTCAACACCAAAACCCCCCTGGGTTTCCTTCCTCTTCGCAGTCGGAGGAATCGGCTGGTGTCCGTTCGGGTGAAATGATGGGAAATTGCGCCCCTCTCAGTGGGGATTATTTTAATGGGCATTTAGCGTTAATGTAGAAAAAGAGTAAAATGGGGACCCAACGGTTTTTAATCTCTCCTCTTCCGTAGGCACCCAAAACCCTTGATGGAGGGGTTTGTTGCTGGGGTAAGGACGGGAAATGAATATGGGCCTGGAAAATAATTTAGTAGTCGTCTGCGGGTTTGTTTTTTCGTTCGTAGAAGAAGCATTACGATGGGAGGCGTATTCACATGAGCACACGAGATTTTATACAGCGAACGGGATACGTGGGGAAAACCTCCGGTCGAGCGGTCACATGAGAGAAGCGGCGTGCACAATGAGTAAGTGGACGCATTCACAATTACTTTTTTCGGCACGCACGACGGGAAAACAGCACGAAGTAAATCATTCCACGGAGTGTGCGGTTTATATTGTTTCGTTTGTTTTTCTGTAAAGGTACTGGGAAAAAAGTTTAAATTTGTAAGAGGGGGGAAACATTATTCTTCTATTTAAAATAATATTAAACTTCAAGAGAAATAAACTAACCAAACCATCATTCCATTCATAATTCTGATAAATGCGTGTATAAATAAGCATTACAGGTTATATTATGAATCAGCGCCTTATATATCATTCATAAAAGTTAATCTAAGTTTAAAATTAATTTTTCATTCACATATCACTGAAAGACCAATCAACTCGATTATTTTTTTCCAAAAATATTTCTAAGAAATGAAAACGGCGTATCCAACATTGTTCTCGTTGCCAGGAGTTAATTCGAGGATAGGACTCGCTGACTCGGATGACCCGACTCGTAATTCGCTGCCGTGAGTTTGCATGATATAATGGGCACCATGTATTATGAGCAATAGTTATTTCTGACGTTTCCTCAAGTAGAATGTAAAATGGATTTCAGTAGTTAAATATTCAGTGTTAAGCAGTTGCAGCAATTTAAAAATTCAAAAGGTAAGAAAATCAGAGAGCTTATACAATTGGGTTAGACATTTTTCTTAATGAATTTATTATCTCCGATAGTAATTCGGTTATGTTATTAGATTGTTGTTTGATACTTAACTTTCCATTCATTTTCCATTCTCAGTATGATTCGAACGACTGAATGAGATACTCTAGCTTGGAAAAATAATGAAATAAGGTTTTCTCTTTCGTAACAATTCCCCTATTTTTGAAACATCCTTTCCACATTTTTAATTTTGTGCATTCCAAGTAAGCAATATCATTCAAAGCAAGCAAATTCAGCGATTCGCTCATTCATTGGCGCTGAACAGGAAGATTCAGGCTTTACCCGGCAGCGGCCTCATTCCGTTATCCATCAATGGAATCGCCAGAAATTCATACGTTTTCGGAATGATACCAGCCGCAGAGTTATCAGTGGCGACTTTGGCATTATCCTTTCTCAAAAGAGTGACTCCCCTCACACTCCTGCCATCCGCATCACCCGCACTGTGGTGGCTTTCC